>JAOXJK010000015.1:2060732-2097228 GCA_025774025.1 Xenus cinereus | reverse complement strand
CACCTCCCACTAGAGCAGGTTGCTCAAGGCCCCATCCAGCCTTGTCTTGAACACTTCCAGGGATGGGGCATCCACAAGCTCCCTGGGAAACCTGTTCCAGTGCCTCACCACCCTCATAGTAAAAAATTTCTTCCTAATATCTAATCTAAATTTCCCCTCTTCCAATTTAAAACCGTTGCCCCTTGAGAAACAACACATTTCTGATGACTCTGGTAACCTTGCACACCTAATTTTTGAGAACTTTGTGTTCTAAAAAATTGTTGCTTGTCGCTGTGGCTTTAATGTAAAGAGATTATAATCTGTTTGTAATCCCGTTCTCCTTTGTTCATTTGGGGACATGAGAGTTTGAGGATGCTGAACAAGGTACTCTGCACCCTATTACTGAGCATGACTATATATACATAAATACATATATATACAGATATGGCTGATTGTAAGATATTGAAGGGCCAAAGACACCCAAAATGTCACGATTGTGTAGCCATTGTCAAACTCAGGCTTCAGATTTGTCCCTCCTGCATTTGTAGAGAAATCCAAGCTTCTCATTGAGCAGGATGGAGTTCACACACCAAGTGAAATCGTGCTGGACAGTAAATGCAACAACACAAGCAGAGCCCTGTGACCTTTCAGCTGCAAAGTACCATGGTGGGTAGGCATGGATCTAGATATCAAATTAATTACCTCAAGTTTAATTAGCTGTAATTGAATTGACCTATAATTTCCTATTACTTGACTGGAGTATACTAACAGATGTCCTTTGCCTGCCCACTTCTGACTTCCTTTACTTTAAAAAAAGGTGCTGTTGCTAATATGAGATCTATGGAAATGGCAGAAAATTTGCAGTCATTTCCACATCTGTTTCAATTTATGAAGAACATTGAGACCCTTTGACTTAGAGGACGTCAAAACCGACCAGGTTCTGGTCCTCCTGTACAGAGATGCATCTCATTAGCGCTAGCAAATGGAGTGACTTGTGGTGAACTGTTATGAAAAATAGCCTTTAGTTCTGCCCCATGGTGGCAAACCTCCCATACGAGTTCTCCACCCGCTTCCTTGTCCTCATGACAGAATTGTTAATTTATTCTCTATACAGAATAATAACCTTTCCTAGTAGGAATATTATTTCCTTATTCTTAATCATACAATCCTCATAGGGCTGCTGTAAATACACAGCTGTGGTTATAGCACTCCTACACAGCACTTGTGTGTGGAATATTCTTTTAACTAGTCCACCTGAGCGAGGCGAAATAACTTTTTGCTACCCAGATTTAGGAAGTGTTCAAACACAGTTAAGGAACTGATTTTCTTCATTGCTTTGTCCCATCATTCTTCCTGCCTTCTGGTGATAAATTATGCAATAGCCACTCGCAGCATCTGAGACTCTCCTCTATTTAATTTGCTACGAGGATATCATCATGGCAGTCACACCAAGAGCCTCTTCTGGGAGCCGGGCTGCAATTTGATATATTTGTTAATAGAGCCACACTGACAATATCTTCTATGATATAATTGATTGGAAAAGTAGCAATGTTCCCAGTGTGGTCTAGCAGGTAAAAATGTAATAAATAAAAAAAATAAAAAATAAAAAATGGGGGAAGTAGAAATAGTTGCTCCAAGGATAATAAACTAAGGTGATGTACAAAGCACTAAAACCCAAGGGCTTATGCAGCTGTAACCATTCAAAAGGCACTTACCAAATTACAGAAACTAAACAGGATTTGGCTGAATTAGCAGTGAGGTAGGAGACCTCTAGGGAAAACCCAGGTGCTGCAGATGCTTTGTTTCAGCAGGTGCTGCTCATTCTCTAAATAGGTATTTAATCAGTGCCCCAGGAGGAACTGGAAAGGAAGTGAAGCTGAGGGTTGCTTGTGGCCTGTGACTTTGTGAGAGTAGTTGCAGTGTTTCTGCCACCCACCTCTTTGAAGGTAATGTATATTCAGACTTTTTAAATATACTAATATTTTAGTTAAAGCTTTTTCTTCTGTACCCTTGGAGATGTTGGCGTCTGAAGGTCTTTGATGAGCTAAGCTGATCCTCCTTCTTGGGAGCAGCCCGTGAAGTTGTGTTGGTGTTTTGAAAAGTATGTCTGGGATGAAAGGAAATCCTTGATATTTGTGCTAGAAGAACCTCTGCTATGTTAGAAAATGAGCATGTTGACAGTCTTTTCTGATGTGTACATGATGGGTCCCTGTTGCTTATTTAGGAACTGCTGTAATAAAAGTAACTGGCGCTGGTGTTATACAATGTGAGTCTTTGCCTTGATTTTGGCTTTTACCACATTAAGATCCTTTTCTTCCCTTACTGTGCATAATGTCTATAGGAAATGTCTCTTAAAATAGCAGGACTGTTCTGGGACTGCTCCTAATTTATCTCAAGCCTACTTTATACTACTTTTTACAGTACTAAAAAGTCTAGGAGACCTTTTACATGTCTTTGATGGTATTAGAATACATGAGAATAAAACCAAGTTCTTCAAATTAGAAGGTTCATATCCTGATCTAATCCAAACCTTCTAATCCTCTAGCTGCTAGGCAGACAGAGAGGATTGCTTCCTATGCTCTTATGGACATTTTAGGATCACGGATGATGTCCTGCTGACTGGGATCTCAATTCTCAGTGGCATCTGCTGTCCTGCTCTTCTGTTACTTCCTTTTAAACTCTTGGGAAATGCAGAGCCTCACAGGGGTATTTTTTGTCTACCAGGGGATGAGGGAAGTTATCCTTCCCCCCCATCCTCTGGCAGCATTCAGGAGCTTCTCCGGGTGTGTTTTGTAATATTTTGCCATGGAGAAGCACCATTATTGTTCTGTTTCTTAGTGTAACTCAACCTTTCTCAACTTCCATACAGCAAAACCCTGTCACTTCGTAAAATCTGCTTATGACAAATGATACTAATAATTTTTTTTGCTGCCTAGACTGATTTGTGATCATGCTGGTCTTGGAGATCAGAGAGGGTCAACACCTCTATTTCAAGAACCCATGCGATGCTGAGGTTGAGTTAAAGCTCTTCAACACCTTTCCTCCACGAGAGGGAAACGGTTGTTTTCAACCAACAGTTCTAGCAGTCCCAGAGAGATTTCATGCTCTGTTTTTCTTTTTTACTACTAGATACTAGGACTGGATGCACTAGCACTCTCAAATGTATGTGATTATCCAAGTCCTCTGCTTTTGTCTTGTGTGCTTTAAGTAAACTTGATCTTGTGTAATATTTGGTCCTTCTTCAAATGCATTAATTCCTATAGAGATAAGTAGTTACAGAATAGACTAAATTCTAATTCTGAAATCCCCTCCATTGTGAAGGTGTTTGCAGAGGAGAGCAGCAGCAATACTATCTCATCTGAATCGATTGCAGTAGACGGCAGGAATACAAATATTGCAGAAAGCAGGGAGTCCTCCAGCGTCCTGGCAGCTCAACAGAGAGGGAATACGAGCTTCTAGATTTCTATTTGTGAAGTAAGGATGTTTTGTATAATCGCGGGGAAATAGTGCCTCTTTAAAATTCATCCTCCTTTTCCTGTACTCCATTTTTTGGTGTTATGAACCTTTCCTATGCACTGCAGTAATATTGCACAGCCAAGTTTAAAAGACTGTTTCAGAGGTCCCCTTTGGGCTATCCAGTTTTATGTAGACAGGACACCGAGGAGCACTGAGCTGCCTATTACTTTGGAGCAGAAATGGTGCTGCAGTGAGATTGATGGCAGCCATGTGCCTCCATGCACAATGTTAGCTGCATAAATTACAGCCTCTTAACGATAAGGCATAGCTAAATTTCAACCAAAGCTTAGTTGTACTTCTATTATTTGAGTTCTCTCGAATACATGAGTATGTAAATATGTATGCTAGGGAATGAAATCTATATCTGAGATTGGGAGTGAGAGTGGGGAGGGAGGGTAGCTGGACTATAAACAAATGAAAATTGCAGTCAAATCTATAGAATTCACTGTATTTGAACCACACTGGATCTCGAACAGCTTGGCATTTGTAACATGGCAGGATGTTTTATTACAGTGCATTCCCACAAGGTGAATTAAAATAAGGATTAAAAAGCCCCTATAAATCAGATTTTATAGCTGCCTAAACCACCTGCAAACTGTTGGTACTTGTTTTCAAAATCCACCATCATTCTGCTGTCAAATTGATTTTGGTTTCATTAGCAGAGCTGGCATCGCCTGCGCTGGCATAATCTGCTGGCTGCATAAATTACTAGGAGTGTAATTGTAAGCAATGTCTTAATTTTGTCAACAGCATTCCAGAGTGCCAACGATACCTTTTATGCACTATTTTTAATTGTTTCGGCTGGATGTTTTTTCAGCAAATTTTACCTCAATGGGAAATAAGAGAAGGAATTGCGTGAGCCTGTAGTAGTTAGTACAGGCAGGAAGATGCTCTACGTGAAACTCAAGAAGAACATTTACCAAGGGACTCTCCAGTATTTGTAAACAGTTTCTAGTTCAAAAGGTAACGTTTTGAGTACTGAGGATAAGTGAAGGAGCATGTTTTGGTGGCCCTGTGTCGTACAGAAGCAGCAGAAAGTATTGCAAATGAAAGGTGATAGTGTAAGCCTCACTCTGCTTTGGTTCATGGTCAAAATTGTGAGTGTTCCAGGTGATGGGAACTCTCTGGTTTGTGGATGGAGAGCTTGGTTCCCTGTGTAGCCATTGCACCATGAGAAGGTTGTTTGCTCAGATCAGTGTTTTGCAACCTGGCACAAAGTCTATAAGATCTGTATGAGCCTCCAGCACGTTATATGTGACAAAAATAAACACCCAGGGTTGTTATGCTTCATTTCTCCCTAAGGTTTCACCGATGTTAGCTGCATTAAACATGTGGAAGAAGAGAATGGACTGTGTGGTCTGTGTCTTCAATCCGGTGAATTGTCTTAAAATCGTTCTGTATGAATGAGGTGTCTATAAATACGTAATTAATGAACACGAGAGAAGCTAACAGCCAGCGATTGAGTCTGTGTACTATAAATCCTGGGTAGCGTGTGCTCAGTAAGTTACTCTGTGCCACAATTGATTTTTACAGTTGAAGACTTGAAGTAGAAGATCTTTTTCTATTTGGTTGTGAGTAAATGCAGGCAGTGCAGTAAGATTCATATTATGATGGGAGGGAATGCATTTGCCCTGTAAATGTGGAGAGTTAATGTTGTGGTGTGTCTCTGCATGAAATAAGTCTTGGTAAGGTAGCTTATAGGTTTGCTCCCTTCCTCATTCAAAAGCATTCGTTGTTAGTAATACCCTGTATATTAAATGGAATAGTAATGGATTTGTGAAATGTGAAAGTGAGAGTCCTTCTGTTTCAATTTAAAACCTGTAGCAGATTTTGCTAATGCATGTTTTACAAGTAACCATTTATTTCTCAGAAAGACCAAAGGTAGAGCCAGGGAATTTTCAAAAACTCTGCAAGGCTGCCTGCTGTGCCATGCCCCAATCCCTCTCTCTCCTCTATTCCTTTAAGACTCTGGACCAAGATGACCATTGCAAGGAGAGCTTTTCACATCAATCAGGACTGGATTCTGGTTGCCAATACTCGGAGAGCCAATTTAACTGTCTACTCGAGGATGTGATCTAAGTCTTACTGAGGCTAAAGCCTTATCTAAATCCTATTAAAGCCAATGCTAAGACCCCATAAACTTAATTGGGTTTAGTGTAGATCTACTTTATGGATTTCTTTTTGTATCTTAGCATGTTTTTATTTTTTAATCAGTGAGTACCTTCAGATAAGCTGTAGTTTAACTTGAGCTGGGATGGTACCATGTTTCCTTACCTTCATTCTTTTAAATTAGAGTGGCATAAGTAGTACGTAATCTGGAAAGACAACTGATATGTCTATATTCAAGAAAAAGCTATCCACAAGAAGTGAGCCTCACCTCTTTATTTTTTATTTTTTTTAGCCGTTACAAACCATCTTTGTCAATGTTGGTAACCAGGAAGTTTTGTTTTATGTTAGGTACTTTGGGTAGGGGTCAGTCCTGCTCCTATTTACAGGTTTTGGAATTTAACGTACAAAATGCTAAACCAATGAAAATTAATGCATTTTTTGGTATTTGTTATATAAGCTAATTAGAGATTGCACTACAGAAATTTGGCAGAAGTAAAACTGAAATTCTATGTATAGATGACATGGAGTTAACCTCATTCAGAGGGGAGAAATTTTCTATCTTTCAGCATCATGAGGTTAAGCAAGTTCTTTTCCATGGTGGTCCTGTATTTCCATTGACTTCAGCAAACTTAGGCTCCCTCACAAAAAAAGTGGATGCGATAAAGGTTTTATTTGCACTTTATTTGCATCTTTATTCATTTAAGTAGGTTTATTGAGATAAAGGTAGAAACAGCATTTGTGCTTTCAGGAGAGGCTATCATCTACACTCCAAATGATGTCTCAAATGCTCAATTTTGAGAGTGAGCCAAGCTGTAGGCACCCCCTTGTTGGCAATTGTTTGATCGAATGAATAATCTTACCAAGTTCGATACAAGTAATCTTAACAACTAAGTGCTCGCCAATGTGACAGGAGTTTTGCTTTTCAGTCCCGATGATTGATCTATATACCGGAGAAGAAATGCATTGCAATGTTATTAGCTCCCTTGATTAGTCAACAGAACTATTGACTTATTGATTACCTGTGATTTAGAAATAGGGTCCCAGTTCAGTGGGTTTTTTCTGGTGTGTTAACACAGAGGAATACTCCATGGGAAGCAAGTATAGGTTCTACATTTCTCACACAAGGTGTTGAACTCAGTGAGATATTTTATGTGGACTTCCAAGAGACCAGCCTTCTATGAACATGTTTTATTCATTAGCCTAAAACTCTTGTGAAGAAATAAGTGACAGCAATTATTAAACATTTGCTGCATTTAATTTATTCCTCTTAAATTCTTCTGTGGCTTAATAGCTGAGGAAAAAAGTTTGCAAGGTGATAGTGCAAGACTCCATCTGTTCAGACAGATTAAAGGAACCAGAGGACAACTTTTAAAGGATGAATACTAAAGGTATTGTTATTGCTCTTGCTGAGTTTAATTACAGAGAATAGGGACCAATAAATATGTCTACAGGACATATTGATTGCTCTGTGAATGTACACATCCATTTACAGGCAAAGTCAAAGATGTTTCAACTGCATGTGACCTATCAAGACGAGCATAAAGCTGAAGGTCCTATAGTCCAGGGGAAAGTCTTTACCACAGATCAGTTACTCTCTTAAATTACCCTCAGCCCATATTCCCAAGAAGTTCTGCCTTTGAGCATAGTAGTAAATTCATATCCAGGACAACTGACACTTACTGATTTAAAAAAAGAAAAAAGTCAGTAAACTTCTTAAAAAAAACTGTCTTCAGTCACTTAGGTGCTTTCAAAATTTCTGCCAAACTTGCAATCAACTCTAAATTAATCTATAAAGAGTGAATTTAGCAAAAAATAACAAATCTCCCCAGTGAGACCAATAATTAGAGATCGTGACATGTTTTATAATCACTTTGAATAGGGCAATAAGTATGTATATTTTAGTAGCACTCATTTAATCCTTTTCATTAAAACAAACTTAAGATTGCAAATGTGTTTTTTTATTTTCCTCAAAGGTTATCTGTTTGTTTTTTTTTTTTTCCTTGTAGGAACAAAATGCCCTAAAGACACACTGGATTGCTTATCCAATTATGGCTGCTTTCCTAAGTAATAGTTTTTAGATATTCATTTTTAATGATTTTTATGCCTCTTGAAAATGCCAGCAATATCGCTCATAAATCATTGTCCTTTCCTTTAGCTCTCCTGGATTAATATAAATTCACTTTAATTACAATTCTAGTTGGATCAACTGCATTTAATCCTACCTGCTTTTTGAGGTAGGTATTTAGTTCAGTACAGCTCGTTAAATAGCAGTGGTATAGGTTAATGTCATGATTAGATGTAGAATGAGGTACTGGAGGAAGGGGAAATTATATGCTGCTAGAAATATTGCAGCTCGCCTTAAGAAGCATTATTCTTTAGTTATGCACAGTTATGCTTTATGCTTTTTGTTTTGATATTTTCTGCTTAGTACCGTATCATCATGTGCCAGCTTTGAACACAAAGCTTATATATCTCTGGAATAACTGCATGCATTTTAATGGTGATAGTAACTAACACAGACACCGCTCCTCAGGGTGCCTATAGACAGAGGTACGACAGTGAACTTGTTATATTTTAAATATATCCTTATTTTTATTTGGAGGTCAGTGGTTGTTGGTGGAAAGAACCGTGAGGGTTTGCAGATGTGTGGTTGAGTCAGCAATGTCTGGTGTTGAAGGTCTACTGAACCCTGTCCCTTGCATGAAGGGAGCTGCTCTCCCACCTTGGATATCCACTGGAGTATAAACCTTATCATTTCATATCCGTGCTGAGCTAGAGCAAGTGCAGGGAAAAACTCAGCTGTACCTAAGCTGTATTGAATATGATAAAACTGCTTCTGATTTATATTCATGGTGGAATCCAAATTGAGCCCAAAGGTGAAAACAGAGGTGTAAAACACTATGTAGCCCGCTGCCTCTTTAAGAAAACATCTATTTCTTTTGCTAAATATCAATCTGGGGAAAAAGACCTGTGTGTGTTTCATTTTTCTTTGCTGACGTTTTGATGTGATTAAATTCATGGTGCTGCAAAGAAATATTGCCAAGCAAACCTCACAGCCGAAGAAATAGTGCGGCGTTCCTCCAAAGCCAGCAAATGCACAGCAGCTTTCTCTTTAGTATAATTAGTAAAAGCACGGTCCCGCTCTAACCTGTAAATCACTTTTTCTCTGCATGGGGCACTTCTGTTAAATACTGACTGTCTTCTTTCTATCAACGGGCACAGGTAAACAGGTGAAGTTATTAACACCTTCACACTTGGGGAGACATCTGAGGAGTCCGATGCGGATGTGAATCAACAGAGAAACTCTGCTTACATTGAGCAACTTCATTTCACTTCTGGGCTACTGAAGAACTCGTAATTTAGGCAGCTGATGTGGTATTTATAGTGATTGTGCGTTTTATTTGTTTAAAGACAAAATGCTGCTGTGACTTACATTTCTTTGCATGTCTCAGTTCCCCGAGGAAGTGTTGCTTCTGGCATTTGACTAGGCACTAAAACACTTTCTTCTCTATTCTTTCACAAAGAAAAAACAGTTTTGCGAAAGAGTTCTGAGAAAAGTTCTTCTCTGGTTTGAGAAGACAGGTAGTGTTATGGTAGAAGCACTGTCTAAGCTTCTGGCTTCATTTTTTAAACTCTCTTTAAATTTTTCTGACACTCAGAATCACCAGAGGGAATTTTTGATCTGAAGGGAAAATAACTGACAAGCACTCATTCTTGTACTTGAAGCAATTTCAAGAAGAAAACCACCTTTCAACCAGCCTTACCAATTTACCTTTAATGGCCTGATGGTCTGACCCCAGCCTATTATTCTCCTTTTCTTCTTTCTTTAAAGGCGATACACAAATGCTCCCCCCTCGGTCCTGTGTTGGTCTGTTGGCTGTGCACAGGAGTGACAGTCCCCGAGTACAACCCCGTGTGGCTCCTAGCACATCCCAGCCCTGACCTTAGCTGCCAGCTTTTCTTTTCTAAGCATTCATCGGCTTTCTGTAAACATTTAAGATGCCAAGGTGACTGATTTCGTATATAATTTTAGCCTCTTCTTCCATAAAGCGAGGTAGGTATTGGACCATGGCAGGATATGGTTTCTTGGAAGAAACCCAGAGCTCTTCTGAAACGCTCGGCAGCCACCCTTCACAACGTTTGCGTGTAGTAAATAGCATTGGTTATGCCCAGGTTTGTATCGAAAGGCCAAGTAGTTATTTTCAGGGTCACAAAGTGAGAAAATGAATGAGCTGGAAAGAGAGACCTGGTTCCCCATCTCATGCTCGTAAATACCCTCCCTTCCCTTGTCACCTTTACAGTCATCCCTTGCAAAGGTGCTCAGTTGAACAGAGCACAAATGCACCTGGAGATTAAGGAAGACTCACAACTTTTGAAAGTCAAGACCAAAACATGGGTTTCTTGGTGTTGAGCTGATTGCTCTTCCACCACACCCCAGAGTCCTTTTCCCCAGGACTGGGCAGACATCTGGTGAATGCATCTTTGCTCCTGCAAAGGTGAATGTTTGGGGAAATGCGTGGTTACGAGATGTGGAAGGCTCTGTTTTGAGCTCTCTCCTTTTCTGACATTGGAAGAAGCCACTTACTTTTTCAGTACATCACATAAAATGCAAAGTGTATTTGATGAGGAGCCACTTACACAGTTCTTTACAACATGTAGACAGAGTTATGAGGTTGGGCAGCAGCTTTGTTGATGAAAGAATAAAGAAGATGATATTTTTTTTTCCACCCTTTGAAATGGGCAGAATAAAAATTTTAATTACTTGTTTGTCTATAAATAATTCAGAAGCTATAGGTTGCGCTATACCCATGCGTACACCAGTGCGATACGTATCTAGTGCCAGAAAATTGCTTGAGCCTCTCATGGGTAGTAAATTCTCCATGTATTTATGGCCAGTAGTAGATGTGCCCGTGCATTGTGTCAGAGAAATCGTACGTCAAGGTGATCAGCAAAGGGCAGCAGGAAAGAGTCTTTTCTCATCTCTACAGGCAGCCAGGTGTCAGGCTTTCTCTGGGTAGTTTTTCCTACAAAGAGGTTGACTTACCTTAGGGACAGAAAAAAAATTTCTTGCCTCAACAGGCTAAAAAGCTGGTTGTGTGTGAGATTCCTCCGTTACCCAAAGGTTTGCAGCCGCTCATCACCATCGGCTCTTCCTTAATCCCTTAGTCCACAGTTCCTTCTTTCCTGATGGTTTGTGACATTTTTAAGAACGTCCCATTCTCTGCATTTATGTCTGTACCTGTTAATGCTGTCTTTGGGGTGCAATATGACAGGAAAGCCTTGATGTGGGATGCTGGGCTTTGCATTAAGTACCGATTTATGGCCATTTCCTTAGGCATGTACCTCTCTCCCCAGTCCTTCACCTCTCCCTGCGTATTCTTGAGTAATTATTTGCAATATGACGTGTGAAGGAACTTGTAGGTGAAATTGGGTGATTCTTGAAATCATGATGATTGACAATAAAACATTGGAGGGAGGAGGATTTGTGAATGAGGACAGGTAACTGTCTATAGAAATCTGTGAATAGGAGCTAGCTACCTAGCCGTATAGAATGTGTGTTGCTTTATTTCTTTGGGAAGAAATGAGATTGAGTCATATATCAATTAACCTTAAGCCAGATAAGTGGCTGAGGATTAATTTACTAGATAATACTGGAATCTGGGAGGCTGTGGAGGATTTGTTGGAAACTATTTAAAGTATAATTAATGTTCCTTTTAAATATACAGACAGATAACAGAATTAGCTGAAAAATCTTTTTAGTGGAAAATGGAACATTTTCAAAGGAAAATAAATGTTTAAGCATCGGTTCCCAGCTGCTGGGAGGTGATGTGGTTTTGTGCGAGACAAAGGAGCTTTTCCAGAGTTACACGGTGGAGGATCATGTCCTGGCATTAAAAGGACAGAATTTAAATGCTGAGTTGGTGAGCATCTTTGCAGGCTGCTCACTAGGATGCTGAGGCTGCTAATTGGAGCTCTCTTGCCTGACATGGGGCCTCTGCTCTTGCGTTTGGAACAGGATTTGCCTCGTGCCCATCGCGGTGAAGCACTGAGTAGCTTTTCCCGGGGTCCTGAGCCGCTTCAGTTTCTGCTGGTTCTCTTCTTGCAGGGCCGAGGCACCGGGAGAAATTGTCAGCAGCTCTCTCTGTTTACCCTTTGGGGCAAAGTGCATCTTCAAAAAATGTAAATATTTCGATTGCTAATTTATCCCCTTGGCATTCAGGGTGACTTTTTCAAGTGACTGACGTGCTGCGTGATTAGTTGCTCGTAGCCTCATAATTAGCTGAAATGTCATTTACGTTGCGTTGCCTCGTTGCGTGTTTTGCTCCGTGTGTAATCACTGGGAAGGAAAGCACTTGTAGGGATCCCACGGCAGCAGCAGCGGAGAGGTTCAGCTGGGGGACAGAGTTTCTCTTTCAGATCAGAGACCTGCTGAAAAAATAAAAATAGCAATTATGTGGCACCTTAACTTCAGTTATAACACCAGAAAAAATGAATCTGTGTCTAATTTGTGTGCCCTTTGGGAGCCTGAGAGGGCCTAACCTGGAAGAATTACACCCATGGAGAGTCTTTCCTGTGTGCGTACGCAGGTTTGCCTTTTTTCCCCTTTGATGTGTTTTTCATTTGAAGTTCTCAAAACCCTTCAAAATTTTCTGCCAAGTTGTTCACCTGCAACTCCAGAAAGTTGAGAGGTGGTTTTTTTTGTTTCTGCTATGGTTAATATGCTTCAGAAAGCCCACGCTTTGTGCTGTGGATCTAAAACAGTGTTAATATGTACCTTTCCACTGAGTTTTGATTTTTTTTGTGTCTTATTGTCTGGCACGTTTAGCACCCAGGTTCTGCAGTGTCCCGCTGACGTGTTTCAAGTGCTTTGTTGGAGAGACATTACATTTATGGGTAAGGGTCAGATTTTTAAATGGAATTAAGCACCTTAGCACCTTTCAAACCTCGCCTGCGTGTGACAGGAGGCACCGCGTTGGGATCTATTGTCTGCTCCATTGTGTCTGGGATACTTTTACTTGCTTGGTGTTGTTATGCCTCGGCTTCTATTCTATCAGGATGGGGTTTAATGCATTCCCGGGCACAAGGTGCTGGTAGAGAAATAAAGTGCGAGCCAGCCGCTACTAATAGGTATATAGGAGAACCCATCAAAACCTTTCGCTATTCGTTTAACGCTGCGGGTATGCAGTTCTGTTTAGCTGGAGAAGCCAAATGATGAGAGATTTTCTTTTATCGTGGCTTCTATATCAGAAAGAGCGCGATAGTATTTTTACCCATCAGTAGGATGCAAAAGTGCCTCTTCCCTCTGAATCCTATATAAACGGATTTCGCATTACTCAATACAATGCACTTTAGTGATTGGAAATGTCAAAGTGATTAGGGAGAGCTGGCATTTTGAAAGTGCTGGAGTGTGTCTATGGCCACACGGTCTGGTAAGAAGTTTCAAATTATCTTAAGCTGCAAAAACACAGACATTTTAACCCACAAATGCGATGTTAATTTCTCTTGTGGTGCAGATTATGGAGGAAAATGACCCTGCTCGGCTTCCCCTGGTTATGTTATGCATTCACAGCAGTTTCTGAGAGAACCAAGTCCACATGATTTATTTTGGGTATGAAAAAGTCTGTCTTACAGTAGCTGCAGCTCAGTATTTGCTTGCATTTAGCCAGCATACCGAGATGGTAATATTGATGATCATTTCATTTTGCCGTGAAAGGTGATGTTTTCTGATACAGTCTGCAGCTCTCGCAGTCCAAACAACTGTTATTCAGAGCTTTGCAAGATTTTTTTCCGTTAGGAACAGGTTGAGCACAGCCTGGCTTGTTTAGCAAGTGTTTGCACAGGCCAAATCCAGAGTGACTGGAGGCCAAGTTAAATACCCCAGCACCTGAATGCGATGTACCAGGCCCTTTTGGGTGCTTTAGAAAGTGTGTGTTAGACATCAGGCTCCTTTTACAGTGAACAAAAAGAAGTGCGACCACGGGACAAACAGAAGATGATCCGTGCTTCTCCACAAGCACTTTTAAAACAAAAGGAAACAAAATCTTTATTGAACCTCAGATGAGCGTAAAGCGAGCCAAGCAGCCTTACAGCAAATTAAGATATTAGAAGTGTTTCTTGCACCCTGCTGGTAGCTTTATGATGATGTCTCTTGCTGTGCATCTGCACGAGCTTAAAACAATTCTGAAATAGCAAGGCTCTTGGCCCTGCTGAAGCTTTTGGGTTTTTTCCTGTTCAAATAAGGTTTTACTAAGGAAAAGGTTTTTCTCTTATTATGATTCATGATGACTTGCCCTTTATCAGAGTACTTGTTTCAGGCTGAAGTCTTTGTAATAGCACAGCTGATGGAAGAGCCTGGGCATGAAGAAGTTATCAATATTAAAAATATCTTTTCATGACAGCAGCACCTTTGTTAAAGAAAAACTTTCATTATTTGCTAAAAATGGTCAGACCCTATACTCCACGTGTCTGTTCTGTTGCCAGGCTGCCTTTATTGAGGTTTTTCTTTTTCTGTCTCACACGTTAGCTTCTGTGATGAACAAAATGAGAATGGATATGTCATAATGAAAAATAGATACCTGAAGTCAGGTCCAGAAAGGTAAGTGGGGTGTGGGAGACGGAGTTCACATTCAATTAAAGTCACTTACTGCTGTAAAACCTCTCCCCTTCGACTCCAGCTCTGCCTTTTGAGTTCTCTTGCCCCAGCAATGACTGAAGCCTGCCTGAGGGGCTGAGTCGGGGCAGTAAGAGATCTCAGAATGGATCATTACTGCTTAAGTAAGCATAAAACATCCATGTATTTCCCCACACTTCTGCTATGGGAAAATAAAAACTGTCTGTGTCTCCCTATTTACTGTCGTGGGTTAGTGATAATCACCGTTTATGAAGTCACTCATAAGAAAGTAATAGCCTGAGTAGTGCTTTGGGATTAAAGCACATCTTTAAATGATACTATAAGGAATCATTTATGCAATGCAACACTGATCTGTAGCCCTGAGATGGGTTTACATCCCATGATTGACCAAACATTGCTGGTTTTATTGCCCATGATGATACGTGGTGTTCTCATATATATATTTTATTTTTTTTCTCTGTGTAAAAGCAGTTTTTGTGGCTGGTGGTATTCGGCGTTGGTGAAATGCACGGGGCGGTCGGTGACCAGAGCTCCCCAGTGGCTTTACCTGGCTGATGGAAAGTGATGTTTGCACCAGTGGTCAATAGTGGGTTTCATTCGTGCCAAGTGACTGCATTTGCCAAAGGGGGAAGGGAGTTGTGAAGTGATGGAGGTTAAGGGCTGGGTAGGTGAGTAACTGGAAAATAGCCAATTGCCATTTTTCTTTTTAATGAACACACAGGACCGAATTCTGTGGCAGTATTACGCCGAGTACTTGCGTTAGAAATCATGGTGACAGTTTATTTGCATCCTGGGAATGCAGGGAACCAAGCTGTAGAGCCTAGGGCCCTCTTGAATAAATGCAGTACAAGATTAATGAAAAAATAATAAAATGGTTCCTTAGCTGGTTTATATGATGGTAATTGTGAAAATGTCAGCATGTGGGATCAATTTTCTAGAAGAACCTTCTCAAAACATATACACAGAGTCAGAGTGTTCTGCACTGGATCTCACTGTGGTGACGTTTGATGTGTTGTGTAGAAGGAAGGTTTGGACCAGATCTTGAAATATTTCACAAACGCGTTTCGGCATCAACATCAACAAACACTCCTCCTTTCCCCTGAAACATTCTTCTATGCTGTTTTGCTGAG
Source organism: Xenus cinereus (assembly GCA_025774025.1). Taxonomy (NCBI): domain Eukaryota; kingdom Metazoa; phylum Chordata; class Aves; order Charadriiformes; family Scolopacidae; genus Xenus; species Xenus cinereus. The sequence continues at coordinate 2,081,862 of JAOXJK010000015.1, read as the reverse complement.
AGTCGTGATCGTATCTTGGTTTTGCACATTAGAAACACAAAGCAGCATTTTAGAAACGTAGGAGCAGAGACTGGAGAGCTGCGACTCTCGCCCTGAACACTTGGCATCTCCTCCCAGTGTCTCATGATGAAAACCACAGCCTCCAGGAGCACACAAGCCTCCCTCGTTACTAACACAGGGCTTCTGAGCAAGTTACACTTGCCTTTGACCCAAGGTTTTGTGTGTTTTCTTTCTAACAATCTTATTCACCCTTGCAGATCTGCAACAGCTTCTCTGATGGCCTTCTGAATACTTGGTGAAAGCCATTAATTTGGAGCAAGGATGGCAATTATGTTCATAAGAGAGCTAAAGAGACTGTTTTGCCGCTTTGGTTTATTGGATGACTGAGCTAATTCATTATTTGTATAGGAATCTTATTTTTTACTGCTGGATGGTCATCCAGTCAGGACTGTAAATCAAATTAATTTGAATATGTGAGATTTGCAAGAGGGTGTTTCTGTTTTGGTTTGAATATGAGAAGTAATTAGCTAGGAAAAACTTTGCTGCTCTGTAGCTGACTTTTTGGCAGTTCTGCAGTTAAAGCTATAGGCAGTGTATTAAGTCCAAGAAGAGAATATGGTGATTAAAAATGAATTCCTTACTACTTGGACTGGATCAACAGCTTAGCTTGTGTTTGTTAGGAGAGGGCATCTGTCTCCCTGCCTTATTAGATGAGGAGAAGGCAAATATAAACACAAGAAAGAGCCAATCTAGCCCCCTACATTGCATCCACTTTGCCAAAAGCCACTGTACTGACTGTTCCAGGGGGCTGCTGCAGCTGCGAGTACATCTGCTGCCACTGTGCCTCTCGCCACGGGGGTTGTCCCTCTAGGTTTGCTCTCAAAAGGCAATCTGTCAATACAAATATTGACAGGTGCCACCTCACCGCTGTGTATTTTAACCAGATTATGTTCCCCGAAAGGAACGGCGTACGCAGAGGCGCTGAGCAGTGGCTGTACGCTTTGTTTGTACGGATAATAACTGGCAGAGAGAGGCTGATGCAGGGGGAAAAAAGGAATGTCCTGTCAGCCTTCTAATTATCTGCAGATAAATGGATGTGATCAATTCTTGTTATGCAGTTAGCACCAGATTTACTCTGTCTAAAAAAAAAATAATAATAAAAATTCCTTGACTTCCTATCATTTTCTGGATCGTTATTCTGAGATGTTCTGGAAGTCATAACGTATCTCCGAAGGGCTCGCGTGTAGAGGAAGGTCCACAATGCCAGGATTCAGACAGCGCTGCCAAGACGCAGTGGTAGGATGGAGGGAGAAGTTGATTTGCAGCTCGGTTCCAAGAGAAGCTGGTAAACATATGGGAAGGACACGCATTACAAAGGGTACTTCTGAGACTGAAGACCAGGACGGAGCCGAGAAAATCTGTGTTCAGTTCCTTATGTTGGCATGAGCCGTCTGTAATTTTTTTATCTTTTTTTTTTCTTTGAACCGATTCCTGTATTTTTGGTACCTGGTGTCAGAGTGTCTGTGTCCTAGGGCAATGAAAATAGATGTTAATGAATAAAGCGGGCACCACCAACACTTCTCAGCTATAGACATCCTAATATTTGCTGGTAGCAGCCAAGGGAGCCAATACTTTTGAGTGCTAAAATTGCTTAAACAGCTCTCCAGTTGAGATTGATTACCGGGGAACGGGGACAGTGGCACCGACGTGGCTGTGTCTGCTCCGAGGGCTCTGTCTGTCCCGCGCTTGTACAAAGCCCAGGCTGATATTAATGGAAGCAGTGCTTGAATCGCCTTGAGTAAAAATTTAGTTCCTATAATATATTTCAATGAATGTAATGGCCCTGTCGGCATTTTATATAAACCTTAGTGAAATTTGGAATGGCTGCTTTAAAAGGAGAAATCTGCGTGCTTTGGATAAGAGTGCTCACAACTTTATCGGGTTTTTTTAATGGGGCTGATGGAGATGTAGTGAGATTGGACTGGTCAAAGCCTGCAGTTCCGTTTCTGGCTAAACTTTTGATGGAAATATGGTCCTTAGGCTGGCAAGCGTCTGGGTATTTTGATGAGATTCTAGTGATGTTAATTGGGAAACGTGGAAGGGAGAGGAATAGGGAGGGTCTGTGGGGCTGAAACAAATTCAGATGATCTATCTGTTTCCATGTCCTACTGCTGTTGGTGCCTGGCAGCTTGGAAGTGGCTTTTTAGAACCCTGATTCCAGAGCCGGGTGCCTTTATCTGTCAGCAGAGCCTAATGCTGTTTGCTCAGGTCCCATCTCCACTGTACCAAGCCACCAAGAATGGCAGTTCAGCTTTTTTCAGCATTTTGATGCTAGAAACCTCTGATAGATATTTTTTTTTTTAGGGTCCTTTTTCTTGAAAATTAATGTTAAGTGCATTTTCAAAGAGAACAACTGTGGGACAGTTATAGTTTCTTCTGCTCAGCTTTGATTAAAGCCTCTTCATATTTATTTTTAAGAGAATCACGAGGCATTTGCTTGTCGCTAAATATAAGCTGGATGACTCAAAGAGAATGCTGAGGTCCGGATTTTGAGAAATGAATCAGTGAGATGCTCTAAGGACTATTAAATCCCACTTCATATTTTCCGAGTTGCCAACAAATGTAAACAAGAAAAATTAAGATAACATGTTGTTTTGGTCTGTATTTTTAGGCTGACATATGCTGCTGAGCCTCAGAGAGCACCTCGCAGACACGCGAGTGCTTTAATACTGCGCCCCATAATGATTCATATAGATGTGACTTTTTTTTTTCCCCCAAACTTGGACTTCTCTTCTTCTGACGTCGTTCCCATGTTGAATTGGGCACTGCGCCTTGCTTGACCATCCCTGCACAGTTTTGTGGGTTTTTTTAACGTATTTGGGCATTAAAAGAAGCATATTGGCATAAGTTGTTTGTTTTGGTGGGGGTTTTTGTGCTTAAGGTTTACTTTTTACATGCCGAGGTATTTTTGAAAATCCTGAAGAACTTTTTACACATTTAAGCAGGCTGGCACCTTTAGAAAGCTTGTCCACAGAGAACTTGGTATTTATTACAGCAGAAAGGAAGACTGGTTTTTTTTTTTTAAAAAAAAAAAGCAAAGCAAAACCACGTCAGTTTAGTTTCTGGGGTAAATGAGTGTGATAAAGCCTTGTGGATAATTTCTAAGAGTGTTCATTCTAAATTTGTATTTCAAGCCATGTTTCTTCCAAGGGCTTCATTCTTTCTGCTAAGGCTTTTGGTCCATCTTCAGCTCAGTTTCAAAAGGTCCCTTGCACATGCTGTAAATAATTTAAGTCCAGATTAAATGAGGGAGCATCAGTGCAAGCATCCAGCTTTCCAAATAAATCTATTTCTGCATTTAGAAGTGAAAAAGAGCTATTTGACTGTGCCTGAAACAGCTTTAAAATGTTATAATTTCTGCCTGTGACTGTGTGATGGCAGTTGATGCAGTTGACCACAAGTGCTAAACTGAGAGAAAATCAGTTGCGTAGTCAGAGCCTGAGGATTTGTCTGAGTATGTGAGGGAATTCGCAAGATGTATATGCTTAACTCACTGTATCCTTTTAAAAAAGAACAAATTTGTAAATGTTGATGCATACATAACCTTTACGGAAAGAAATTCCACGTTGACTTTTTTGTTCAGTGTCTTTCTATTCACATTGCTACTTAATTAAGGTGTAATTTTTTTTCTGCATCGTTCCATTACGAGGAAAATATCACTTCATGAAGAGGCTGTAGAATATTACCATGAAGCTTCTCCTATGCAGAGGGAAGGATTTGAGATATCATTGAAGCAACAAGAATCATTGTTCTTGTTACTATTGTTCTATAGGCCTGAATTTCCCATTTATTGCCTGTTCACAGAATGTGATTCCTGCTTGTGTGAAGATGTTTTCCTGTAGCCCTGACAGGCATGAGGTGCCCTTCTGCTCAAAAAGCGGGTTTTATTTGAAGTGCTGTATTTTTTTTTCCAATATTGGGACTAAGACAATTCATATCAAATTCCAGATGGAAATCCGACTGCTTTACATCACATACGAAAACCTGTATCGACTCTGGGTTTGAAGTTGGAAATCCTAATCAACTAGAGTGCATTCTCAAGTCTGATAAATCTTAACAGACCTTTTAATCAATACGTCTTAGAGTTTGTGCCAGAGCACATAGCCAGCTGTAATATATATGACTTTCGGTAAAGTTACAGAATTCCTGTGCATGTTTGTTTAGGACAAGTATCTCTCTAAGGTATTGTAGTGTTGCTTTATGGAAGGGATTTAAGCTGACTCTGAGCTTAAATTACTGGGGTTTTCTTCCCAATTTAGAGCTTGGGGTCTAAATCTAGAATAGTCTCAATCCAGGGGTACAACTATAAATGGGAAAGAGGCCTGTGGAATGGTGATGCTAATTTTATAAATGTCTATGCATGTGTAAAAATACTTATGCTTCACCGTGCACAGTTTCTCACTTTTCAAGTGTCACTTCTAGTCATTTGCGTGACCTTCCCGAGCGCTGGACTGAATATCACTTTTGGGCAGGAGCTAAAGGCCAGCGATGTCACATTGTGGCTCGGTTCAGTAAGCTTTGGGATGAGCTTTGCAGACTTTTTCTGTATTTGCAGCCCTGATGTTTTTGGCAATCCATTTGTTCCCGCTGCTGCTTACATGCAAGAGCAGATTTACCACCTCCAGGTACCTTGGAAAGGACTCTGGCGTAGCTGGCTGAGTTGGTCTATATTTACAGGGGTTTGTGCTGTAGAGGAGCACACAAACTGGCACCTACTGCCCGTGCCTGTAACAACAGCCCTTCGGTGGAAGGCATGTAGCAGGAGCAGACTAATTCGAGCTGCTTCCCATCTCCCTCTGGGTGAACACAGCCCCTGTTCCAGTCGGTTGTACAGGGTATTTGGTTTTCTTGCCAGCTCCGTATGGGAATGATTCTTTGTGGAAGCAAAGGTTGGTGAAGCTGCAGTGCTTTCTGCTGCAGAGACACCGTGCTGCCTGTGTTCTGTTGGCTTCATGTGCTGTGGAGGAGATTGGTGTAGCCCTTACTCAACACCATCCCTGGAGGTGTTCAAGGCTGGGTTCGATGAGGCTTTGAGAAACCTGGTCTACTGTGAGGTGTCTTTACCTATGGCAGGGGCTTGGAACTAGATGATCTTTAAGATCCCTTCCAAGCCAAACCATTCGATGACCTCTTTCTTAAATAGCTGCAATAAGGGTCATACCCCACACTTGAAAGCAGGTTAGAGTGGGGAAAAACTATTTTTCACTTCTCTTGATTGTACTTTCACAAAATCTTAAACTTGAAAATCTCTCCCCCTGCCAGGATTTCTCTAAAGAAAAAAGATAACCTTGGCGTGCTACTGTAATTGTCACTCGCTGTTTCCCTTGGCGCTGTTAGGACAAGTGTTGCTTGTACCCTGAAGGCAGACAGCAGCGCTAAATTCTATCCGACTGTGACTGTTGCTTTATTACCATGAGGACGCAGGACTGAGCAGACACTGCAGAGGAAGATATTTCAAACTCCTCTTATACCTTCAGTTTGGGAAATTACATTTTGCCATGTAGTTTTTAATCTGTCGGTATAGACCATACAAAATGACAAGTGAGCATGATTTAATTTTATGATAGCGCTGCATTAGATGACCACTTTATGTTGCTGTAAAAGAGGGATTTGAAGTGGTGGTGTGCTTTGCTCTTCCTTCCACATTTGAGATTCTTGTTTCTTGAAGTCCGACACTAGAATCTTAAGAATGTTAAGACAGCTTAACCCTTGTCTCCTGGGACCTGGTTATCCATGTGGAGTCATATTTGGCAAAACAGATATCACATAGGCACTGAGTGTTTTGCATCATTCTATCAGGACTTGTCAAAATGCTTTATAATGGAGATCGAGCCCGATCTCTCATTTCACAGCTGGGAAAAACCAGGTCCAGGGAGTGTAAGCAATAAGCAGATGGCCAGAACCCAAATCCAGTTTGGTTTTCTGTCCATGCTTGCACGGTATGAGCTTGTGCTGCTCAGTGGAGCGTGAAAAAGAGCTACTGGACGAGGCACATTCATGTGCCGTGGCCAAGTACTGCCCACCTGCGCTAGCCGGACTCCTGAAGGCTCGGGAGCGGTGGCCGAGTCCCAGCCCCACCTGAACATGAGGTGCATGGCTCCTGGTCCTGAAGCGAAGAGCCATCAGCGTGGGCACCTCTGGTGGGAGCACAGTTGTGCTGGAAAGATGTGATCTGGCTCTGGAGAGCAGGAATAACAGCGACCAACTGCTGGGTGAGGCTGCTTGTCCTCCTCGCTCGGTTAGCAGGACCTTCACGCGAGAGAAGGGGATGAAGCGGTGGCCAGTTTCGGTTGTTATTCATAAGGTTCCACATCTTGCACTTGCCGTGAGCAGCTGGGTCCTGATTGTCTCTTGGTCTCTGCTATTTTTTTATTTATTCATACCGCTACAAATTCAGCGGGAGTAGGCAGTGGTAGTTTCTTACATCAGCATTGCAGCTGTGCAAGACAGAACAGAATCAGAATTGTATTGGGCAGGTATGCATGAAGAAAAAACCAAAAGAAATAGGTTTTATTTCTGACCCTTGAGCAGAAAGGAGAAGAGTATATATTCTTGTGTAAATCAAAAGTAATGCAGTTGGTATCATTGCATTTTTTATCTTGATAAAATTGAGATAGGGAAGAACTAGTACTACTGCATATGATTCTGGTAAAACCCTTGTCCAGAAAATTGTTTACAATTCCAGGCACTCGTATTCACAGAAGATAAACTGAAACAGATGTAGAGCAGAGGTTTTAGGGTGATTGAGGAAATGATTAACAAGAAGAGATTAGAATAGTCATGCTTCGTTAGCTTATCAGAGGAAACTGTGATAATGCATCATGTGGATACGCACCGGGGAAGAGGAGGAATATGCAAAATTAGGGCTGAGGTTGGCATGAGCGTAAGTGGCCAAATCTGCACCTGAGAGTGAGAAGTTTCATTCCTGTTAGAACAAGCTCTGTAATCATTTCAAACAGCCTCCGAACAGGAAAGATGCAGGTAAAAATTCACTTGTTTTGAGGATGATGGTCTATTAAACTTAATTAATAAAAAACAAAACCACACACGTACACAAACTCACCCAAACAACGAAAGCAGTAACAGTAGGATTATAATCTTATCTTGATGTTCTTTAGTTTAATTGATGAGCAAATTGCTGTAGTCTCTTTCCAGTCTCTGACACTAGAACAATTCATACCATTGGAGAATCTCATCCTGAATTTTCAGAGGTAAATTGATCCATTTTATTTGCAGCATCATCATGGGAAGAGATGAGGAGGGAAGTAAAGTTAAAATAAGTCCTGTTCCCCAGTGTCCCAGCCAATGAAAAAACATGCAGTTGCAGAAGGACACATAAACATGGGGCTTCTGGCTTGGGTGCTGGTGGAGGGAATTGAAAGCAATGACAAATACCTAACCAGTTCTGTGTAATCATCGTGCTATCTATTCTATTGAACCATGGAAATGAAATAAAATCCAAGGTGAGCATCCACTTAAGGGTTCCTAAAGGGTTTCTTGAGAACGTGCCAAATTCAATATGTCTTTGGGTGCCTTAAAGTTCATGCAGAGAAAACACTCTCTGCTGCCAAAATTTATTAGAATGGGCTATTATTGGAGCTCTGAGGACAATTGCTTAGAAGGCACTTGTTTCATCGTTCTGTATCTTAATTATTGAAGTGATGGAAGTCAACAAGGCTAATCTGATTTGTGGGAGTAATTGAGGTCAGTGCACAGGGAAGAGGGAGAGAAAGGGAAGGAGGCTTGCCACTTAATACATATGAAATGATAACTTTCACTTTGATAAGCAGAGAGCAACCTGGAAATGAGTAAATTTTCCTCCAACAATTTATAGGGCTTTGAAGATTTCCAAAAAAAGTCGGGGGAGGGGAGGGTGCGCAGAAGGACACAGATTTTATAACCCTGTAGCACTTCATAGGAGACTGGGAAGAGAGATAAAAATAACCACTGTGCAGAACGGTTTATTCCACTTTAATTATTTCACATGTGCCATAATTAAAGGAATCTTAATAAATTAATGCAAACTGTTATAGAGAGCACAAAAGAAAAATAAATAAATCTTAAGTGTACTGGGAGTTGCAGTGTTGGGAGTCCTAATGAGAGATTTAGCTGCAGGCTGTTTTACTTCCCCTCTAATCTTGTACCCTACCTCATCCGTGTTGCAGATACCACAGAGCTGATCACTGATTTTTAGCTGAACTATAATATAAAGCCAGGCACAGCTAACACACCCAAATTTCTTATTCTGTTAGGTTTCCAGTTCTAAGATATGTGATGGTCTTAAGTTGGGACAGACTTTGTGGTGAATGCTAAATGTTTCCCCTCTCTTGATTTTCCTCTCCAGGATGAAGTGATAGGCTTTCCAGCACAGATGTGTACTATTTTAAGATGATTCTATTCCTGCCCACTCCATCCCACTCACATAAAACACATTTAATTCTTCTGCAACTTTGCATCTTAATTATTGAATCCAGTTTCTTTTTAGATAATGCTGTGTTCTCATTTACCAGCAGATGAAGCTGATGATTTGAAAAAATGAGAAGGGGACAGAATTATTCCTGAGAATTTTCTATTCTGAGTTATTTCTAGTTTTAGTAGTAGCAGCTCTAATGCAAAGAACTTAAGAGAAAGGATGGTAAAAGAATACTAATAAATGTAAGAAACAACAGCTTGAGGCCCCCAAATATGCCATTCCCATTAAATAGTATCTGCATATCAGATCCGTGTGCCTAGTCAGCATGTGGGATGAGCAAAATTTCTCCCAAATAGTTCGTATTTACCTGTGCAGAATAAAAATCATCCTAGAGCTTATTAGTATGTGTTCACGTTGTAAATAGTGCTGGTAGGGTGCTAATTAGGATAACACCTCAACATCCAAGTGCAGTTACAGCTTTCAAAACTGCCTCTGACAGGGTAATTGCAATTTTCTACACTATTGGCATAGGGAAGACAATCTGCACCGCGTTGAGCCCCAGTCATGTTCCAAGCAGACACTTTTTTTTCTCTCAGGTATGCAGGACTTGAGGGCTAAATTGCCCCGAAGTTTTTAACTTTATGATAGATATCTTTCTACAAGATATTTCTCCTGCTGAGTGTGAAGGGGAAATAGCAATTTTTTCTCTTTTCTAACTTTTTTTTTCCAAACCCATGAGACGTGCTTTGAAGAACTGATTGCTTGTAAAGGAAAATGAATTTCCTCTAAAACAAAGCAAATTAAAAGCTGCTTTTAATGATGGTTCACTTTAATCCACAGTTTGGGAATAGCAGCCTCCAAATCGGTTCCTCCTTGTTCGTTGCTCATTGTGTTGTAACCTGTGCTGGAAGAACAAAGGCTGGGCAAAAAGTTTTCCTGGTTTAAGGAGCGAGAGTGGTTGGTTCTGGTGAAGAGGCACGTGGTAGGGAAGGGAACCATCCCTCCTCATGGGATCCTTCCCTACCAAGCAGTGGGATGGCTTGGTAGGCAAGAGACTTTCAGAGAGATGCAGGACGTTTCCAACCCAAGGCTTTGTTCAGTTCTTTAGGGACAGACACACAGAAAGGGAATTTAGTCTCTTTTTTTGGTTCGTTGCTCCTCCTTCATGGACCTGATCACCGTGTCTGTTAGCAACGTTGGTCAGGCGAAAGAGAACGCTCAGTGCTATGGGGTTAGGTCTGTGTGTAACGCTGCTGAAGTCGTGTTCCTCAGCAGTGATTACAGGAGCTCAGGCAAAGCCAGGCTTTAAATATCTGCAGACACCAGGGGGGCTCGGGATTCTGTATAGTTTTCTGGATTGGAAGTTGTGTTCTTTTTGCAGCTAATTGATCTGAATTGCTACGTATCTAAGAAGCGATTAAATCGACTGGCCAAACCTTGTAGCTAAGCCTTCCCAGATGAGAGGGCTGCAGCATTAAAGCAATCCTGTAACAGACTGGACAATTAAGAAGGAAGAACAGGTATCAGCTTGTACTGTGTTCAGTTATTTGTATGAGCAACTCGCTGCAAGCTGAGGAAGGCAGAATGAGCAAAATGTCTCAGCTCTTCTGCCCTATGAGCGTGTCACATCCTTCCTCAGCTTACTGGAAAGCCTATCTGAGGTTTAGAAATTAAATTAAATAGCTTCATGTTGAAACTCTTCTTGCTTTTGGTCAGTTTTATGGTCAGGTTTTTAATGGACCTCTCGGTAAACTTAGTGTCTGCGTTTTGCATGGCTCCTCTGAAAATGCACTCCCTTTGGTGCTGGTTGACAGCAAAAATGCTGGTGCAGACTTGATCATACCACTGCTAAAACGTGCTGGATTTCTGCTTTGCTTTGAATGTAAATGTGAACTTGGTAAGCTAATAAGGACACTCATGTTCATATAGAATTCATGAATACATGTTAAAAACTGCTATAAAAGGACACTTGTCTTCAACTAAATTGACAGCCGCTCTTTCAGTGTATACTACTTGTGCTTGAAAAATCAAGACATAAGACTTTCTCTTTTCAGCTAAGAAAAAAGATTTCTTTTTAATGTCTGTATGAGTGAAAATCTAAGCTATTTGCTATGATGTTTCCTTTCAAGAGGTACTGCTTTGTTTTGGTATGTAACTATTGCTTTTCCCTTTGGTTGTCTGTCTTAAAACACCAATTCCAGTGGGTATAGACATCTGTGATTAACCTCCCTTCCTTCCACTGTCAGTCAGAGCCTTCTCAGTAAGAGGTTTGTTTAGAGTTTAAAAATTAGGATGCTGAGAAGTTGCCCGGAGAAGGAATTTGATGGCAATATGTTGCAGTGAGTGGGTTTCTTTTTTTTCTTTTTGCTTTTTTCCATATGAATAACGTTAGGCTTTGTGTACCTGATTGCAAGATGCAGCAAATCAAGAAGTTGATTAAGTTGGACAAAATGGGGCTAAAGGAAAAAATAGGGAAGGGGAAATCATTTGCTTTTCATCAGCGGATTTTTTTCTCTCTCTTCAATAACAGGGTATTCTGTGTAGTGCCACTTAATGTCTAAACAGATGCACATTGACTGGAAATAATCAGACGTTTTCTGCTGGACCAGATTGTGCAAAGGGATATCCTGCCCTTAGATAGTTATCTCTGCGCACACTGAGATGCTGTCCCAGAGCTGTACTCCTCGCAGGGATCACGGAAACTGGCTTTAATCAGCTTTGAAGCCAGCCAGTTTCCCTTACAAAACCATTCTTGGTTATTAAGCAAACTTGACTGATTTTGCTTAAGGCAGATTAAGGAGCACAAACTGCCCTACCTGTAGCTCTCTGAAGCAGGTGACCTTCCAGCCCCAGGGTTACCTGCAAGGCAGCAACCTGCTTACCCAGCCTGGCCATTTACAGAACAGATGTCGCTCCATCACCTTAGTAGCAGAAGTTTTGAGATCAGCCTTTTGGAAAGGCTGATATAGAAAGAATTTACTATTAGCAGGTTTTTTTTCAGTATTGGCATGAAAAAACAAAAAGCACATCTTGGAACTTTACCACAATAAAGTATGTATCTACAGATTAACCTGAAAATCAGGATAGGCTAACTTCACGTGTCTTAATTCCCCGTCCTCTAGTTCACGCTGCTGTTTCCTGCAGCTGTAAGACTGTCTTTAAAACTCCAACATTCTCACATTCCAGGTACTGAGACGTCAAGAAAAACATTGCTTAGGAACGTCACAGGACTGATGACAGGATGAGCAATGGTCAAGCTCCGCATAAACTTTGACAGGCGAGCTCTGAAGAACCTTGCTGGAATGATTAGAAATGTCTGAGGCTCAGCTCCATACCCCACCTCTCGCTGAGCAGACACGAGCCCCAGCAGAGAACAGAGTTAGCACGACAGGTACGTGTGTCTGCTCACTGACCTTCCCAGTACAGGGCTGGACATCTTTGTTTAAACTGCTGGGAAGAGGCATGAGGGAAGAAGAATGATGGCAGACAAATAAAAAAATTCAGAGTCATCCTGAGGTCATACAAACTTCTAATATCCTTCAGCTTCCCAGGATGGTGCCTGTTGAGATTTGGAGATCTGGTATTAGGATCTAGGTTTACTTTGCACTCGTTTTGGTTGAACCAACACTCCAGGCATGGTTTGTATTTTCTTCAAATGCATCTCCTTCAAAAGTAGATTGAATTTCTTCCAGTGCCATGTTGAAGTCGATGGGAAGAATTCCATCTCTTAATCTGTTCCATATATAAACGCTCTCTATATACTTAAATCAGAAACCTGGGGTTATACAGTCAGACTGGAGGTTTGCCTTAAGAACATGTCTGCCTGAACCTTGTGGCTTTATACCAATTTAGACAAAACCTGCTCTCCTTCAGTGTCCCCAATGAAGTTGCAAAAGAATTCTCTGGGCAAACATAATTTGGCTTGGCTCATCTTCTCTATGTCACGTGCATGAGGAAGGATATTCAAAAGGAAATCTTGACAGGTGCTCTGATTTGCCTAGGTATTAGAGTGTATAACTGCAAAATATTTGCATCCTTGGATTTAAAAAAAAAAAGTGCTGTAATACCTACATACCACAGGATGGAGTTACAGACTTAACTTTAGGTTTTGATGCCTTCTAGCTAAACTATTAATGTTGTTTGTAATGTGGGATTTTTTTTTAATACTGTGTGCTTGCAACAGATGTGTACAACTGTATTGGAGAAGATTCTTCTCAATGTCAAAGGGCAGAAAAAGGTTATACCTAGCAAAAATGCTACCTATGTTGAGGGTACAGCTGATACGTGGTGCTTGCATGGTTACTCTGTGTGCTTTAACCTGCTCTGATTCAGGATTCGAGGAAGATAAGCTTTTTCAGAAGTCCAGAGGGACTGTGTTGGGAGTTGTGTTCAGCATATACTGCTCCCGTCTGGGAGAATACAGGGAGGAAACCGGTCCCTGGGGGCCATGGACCTGATGGCAGCGTACGGGATGGTGCGACAGCAGCATCACACAAGCAGCCCAGCATTATTAAATCGTTGGCTGGAGGCAATAACGAGCTGAAGTCTGGAGCAGCAATAGAAAATCTGCCAGGAAGGGCTGCTGCTAGGAGTGAACAGAAAGCATAAAGGCACCTTCTAGGGTTCTTTTGCAGCGTTTTTGTTTGCTTGCTTGTTTTTGTTTTCCTGCTGAAGGAAGAGGCTGTGCTCCAAAAGCAGGTGCTCTTGAAATTCTCCCTCTGAAAGGAGCCCTAATGCAATGAAGCTGAAATACAGTGGGTCCTGGGGCTGGCACTGCGGAACAGTGAGGAACTGCTGCTGCGGTGACTGGAAGAGGCATTCCCAGAGGTTTTGTTTCCAGGCAGCCAAGCTAACCTTTAGCAAAATTAGTATTCTTCAGCTTCCACGTCTGTAGAAAGGTGATAGGATTTAATTACATACTAAAAAGAATTATGAAACTGAATCTACTCGTGTTTGCAAAACACTCGGAAACCTTCAGATTGTAGAATTGGCAGTATTAATAATTACTGTCTACAACATCCTTGCAGTTTTCTGCCTATCAATCAAGATACAGGAGCACTTTCTATTGGAAACTTTAGAAATGTCCTTTGTCGTGAGTGGAGCTGCTTCAAGAGGTGGTTGCCCATTTGTGAAAGTCTGCAAAGGTGCCTTCATGTAGAGGGATGTAAGCAGTATTGCTTCTCAATTACTTCACAAACATAATTGAAATTTTACATTTGCCAAAAAGCTCATCTTCAGTTTTAAGTACTTTAAAATCTAAAATTATAATTCAAGTTTTAGTAAATGCACTTAATTAAAAGGTAATGAAAACCTTGCTTAGTGTTTTATTATTTTTTAAGGCTTCTTTATCACCAAAGATTTATTTGAAAAAAATATGGCTGTGTGTATTCGCAAGACAGGTTAATCTTGAAGGCAAAAGGTGTGATGGCATTCAAGCTCTGCTTTTCCTCTTGATGTCTCTCTATTTTTATTTTCTTTCCTATTCAGTATATTAATAAAATATGAAGCAAAGTCTTGGACGTTGTGCCCTATGCTAGAGAGTTAACGTGGAAATTTTGATTTTTCTAAACTTCTGGACTTCTATATCCTCATAAAATAATTAAATACAGGGACTCTTTATTACTTGGAACTGTTTTTCCTTGGTATCTTGCCTTGTCGATTCTCATAAAGCGAGGCAAAGTCAGATTGGGTCAATACCTGGATGAGAAATTGGAAAGAAAAGGGATTGGCATTAGTGAGTCACCAGCGAGTGCTTCTCTCTGACTCAGTGCCTTGCAGGGTAGAAGTAACCGAATTATCATCCCTTGGATGACACATAAAACTAAGGTCTCTGAGAAGTGATCCAACCTGCAAGGATCTTGTAATGAAAAGAGAAACAAGGAGCTCTAACAACTTAAATACTAGATGTTATACTGGTTTTGTCTATTTCATAATATTGTAAGTGTTCTTCTCAAATGACTCCCTATTTCTATCGGTTCTCACCAGGAGGTATCTCAATTCAATAGCAATAATGTAATGTCTGAAGCAATTTTCTTCTACTGATTTTATTTCTCACATCATCTTGTATTAGCCACGTGTCGCTTCAATACTTATTCTGTCTGTGTGTGGACTTGAGATAATTTTCAACTATCGACTCCTGTGTACTGGGGTAGGAGCCTAAAAACCCCTTTAATATTTTAATGTGTGTATGTATGGGCTTAATAGCATGCTCAGTTGTATCCTGAATTTAGGGATATGGCTATAGGATGGGTTTCAAGAGGATATTCCTTAAGATGAAGGTATTGCACACTTCATTTATAACAGTCCAGGTGGGTGACTTGCCCTAAGTGGATATGAGGACTTGATCATCTGTTCTTTTAATTATGGTGTTTCTATATTAGAGCTTTAGATGTGATCTGATGTGGTTTTTGGAAGGAAATTGCTTGGGTGGGGTTTTTTTCCCCTCTCCTATTTGTTATTCTCTGATACCCATTGCAAGGTTTGTGAGCTGGATTCCTTTAGGAAAACACTTCTGTGGATCACCATTTCCATCCCTTCCTGTGTTGATTCTTGAGAGTTAACACGTTTGGTGGTGGCGATGCAAGTGGTCACTAGTATGTTCTGTTGTGGTGGTTTATCTGCAGAGGGCTGGGGAAAACAGCAGATTTCAATTGACTTATACTCCCAACAGCAGTTGGGTATTATTACCCATATGGGTTTGGTTGGAAACTACCAAGGACCTGAAAAACAAACTTAATTGTAGAGGTTTGAATGAAACAATGCTTTGTGTTCAGTCTACATACAGCACAGCTGGGCTCCTATCCTGGTTCAGTGCTTCATCAGCTGGACTTCACTTTCCCCATAAAATTCCTTTCTGGCTTCTCCTGCTTGTTCCTGAGCTGCTTCCAGAATAAACAAATGGCAACTCCTTGTTTGCAGGGGCTCAGTTTGCTTTAGGGACGCTTTCCAAGCCATGTGCTTCTTTTTTCACAGTGTTGTCAGCTTGTCTGTTCCCACCTGCTACACTGTCCACTATTCTTCTGGGAGGACCGTAAGAACAGTACTGACATTTTAGCTTGTTTTCAAAATTACTTTTGGCTGAGTAACATTTTCATAGCGTTATATTCATCCAGAAACCTTAAATTGATAGTACTCCTGCACTGAAAGGAATGTAATGGAAAAAATGATGGAATTATTCTGGTGTGAAGTTGGTACAAATAAGAGCAAAACCTCTCCATAAATAACATGATTACATGGATATTAGTGTTAGAATATTATATTGCTCCTAAGCCATGCATACCCAAAGATATCCAAAACTTTAAATAATGTTGAAAGATACTCTGAGAAAATCAATGACTGATGTTGGCTGCCTCAGGTAACACGAATGTAACACACAGTTATTGTGGGGGTGTGAAATCTCTGGGCATCCAAACTATGAATTTCTTAACTTGTGTGGCTACTGAGCAGAAAGAAAAAAAAAAAACAGGAGTTTAGCACTAGAATGTGTTATTGTTAGGATGTAGCTTAGCACCGAGTATTCAAAATAGCTTAATAGATCTGAGCAGCCAATTGTGGCAATATATAAGACATCATCCAAGCACCCACCCATTTGGCAGTCAGGTGTTGGATATTTGCAGCCCCTGTGGGGACAAGTTTATGAGTATTCACAGATTTCAAGGCAGGAAAAAGCAGTTATGGTCACTTTCTGAAAGCTTCCTATACACAGAGTCCATTGAATCTCACCCGGCAACCTCTGTGCCAAGCATGTAACTTGTTATAGGTGGTGTCTGTTACAAATATACCCACTCTCTCTTTAAAGTCTGAGAACACTGGCAAATTCACTGCATCCCTGGGTAAGTTGTTTGCTAAGCCAATTTTCCCACAAAAAAATTACCCAATTTTGCTCAGGATTTGTCTAGCTTAATCTAAAGTGCATTTCCCCCCCCCACTATTAGCAGGATATCTATTAAAAAAAAAAAATCTTTCATAGGTACTTCTAGGTCATCATATGCTAATAATGGGCTATATCCTTTTCCTGCAGTAGATGACTATAAAGCTGTCAACAATCATTTGGGTTTATACCAATAGCAATTACACGAGATATTTTTTTATTAAATTTTGAATGTTAGATGAGTAGTATAGAAGAATAAATTACCCTTGGTCAGAATTATACCGGCTATATATTTCTTTCATGTTTGGGGTCACGACGTGTTGATAACAGAATTGCATCTGCTCTATGTAGGCAGAAAGATTGCTCTTAGTATGACAGGATAGATTCGCTGTCCTGCTAAAGATTGCTCACATCGATGCGGAATAGCTGCTCAAATGAATGTCTTTAAAGCAATTAAAAATGTGCTGAGTCTGAGATAATATGGTGAGGAAGCCTTTCGTGCGTATGGACAGAATGCCGGCGGAGACCTGTAAGTTTGCTGAAGGAGCAGTGTCTGGCCAAAGTCTGTGCTCTATAAATAGTCTTGATTCTGCCGAAGGTCTCTGCAAGTGAACACCTTTGCCTGTATCTTCGCCTCAGTTTGCTGCTATTAGTGGCTCTCCAAACAGAGAGGTGTGAAGTTCTCAACCTTATGCTGATTTCTAATCGTCACGCCATTAAGAAATATCGAAGGGTAATTCTTTATATGAAGCCTTTAAAAGACACGCCACTTCTGGACAGTACTGAGAATCTGCTTTATTCGTAGTAGTTTTGCAGCCTGGTCTGTTGATGTTGGCCTGAGAAATATTCTAAAGGCAAAATGAGGAATTGCCAAATCCAGTGTGTGTTGATCAGTGTTAAAAAAGATTCAAGGTAATCAAAACACGTGATCAGAAATAACATGGCCTTAGGCTTAAGCAGGTTTCAAAGAAATGCATGCTTGCCTTAAATGATATACCCAAAAGCTGCTTCTAAAAAGGCCATTTTACTCATTAGGTGAGAATATAGAACTGGAAAATCCAACCTCTTCAAAGCAGAGACTCTTAATAATGGGGAACAAACAACACCCAATAAAATAAATGTAGTGATATTTCCAGGAACCTTTCTATAATGTGTATGTGCTGTATAGAATGAATATACAAAGGAAATGTGGAGCTGTGGCATGACACAATAATGCAGCTATATACCGCTTCGGCTGGAGCAGAAGAAAGTGGACTAACAAGATACAAAGAAATAGGAGGATTAGGTGTTAAAAGCTGGATGGTGATTATTTCTTTTTCTTTGAAGCTGTTCTATAATGCTCAGTGTGTATTAACCATTCGCCTGAATAACCCGAAGAAAGTGATAAAA
Organism: Xenus cinereus; assembly: GCA_025774025.1. NCBI lineage: Eukaryota > Metazoa > Chordata > Aves > Charadriiformes > Scolopacidae > Xenus > Xenus cinereus. The sequence goes on along the minus strand of JAOXJK010000015.1, from coordinate 2,064,130 downwards.
TTCCTATCACTGGATTTACTTAAATTAGGCTGGACAAAAAGTTTTCAGCTCAATCTCCTGAGCAATATTTTTATGATAGGACATGGCAAGTAAAGCTGAATACCTGCCTAGAGTCTGTCGAAATGATTGAAGTGAGAGAGGAAATTTCCATGTTGTGGCTGATGGAAAAATCTCTTTGGGACGTGTTCTCAAGGAAAGCATATCTGGAGAGGTTTATGTCCAGCTGCGCAGGAGACAGGGCGACAAGAATCCTTGTTCTTAGCACCTAGTCTTGCCACAAATAAAACCTGGTATTATCTTTTCATTCAGTGAAATACTCTGTGTTTGTGTATTTTGCTGTCTTACATCACACACAGTGGATTGCGTTGTCCTATCACGAAAGAATTGCATCGATGTCACTGGAAAAAAAAGCTATGTTTGTGATCCATGCGGCAAACATTAAAACCCACTGAATTTCTCAGACTTCCCAATGTGAATTTCGCGGAGCTCTGCGTGCAGAAGCGCTGAGGTGGTGTAATAGAGAGCAATCGCCTCCCCAGAGAAAGAGCCGAACCTCATCAGCCGAGCAGGTGGTGAACTTGTGCTTGGCTGAGTCCGACAGCAGTTGTTAGATTCCCTCCAATGAAAATTAAATAAAGCGAAATTCTCAACTGGTGCAATTTGGTTATAGCCACATCCCGAGGCAGCTGAAACTGGAGTGGCTCAAGTGGAGGATCTGGCTCTGCATCAGCAGACGGAGACTCAGAAACGCATCAGCTTCTACCCTGTGTCTGTGTCTTTGACGATCCAGCTTAACGCTGAAAAACCAGCGAAAGTGGATAGATAGGATACAAAAAAACAACACGGCTTTATTAACAGCCAGCAGTTCCTTTGTATCATTTCAATTATGCTCCCCCGTAATGAGTTCAATATACTTTTGTAATGTTACTATAAAGCTGCCTATGGGATGACAAGAATATATGGTACGATGTTACGGTCCTTTCATAACATGCTGGAGTAATTAGGATATAAAATTGAACTGAAACTTTAAAACACATTTCAACTCTGTTCTATATATATTACTCTTCAGCGGGCAAGGACAGTAATTTAATATTGACTTCTGGCTGCAAGATTACCATATAATCTAAATGCTAATAACAATTAAAGCACAGTGTGGTGATTAAAGTGTCTCTTGGAATATTGAAAATACAGGTAATAAATGGTGTAAGGATGGGAAGCAAAGCTGGAATTTAAGAATCTGTTCTGCAGGTCTGTGCTGAGAAAAATGGGCTGGGCTGAAGAAAAGTTTGCTGCGCAGTCTGTGTACTTCTTTCATGCCGAGCCCTCAAACACGCAGTTCTGTTTGATATATTTTTATTCCAGGCTCTATCATATGGAAAGCAGACCTTTGAAGCCAGCTCTGTACTCTCTTTTTCCTTCTCCCTTTTCTATAAGCAATAGTTTGTCTCGGGAGAGGTTAAAGTAGTGGCTTCCCTCACAAATTGAGAGGAATGTTTTCTTTTGAAAGTTCTTATTAATGAAATACACACTTCAGAGTTGTCCAGGAGGCAGAACTATGAAAGGCAACTAAAACAAGAGAGAAATGAAATGCTTAAGCCCCTTAAAAATACAGAGCCATATGTGAAAATGCGTGAGATTTATTAAGCAAGATGTATGCTGTGATAAATGTGCAGCACAAAAGGTCTCTTGGCTCAGCTGTTAGTTCTTCCAAAACTGTGTTTGTGTTTAGCTTTGCTTGTAGCTTAAAGCAGCAGGAACTTGTTCCCCTGACTAACATGCTAAATTTCATGGATTTTTAGTGGGTTTATTCACAGCAGTATAATGGATCTGGAATATAAGTGTTGGAGGGATCAGGATCTAGATTCTGGGTTGGTACCTGCCTTGCGCTGAGGGCTCCTGGGTTATGGCAGCAGGGGAGGCTTTGGGGGGACCCTGGTGACACGGCTGATGCCAATAGATCCAGGATCCATCCCGAGGTCTTCAGTTAAACTGATCATCTCCATCTATAATAACATAGCGGGGGGAGAACCGCCAACGTGGCTGCTGATGCCATATTGCCATGTCAATATGACAAAACCAAAGCTTCAGGAACCCTTTGAAGATGTTCATTGATGTGCTCGTGCAGACGGCGGGTTCAAAAGCCTCTGAGAATTTCTTTGGTTTTGCAGTCAACAGGTTCATTTCAGCTCCTGAATTCATTCTGTTAAGAGAACTGAACTTTTTTTTTTTAACTGATAAAAACAGCTTTGCAAGACTGTTGATTTTTTTTTTTTTCTCGATCTCTAAATTTCTCCATCTGCTTCCACAGATGCAGAGTGACCCAGCAGCACATGAAACAGTTGTCATAAGCCACACAGCGGCTGTCCAGGGATCTTTCCCCAGTCAGTGGCTTCTTGTGGTTTTTTTCAGCCTGGTTCAGTTTTCTATATCATGAAACTCACAAGGCTTATTTTGCTCTTCTTTTTCTACTATTTCCTTTGTATTCCCTCCAGCAGAGCTCCTCTCTCTGGCTGAATTGCACGCTCTGAGCTGCAAACATGCAGGTGGCAGGGCGTACTGTCACTTGGCACTATAGATCTTCGTGCAATTAGCCCTTGAGTAATGGGCCCTCAACACTTCATCAGTTTTAAGAACAGGAGACCTGCATTGCTAGTGGATAAACTAAACTATACTTTTGGTGCAATGTTTTATATCAGAGAAAGCATTTAAAAGAAACATGACGGGGAAGTGTTATGTTCCCCAATAAAATATATAACGAATGACCTGACTTTCTGTTCCCCTTTGTGTTCAGCAAAAGGCAGACAGAAGAGAAATAGTTGAAACGGGTTTGGTTTATATTTTTCAGTTCCTTTGCTGTTCAAATGTCTTTGAAATGTCAGGATTTATAGAAGTAGAGGTGCTGTTTTGTTTTTCTGTTCTTTCTCTCTTCCATTTCTCTTTTTCCAATCCCTTATTTCAGGATTTCCGTAGTAGATCCAGATCAGGGCAAGAAATCAAAACATTGCTGTTTCTGGCGGATTTCCCTACAGACTCCTTTTGCAGGGATCCGGCTACAAGGCCCTGGCACTGCACAGCAAATAGTACCTGTTGGGTACAACCGGCTCAATGCTTTAAAGGGAGCCAAGTTGTTCAGCAGCTTGTTGTGAGGAGCAGCTTCTCCACCCTGGGTTCCCTTCTACTTCTGGTTCCAAAGGCAAGCTGCAGGTAGTAGATCTTCACTAGTGCGTATGGGAGGAGATCACAGAATCACAGAATTGTCTGGGTTGGAAGGGACCTTTAAGATCATCGGGTCCAACCCTCAACCCAACAGCGCCCAAACCCCCACTAACCCATGTCCCTCAGCACCACATCTGCCCGGCTTTTAAATACCTCCAGGGATGGGGACTCCACCACTGCCC
>JAOXJK010000015.1:2049736-2060632 GCA_025774025.1 Xenus cinereus | reverse complement strand
CCTCTTGTCCCATCGCCTGTTCCTTGGGAGAAGAGACCAACCCCCCCTGGCTACCCCCTCCTTTCAGGGAGTTGGAGAGAGCGAGAAGGTCTCCCCTCAGCCTCCTTTTCTTCAGGCTGAATACCCCCAGCTCCCTCAGCTGCTCCTCACAAGACTTGTGCTCCAGACCCCTCACCATCAGAGACACATGAAAATATTTCTTAAATCAGCACTTAAATGCTGAGGGTGTTGCTATGATGGGGATTGCAGGGAAGGAAAACAGTTCAAAAATACAAAATCTTCACTTATGCTCCTATAATAGTTCATTGGTGATAGAGCTTGACTGACTACTGTTCATCTCTAACTGAAATGTCTAATCTTGCCTCTTTGCTTTGGCGTCTTGGGCAAGTCCATTGAGTTTGAATGTTGACCTGCTGCTCTGTCGTGTCTCTGTGTCAAAAGCTAAGTAGGATGTGGACGTGGAGAGTTGGAGTCCTCAACTCTTAGGTATGTTCCTTGCTCAGATCTGTATGTTAAGGACATGATGTAACCCTGTGATTTGATAAGGAGCCATCTCTGAAGACAGTGTGTTTCCTACCTCCCAAATTACTCACGGATAGCGTAGGGAGAGGAGAAAGGGAGTCACCATCACAGCACTCCATCTTGCCTTTTTTTTTTCCCCTTTGTTTCTTCTTTTTTTCTATTTTGTGAGGTCATCCAGTAGGCTGTGTGCGTGCCAATATCTACAACAAGAAGCAAAAAGGCATCTCTGCAGGCAAAGAATAACAGTGAAGTAGCTGGTTCATTTTGATTGTTTAGTCTTGCTGTAGCTGATTGAATGGGGACGAAGATCCCTGCATTGTTATGACTTGGGAATCGAAGGCATTGAGTCCTCTCTGTGAAAATACTGTTTAAAGGGAAGAGAAGGGAAAGATAAACACAACACTGGTAACCACTTGAATAAAATGGGAAGACTTTTGTGTCTCTTAGTGTGTTTGTGAGCTGGGATTTGCAGTGCACATGCATTACCCTTGATGAAAACGTTTTTGACTGCTTTTTGTCAAAGCCCTTCTGTGCTCTAACTGCTTCTCTTCATCATAATGGGTTTTCCTGATAGATATCCCTGCCTGAACCTTCTTAACCAAAACGATTCCAAGCTTTATTTCTTTAGAATTTAAGAATGTGGTTTTTATGATAATGCTTTTACTGTGGACGTTGAGCAGTACCCAGAGGGTTGAAGCATTTATTATTGTTAATAATACATGTTTAATAGATCTGCTTTCTTCTGGAGATTGCAAAGAACTTGATTAATTCTGCAAATAGGGATTATTTCACCTGATAATGAAATGTCCTCATCTCATGGGTAAGAAGAGAAATGTTGGACAATAGCAATCCAGCAGAAGAAATACAGAATAGTTCATGCAGCTGTAGCACAACAGGAGAATGAGACTGGGCGATCGGAGCCCCAGCCTCCTTTCCCCGTGACCCCAAAACCATTGGATCTTTGGTCAGACTGGCAAAGGAAAAAATAAGCATCGTCCTCTTGCTCAAGGCTGAAAGGAAGAGGTTGAGTGGGCAGTGAGGAGGGTTAGTGAGCTCAGGTAAACCCCAGTCTCCTGGAGAGTTTGCCCTGGCACAGATGACTGCCCAGAGTCGTGCCACAGGAGCGTGGGCATCACTGGAGCTTTGACAACCAGATCCAATTTGGCTACAAGTAAGAAGTCCCCCTGTGGGCTGTTTCCCTTTGGTAAATCCTGATCTAACATAACCAAACCAATTAAATGAATAAAAGATTCTAATCTATATCCACAAAGATATCTACATACTTAGTTCCCATTGATTGGTTTTTTTTTTCCCCTTTAAGGATCTGGGTTGCAATATTTTGTACAGGTAATTGTTATAGGCACTTGATTTCTGTCTTACTACTAAAACTCTCAAGTGGAATTCCACTAATAGATGGATAAAATGGTCAGGTTTTTGTTCAGGGTGTATTCAGTCTCCTAGAGTTCAGAGCTCTAAAAATCCCTGGAAGACATTTAGGAGGGTGTGTAGTTCCAACATTTTCATTTGGTATGTCCTTGGAGAATTTTGAACTGCAGAAAATCACAGATGCTGAGGGGGATAATGGAGAACTTGGTGGTGGGAAGGGGTGAAACTTGGTCAAGAAATGTGGACAAGAAGCTGTTTAACCTGTGCGCGCAGGAAAAAGAGGAATTAAAGCCCAAGACTTTCAAATTGGAGAAGGGAGGGAGGTAATCTCAATACTGTCCAAAGTGTTGGGCGTGCTCTTTCTCCATGAGCTCTTCGTTGAATAACTTCCAAGTGAGCAAATGAAGGAAGGCCGCAGGTGAAAATTTCAAACTTAAAGAACAATTTTCATGTCCCTGAAACCTGGATATCCAAGTAGACTTCATTATCTTTTGTTTACCTCTCTTCATTTCAAGCAGGCAACAGACACAATGTTTAAGTGTGGTGCAGGTGGAGATTAAAGGCATGGGGAGATGAGGAAGGGTTCTTTGCATGACACAGCTGAATCGGTGCAAGTAGGAGGAACTAGTTTTTACATTGTGTACCAAAAATATATTGGGTGGAGCATCTGCTTGGGCCCACAAGAGCAAATAGGTGGATCTGTGCAGAGGATTTGCTGTGAAGGCATTATTAATTTCAGCTGTGTTTGATTTTTTCACTCTGCTGTGTGAAAGGTGGACTGCTTGACATTCCTCAGCCCTGGGGTAGGACACAGGGTTCATGTTTAGCCTCAGAACACTGATGTTTGATAGGGCGCTGACTTTGTCGTAATGCTTATCTGTGGATACATCTTGTCTAAGGGAGTGATAGCAAATTACAGTATTTGAGTCTTCTGGCAAGGGGGTTTTGTAAGACAGACTGGAAAATTTAGCTGATTTGTATTTCTGTGAATTACAGACATTTTACCAAAAGCAACAGGAATTACTAGTAGAAAATGGTCCCCATAAATCCTCTGCCATAATAGCAACAAATTGACTGAACCTGTAATACACAAGCTTCTAGACGTGTGTTCTTCTGAAACATCGTTAGCAATGATATGGATGCTGAGTCCACAGGTGAGATTGTGACTGTCATCGTCGATGGAGAGATTAATACTCTTTGGTAAAAGTCAAAGCAATGGAATATTGTCAGGCTCCAGGTTTCTGAACTGCCCATTGCTTGGGTGGAGCTATTCAAATGTACGTGGAAAGAACAGAAACTGGGCTGTGGGCTCAGTAACAAAGTGGATAATATCTGAGATCTAAGGTGAAGTGATAGCCCCCATGTTTCTTCAGCTTTGTTGGGAGATTTTTGTGATCGCAACAGCCCTCTTGATAATTGCTGGATGGTCCCTCAGAGAAGGGGTTTGAATTGTGCAAATCCACGCTGACCCTTATCATTGCTAATGCAAAGACTTTGAACCCTTCATTTCTGTTTTAAAGACGTTTCTAGTCCAGTAAGTTGCAAGCTTTAGAGTGGCAGGTCTGTTTTGCTCTCCTTGTGGGGTTTGTATCAGTCTAACCTTTTGCATGGCATGAATTCTTTCAGAAAGTGATTATAAATTTGATTTGGGAAATTTTCCGTTGTTGGTAATGCTACAGTAAATCACAGGGACTGATCACCTCTGTCAATTCCCACCTTATTAGGAGACTTTATGTCAGAATAAAGAAATTTTAAGGGTAAGACATGCTTATCTAGCTTGTGAAATGAAATTGCTGTTTATTACTATAATTTTTTTTCTGCTGCATGTTGTATGAGATAATTGAAAAATAAATTTTGCTTAATTTAAGGTTAACAGATCTGATTCTCTTTAAGTTAAATTCAACTAGGAACTCATTTGGGCTCACTAAATTGTACCTGACAATTGCATCCCTTTAGCTTATTATGCCTATTAATTTGCTTTGCGTTCTATCTCCTTTCATAGACTGAACTTGACTGGCTTGACGTGACATTCCTTTTTAAAACTGTTTCTAGTATTTTATTTTCTAATTAGCACTCCATTTTTCATCCTGCTTAACCCTGTGGCATGACGATACTCTTAAGAGTAGCAGCAGGATGGATTTTTCAGCTACTTAAGCTTGGAAAAGTCCAAAGTTAAAGAAGCAGCAACTGTACCTGTTCTTCAATTATTAGTTTTAATTGACTTTAAGAGCATCCCACCCACACATCCCCTCCACCTTTAGGACTCTGATCTTGGAAACTTATGCACGTGAGAGGATTTATTGATGCGGCGTCTCCCAGCTGGCCCCAAAATGCTGCAGGTGAAAGTCAGACCCGAGGAAGGCGGTCCTGACTCCCAGCTGAGCACGCTTTATTACAGGCTCCAACAATTCAATATTCAGAACAAAGCAATATTTTAAAAACATTCTGAAAAGCAGTAGAGACTTTGCACTAAAAATAACAAAGGCTTTCCCATTTAGCTGCTCCAGCTGAGGACTATTGTTTGTTCTCTGAGATAATTAGCAGCCATCCTCAGAGCTTTCTGAATGGCTTTGTACACGTAAGTGACAGTTTAAAAACACAGAAGAAATACAGCAAGGCTACTTAGAACATAACACAAAAATACCGGATTAATGAGTCATCTCCCAGGCTGATGGAAGAGTAAGAAATGTCTTGAATAAAAAGAAAAGCCACTTGTTCAGTAACACACATCAGCTGCCTTTTGAGCTTGTTTACCATCAGACCATCCTTCTCCCCTGTGAGCTTCCTTGTCATTACCAGCAAATCCTGAATCTTTTTGGTTGGAGCTGAACACTTTGAAGTTGAGACCTGCTTTTTTGGGAGCAGGAGAGAAATTTGCCCCTTCAGAAGGCTAATGTGAGAGTTCTAAAACCCATACACACAGTGAAGTATTAGATACCGTGATTAAAACTTAAAGAGATAGAAGCGCAACTCAAGGAAATAGTCTTGTTTATTTTTAGTTCAGAATTCTGTAAGTTCTGTGCTTTATTAAAAATAACAATTTGCCATCTGTAACAACTGATAGGCAGTTAATCTGAGTATGATCTGCGTATGTGAGGGCAGATCTGCAAATATTCACACCTCTAGGTGGTCACGGCCGTAAGCCCCGTGGCAGCCCAGCTCCCTTCATTTGGTGCATCGCTGTTCTGGCACTGATTGTTTCTGACTCGTCAATCTGCCAAGTGAATTTCTCTTCTCTTTAATTATTTTTCTCCCCCAAATCATTCAGCAAAGTTGGAATATTGTTTCATTACTGATCCTTTGCGCTTAGTCCTTGGACATACCTCTCCAGTCATTTTTGAGCCGTCTCACGCAAGGCAGTCAGTGGCTGATAAGCAAAAGGGAAAATTCCCTTGCTCTGAATGAACAGTTTCCTGGTTCTTAGAAGTTCAGATTTGGACATCCTATGTCATTGGTTGAGGATGTTGGGATTTACATTTTGTTTCACCCACAGTTGTTTAAATACTTGCCATGATTTCTCTCTCTGGGATAACACAGGCTGAGAGCCACGGGCTGGGAAATGTTGAGGGATTTGTTTCAGCAGCTTTTCCTTGTGCTTATTTCTGGCTGAGCAGCGGAGTGGACTAGAGCAGGCAGTTGAGAAAAGCATGTCCTGGAGTGCACTATCCATGTCCTCGCACGTGTGTGGCTCAGAAGTATATTTTCTGATCCCCATCTCAGGGAATAGTGAGCGTTTTCTGCCACATTTCCACAATGAGACCAGTGTTTAAAGACTGGGCTATAGACAAGAATATGGCTTCTTAGATCAAAATTGCTATGAACCATGTGAAAGGTTTTGATCATCAAAGGAATGCACAGATGAAGTACCTGTGGCTTTGATTTCTCTCATACATTCACCACTTCTTTTTTTTTTTTTTTAAGAAAAAAAAAGGCTGCCAAAGGCCATCATTTTGAAGATACCTGCATGCACCTCTTTCAGTGTGAAAAGTGTACGATAAATCGGATTGTTTCCTATTACAGATTTTGTCCATCGCACTGCTTGTAAAGATTTTCTTTATCTACTAGATGGGCTTTTATGACAGTCTCTCAGTGTTTAATACGATTTCAGTCTCTGTTATTGGCATCTGCATATGAAATGCAGACGAATGTCTCTGCAGCAGAGGATAATGTGACCTCAGGCTGTGCCATATGATTACAAATGATATGAAATTTGTCTTCTGAATAAACTTTTATGACCATATGTAAGGATGACTCAAAAGCAGTAGTGTTATACATGGGGTTATTTAGAATTAGATAATTCAGTCCCTGGAAAATTCCTGTTAGGAAAAGCAAAAATTTCCCACAAGGTACATATTAAATATTTTTTTTTCCTGTTTAATTTGTGATCAACTAAAATCATTATTTTTAGCACTGTTGAGGCAATAGCAATTCTGATCTCACTTTGATTGTATTTGTATTTAGTATTTTAATATTTCAAAAATCAAAGGCTCATTGGTCTCCATGCAGACGTACTTGAGACTGTGTTGACTTTTTTCACTTTGCTCCAGAAGCGTTAAGGGGTGCAAATATTACAGAGAGAGTTAGTTCTTAAGATGATTAGTAACCAAATGGTTAAATTCTATACAAATACATTCTGATGGTCCTTACCATGTCTTTGAAATTGTCTTAATTGTCATTTTGAAGCACGATAGGAACGAAAATAACCTTGCTATTGACTTGCTATTTGCATCCTCGCCTAATGCAGAGTGCAAGGTCTGTGGAGGGTTTCGTGCTGTAACGCAGCTGCACCTGGGGTTACTCCGTGCTCTCTCCTTCTTCTGCCTCCTGCACAAGGTTAAAGATCCTCAGTAATAGTTATATTTTTATGCAAATGAATTTTTCAATAGTGTCAGAGAAAACAAATCTTTGAGCATCTCTGCTTTGTGACAGAACTTTGACATTTGTTTAAATACAGGAAACATCAATACTTCTCGTGCTTTTAACAAATTAATCTTTAAACTTGCTGTTCAGAAATCATGCATTTGTTCAGCATCATTCATGCCCAATACAGTCGGTACCACCTTCATACTGTTTGCCCAGCTCTATTAATCCTCCATTATTGAGCTTTTTCCTTTTTGGGCCTATTCACAATATTAGACATGATCAAAATCAGAACTTCTAACCCAGTGAAAAAAATTGTACTTGAAAGCAAAAACCTCAGTTGATTCAAGCTTTCATGAACTTAGGTATTGTAAAGCACTTTTTCTGAGAAATGTGAAAGGATTGTATTTGGATAATACTGACTGAAAATGAAACACAGTTGATTTTTTTTTTTTCCTAGTAGAAACTGCCACAGAAAATTTAACAAAATTGATCAATGCAGAGCTTTTTAATTTGCCCAAAGCACATTTGCAGACATAGATCACTTTCCTTTGCGATGTTACACCATCCTTTAAATAATACAATAATGCCAAGGAAATAACTCAGCAATGCTGTCCTTAAACCCCAGCTCTAATTGCTAAAGAATGCAGTCTTTGGAAGAAAGTGGTGATGAATGTAGAGCTGTATAGCTGTTCCATACTCCATGTGACGTTTATGGATGTCATATTCCTTCCCATTCACCATTTTTAGTTCCTTTCTGTAGTTACTCTTGCAAAAACTGAAATGTGCTGAGACTTAAATGCAACTTCAGTGTGTAACAGGTCTCTGTAATGCTGTTTATTCACCTCACCTTTTTGATCAGCAGATGCTCTACTGTTAAAAACATCACTGAGCCCCCAGTGAAGCCCATCTCCTCTCTAGTGATTGAAGCTGAATTCTGAGAAATGACTGGTTTTGTGAGCAGTTGTGCCAGCTGAGCTAAAGCAGCCTCCAATCTGAGCACCCAGAGGTCAACCTTATGAATCTTCTGGGATCTGGCCAGCTGTGGCACTTGTGTATAACTGCTATTAACTCTTCCTGAATTATGGGGAGACTTCATTAATAGTGAAATGGCTGTTGCCACCTATATCCTTGCATAACCTCTGGCTTTACAGTGGAGTTGAAACAGAAGATTTCCCCGTGGCAGGGTGATCCCACCCTAGCATTCTGCAAGTCTCTTGTTTTTAATTTGGAATAATGAGCAAAGTTAGATTTGCTAACACTGCACCAGAGCAGTGGCCTGACTTGTCTAGGTTTTGTCCCTTCTATTGACCAGTATCAGCCCCTTCCAGGAAACCTGTGGTTTTCTGCGCGCGATCTTCAGACCAGGGTACAGCTCAAAGAGCAGTGACGGAGGGAACTGAGCAGAGAGGTTCTTCCCTGTGCACAGAGATGAGAAGAAAAAAGTCCCTCGCACGGGGCTTATGAGCTAAGTGTACACTGATGGGGCTTTGGAGTAATTCATAAATTCCAAAATGAATATCCCCTATTGTTTGTTTGTTTATTACGGTAGCGCCTGCTGATTCTGACCAAGATCACTGAGACAGATGCTGTAAAAACATACAGTGAGTGACAGCTCCTGTTGTGCTGCACTTATCTAACCAGAGAGATAAAGCATAGAAGGAGAAAAGCACCTTGGGGAGTTGCTCACACAGCTGGTCAGCAGCAAAGCCCGAGGATGATGCTCACTGCAGTGTATCACTTGCCAGCCTAGATTCCTCAATCTCTTTTCCACGCCCTCCCAGAGCTCCAAAATACAGAAGTGTAGAAATATCAGAGAATTGAGACCCAGGAGGTGTTAAACAGCGGGGGCGAAACACAACAACAGGCAGAAACAAACAAAGCATCTACTTGGCAGTATGTGGAAAATACTAAATACTTTAAATCATAGACCAAAAGGCAAAAGAATTCAACGTGATCCTTTAATATAAAAAGCTTCCTTCTGTTAGGACTTGCCAAATGCAGGGACTTGGGAACTCTTCTGAGCTCTGTCATCTGGGTATGCTCCATCACTGTGTCGTGACTTTGGGCTGGGATAAGACCAGCGTCCACCCTGTCTCTTACTCACCTTTGACTCTGGGGAGACTAAACTTGTGTTTGCAGAAGGGATGAAGCCACCTTCAACATGGGGTTAAGTCTGTGGAGCTCAGTGTGATCCCACTCCAACGCGATTTAAACACTGACCCAGTAATTTCTACTGAACCAATGCACGAGTCTGCATGGTTTATAATAACTACATCTAGTATGCCTCCAAAATGTCTACTCATTTTAATTATTTTTTACTATTTCTGTCTCCAAATTTCGGGCACGGAGTACTATAAGTAGATTTATTACATATAATTTTCTAATATCTTCCTGTGGAGTGATACAATATTCTTACGAATCACATGTTTTCTGTACATGTGTGCTGAGATAGGGAGCAACATGGAAAGTAAAGCACTATCAGTAGCTGCACTTAGTGGCTAGTGAAGAGCTTCTCGGGCAATATGCAATTCAAATCAGTACAGCTGGTGTCAAACTGTATTAAATTTCAGTATGATTTCACTACACTAAAACTCGCTGCCCTTTGTCTTGTTGCTTAAATAAAACGAATAATCTTTACTCGCGTAAGGCCTCTGTGGTTTGGAAACAGAGAAGTCATGATGTTTGGAATTCAAAAGTGAGATCAAACCAGTTGTTCAAGTGCAGAAAAACTACTTTTTTTTTTTTCTTCTTTCTTCCTAGAGAGACGTGAATGACTGAAGAGGGTAGATTTCATTTAAAAAGGAGGCTAGGGAGAAGACTTTCTCACCAGAGTCTGAATTTCTGGCAAACATGTCATTCCTCTGCTTATTTATCATCTACCCTTCATAAATGTCAAGTGTAATAACAAAAGGTTTTAATAAACCTGTCAGAATTGTTTCATGTCAGATTGAGTGAAAAGGTTATGTATAATAATAAAAACAAGACCTAAAACAATACCAAATTCAGCTTCCGGAGGAGCCCTGGTCTATCTGTCTCCCCTGAGAACTTAGTGCTTCACTGCTGCATTTGTTAGCAAAATAAATTCTTTAGTAACATATATTAAAACCTACATCAGAATCACGTACGTGCACACAGTACCTAGTAGCAAAAGAAGTATTTTAAGCTAGACATTTCAGTACTGATGACTCAATTTGGGGAACTGATGACAAGCTCTCTTTCTGAGATATGTCAGATAACGAGAAATATCCTGGCACCTTCGTGCTCTCTGAAATTGTTATTTTTTTTTTTAAGCCAACAAGGATGAGAATAGTTTTTTGGACCCAGTTCAGGAAAGTCAAGTACTTGCCTTGCTGCTTGACTTTAACTGGGTACGTGCAATTTGTTGCTATTTATTAAAAGCATAGAGTACATCTTATCACGGAGTGAGCTGCTGTCCTCCCACGCTTCCTCCGATGCATTTAATTCTCTCCTTTCCATCCGCCTGCATAATCATTCCATTACAATTGCTTGGGAAAAAAGTAATTGGTTTCAAATGTTCCTGGTTGACCAATTTATATTTGAATACTCAGTTGGGGACCATGTGTTCTCAACGGAGTGCTTGATGTTGCCTATATTACTGATGGTTCCCTGAGTGCTCATCTTAAAGCTTTCCTTCTCACCACGCTACTATTTTTGCTTGACCTTGCATAGGCATATTCATAAGAGGATGTTGTTGTTAAGATGTTCTGAACTGAATGACTGCAATAATGTATACAGACTGCCCAGCTCAGATCAGCTATTAGCTGGTATAATTACTGCTCTTGTCCATTTTACTGCTATTTAATGATTTGTATTATGTTCATTCCCAGAAGTGCAAAAAAGAGTGGGCCCCAACGCCCCGTGTGCTGAATGTGCATCTCCACAAGGTCTGTGGAGGCAAGGCTCTTATATTAACAGACAAAAGGAACAGTAGGTCAAAGGGATGAATATGGAAGCCATGTATTTCAGAGTCCACAATTTGGCAGTGGCAGAGCTGGGAATAATCAGCTTATGACTTAGGAAGGTGAGTTTCACAGAATGATATGGGGTTGGAAGGGACCTCTGGAGATCATCTAGTCCAACCCCCTGCCAGAGCAGGTCCACCCA
>JAOXJK010000015.1:2005725-2049636 GCA_025774025.1 Xenus cinereus | reverse complement strand
CTAGAATCCAGAAAATGGCAGAAGTAAAAACAGCCTAGCTACCTCTTAACTAACAAATTCTGCATATGAAATCAAGTGATTTGCAATCAGGAGCAAAACTTCTTTTGATCTCAGGAAGGCTGAAATTTTGTTCAGTCACATTTGTGGCAAAACCAATTTTTTTTTTTGTTTTCGCCTTTTGAATTGTATAATTTCTAAAGCCTCAAAGCAGCTATGAAAAATTTACTGGATTCTAACTTTGTATTTTGACCCTTTTTCATCATCAGTGCACATATGAACACGAGTGCAAAAAATCAGAAAGAAGTTGGTCTGAAATTCAATGCACCTAGCAAATGTGAGCTGCTAATAAAAGATAGGTGTGTAGAAAGAGAGGATTTTTTTATGAAGTCGTTGGAAGAGAATGAATGTGTCTCATCATTGTCATCACTAGAGGTACCTTTCCTTCACGTGTAACCACTTCTGGGGTAGCTGTCATTTCATTATCGTAAGTGCCCTCACCACGCAGATGTGGTTTCATGCACCAGGTAGAAGTCCCTAAATAACAGTTTGTGCTGTGGAAAATTATTAAAAGAAAATCTAATTTGGTCAGATTGGTATTTTGCCTATCAAAGAAATTAAGTATGGAAAAGACTTGTCAGATCACTGAGCCATTCCCATTGCAAGTGGATACAATTCCCAGCAGAGAATGTCTCTGATTTTCAGATGAAAATGCCTTTGCAGGGATGAGCACTGTAGGACTCTATTTCTCTTGGAAATCATGGGAGCCTCAGGGGCTTGTAGGAGAAGAGGGCTCTGGGGTTGGAGGAGGGGAGAGGAGATTGATGGCCACTGGGAAGCCTTTTGGCAGTTCAGTGAGGACTGTGCAAATAATGCAGCATCTTTCCTTGAGTGCTCCAGCACTTCCCTCGAGCAAGGCAAGACAGTAAATCTTGTCTTTGCACTGTTGCCCATATAATTTTCATCTTCACTTTTTTTCCCATGTTCATCTGGATTTTACTGAGTCTTTTCTCAGTTTTAATATTTTGTGGTTTTTTTTTTTTAAAAAAACACACCTTCCACTGTGCAGCTGCTGGGCTTGAAATAACACTTCTACAGATCCTCAGAATGAACCCGCTCCCTCTTTGCCTGGTCCTAGTCACAAAAACAAAGGAAGATGGGGAGAAGCAGACTTGTTGCTAAGCCCACTCTCCTGTTGCAGAGGTCTGATGTCTGAGGTGTTAACCTTCATGTTCTTTTGATCTGAGTAAGGATAATAGGTTGTTTTTCAATATTGTTTCTGGTTCATTAATATGTATGTTGTCTGCTCCTTTTTTATTTTTTTCCACCAGAAAACCCTTTGAAGATACCTTTGTAGCCTCTCTTCTGCTGCAGGCCTAACTTTGACTTTTCCGCTGTTCATTGTTTTCCTCTTCGTTTCATGTTCTCCCTCCATTACAGCCACTTGGTTGCTGCAGCCAGGCATAAAGCATCATCCTGCTCTCTTTCCAAGGAGCGGTCTAATGCAACAGCACTTTCTGCTGCAACCTCACTCTGTGTAGAAAACTACACCAGCCATGGCCAGGCAGCACAGAACATGTCCTAGAAATAATGCTGATGTCTCGGGAGGTGTCACTCTTTTTTCATGTTCTCTCACCCCGGGCAAGAACCAAGGATACAGTGCAGAAGCCAGGGCCAAAGGGCCTGAGACCCCAGCTGTAATGACGGCCAAGAAAATGAGATGCCAGCATGCAGTGAGGCTTTTGTAGGATGCGTCAGACCTATTGCATCCATGCAGAACGGTGTACCTCTTGCACACACAGGGGACTCCAAACAGTGTGTAAAGTAGCCCCTGGTCCCTCTGTTACATGGCACAGTTCCTTCAGGACTCACTGGGTGTGCACGATACGTAAGACCCTCTGGTTTCTGCATGTGGCCCTGCCAAAGCAGGTGTCACTGAGCAGACTAAAAAAGGAGACCATCAGTGGTAGGCAATGGTGCCTTTTAGGCATCCATGTTCCTCCCTACAGTTAATACTGGACAAACAATCCTTCATTAACTCTGCTGAAGTCTGATTGGTGGTGTTTCTGGGAACATTTAAATAGTTGTCATACTATACCCCATGAAAGGGTGAAACAATCACTATCTAGTTTTAAAGGCTGCTTGTGATGAAAAGAGCATTAGATCGTTTGATTGCTATTTTTCTTTGGAATACACCCTCCTGCTCACCACCCTGTGGGCATCTATACTCTCTTTTGTTGAAATTGTTTCTGTTAATATGATTTCATGTGCTTTGGGGTATTTCAGTGTTCTTGCTGATCTTTTTTTCCCCCTTCCTTCTCTTCCTCTGTACCCTCTCCATATTTTTGTGGTATATTTGGCAAAACTGTGGGTTACACCCATGTTTCATCTTGTTGTTTTTGTCATTTATTCACCAACTGAGCTCAGAGGAGGGATTTGTTTTTCAGTAAAATCTGGGGACTTTTTGTTTTTTGTCTTTTAATAATTTTATAGTTTTGTTGACTAAAGCACAAGAAAATTGAACGACTTGTCCATGGTCACACAGTGAGTCATTGCTTCTGTCAAAATAAGAATCTGCCTAGAGCTGCCATAGTTTGCATCTCCTCATTCCAACCATTAAAGAAACTCAGCTCTTCTGTGAATTTGCCACAGATCTAAATGAAAGCTGTTTTTTACATCACCTGTTTCTATGGCACTGAATAAATTTCACAGGCATAGTTATCGACCACACTGTGTGGTACACAATAGTAACATGAAGCTTTGAGATAAAAAAAATGTTAGTTCTCAGCCTCCAAAGAATGCATTAATAAAGACCCACAGGTCCAGCTCTGTTCCTGTCCAGGATTCACTTCAAAGTTCTGCATTTATCCTAAATCATCGCATTTTGTCACAGCCTGAGTCTGGAGTCCCCACGTGTGGTGTGGACCAGAGATGCTCTCTCCACTCAGACCCAGGGATCAGCTGAGCCCTGAATGGAGTGGGAACTCACTAGTGATCACTGCTTCAGTACTACTCACAACAGCAGATAAACAGGCAACATTGCCTGCAGAGACAGAAGAAACTGTAGAAATAGAACCTATGAGCTTATGGTTTTATGAAATAAACAGGGAAGACAGGGTGGGAAACGTTCCTAGTATTCCCACTACTCCATCACATTACTGGCTGGGAATTCAGCCACAGAAAAATTAAAACTTTCTTCAGGCATAGAAAGCTATTCAACAAGAGGACCTTTTTTTTTGCTGGGCAAGTGTCTTTTCACTGACCCACAGACAACCTGGCTCCAGTCTTTCTTCATTAACTGCCATAGGCCCTCTGATCCTCAGGGGTCAACAAACCAAAGCTTGACAATGCCTGCTTCAGAGGGGTTGGACCCTAGGGAAAATAGCCACCTCCACTCAGTGTGGTCCCTTGCCACTATCTCCTAAGGCTGCTGAGGATGTCTGTGGCAGAGCTAAGAGCTGAATCCACCAACTCGACCATCATTTCCATGTGTAAAACCTAAGATACAACTTCTAACAATGAAAGCCAGAAAAAAACCCAAGTGGGGAAGAGTACCAATGTACCTCAGCTGTTTTTATAGACTGAAAAATATTCAGTCTTTTCCAGTAGTCAAAGTCACATCTCTTGGTGTTGAAGAATTGTAGGAAAGCAAGACAAAGAAATTAGAATATGGCAACACATATCATAGAATTATCATGGGCCAAGTGAAAGACTAATTTAAGTCTTATTTATAGACTGTGGGTAACATTCAAATTTCATTTCATCTTCTTTAAGCCTTTTACTCACTAATTCTTTGAAAGGAAGGCTAATTAAGAAAAGAATCCACTTGGCAACTTATTAGTTTTAAAATCTTTCTTCTATACAGCTTTGGTCACTACTGCTTCCATAGTCTTTCGGAAATTTTTCTTCAGTTTATTGAAGAGACTTCAGTTGCCTCAAACCTTTTTATTTCAGCTCATTTAAATATATCAGACAGTTTCAAGACTTGATAAAGATGAATGCAATTAAGCTTAGAGACCTCATAAATGCTAGGCAAAGAGCTTTTATTTTGACAAGACAGTAGAGCCAAATTAAAAGAATATCTGGTAACTCTCTGAAAATACGAATGTGGGAATTTCTGTCTGTAATTAATTTTGTATGGGGATTATAATGACTTACATTTACATACAACAAGGAATACTAAAGAACTTATGCAACAGCGTTTGTGTGTGTTTATTTGTGTGTGCATATACATGTAATGCAATATTATAATGTGGCAGTGTATGTTTTATCGTTAAGAATGGTAGTGAGTTTCCATTGTCTCTATACACCTCTCCAATAACAAAAAAGGAACGAATGCTAGCAACAAAATCAGTAGACAAGCTAAGCTCAGTGTGCACATTTTCAGCTGAACATGAGGTCGGCTAGAATGGCAGATCCTAAATTGTAATACTCCATGAGCGAATAGCTCAGTGGGGTTGGCTTTTCATAGAATCTTAGAATCATAGAATGGTTAGAGTTGGAAGTGACCTTAGAGATCATCGAGTTCCAACCCCCCTGCCATGGGTAGGGACACCTCCACTAGAGCAGGCTGCTCAAAACCTCATCCAGCCTGGCCTTAAACACTTCCAGGGATGGGGCATCCACAACTTCCCTGGGCAACCTGTTCCAGTGCCTCACCACGCTCACAGGAAAGAATTTCTTCCTAATATCTAATCTAAATCTCCCCTCTTCCAATTTAAAACTGTTACCCCTTGTCCTGTCACTGTACTTCCTGACAAAGAGTCCCTCCCCAGCTCTCCTGTAGCTCCCTTCAGGTATTGTCAGGTTGCTACGAGGTCTCCCCCGAGCCTTCTCTTCTCCAGCCTTATTTTTATTTCTCTTTGCTAACTCCAGGGGTCTCAAGGACACGCTGCTCGGCAGCAGGAATCCTTTCCACCTGTGAAGGTAATGAGGCAGAGGAGCTGCTGGAGGGGCAAGGACAGCACGTCCAACCGGCTTTGCAACATCCCGGCCGCCTTTCCCAGCGGAACACCAGCAGTGTCCATCTCCCAGGAGGAGGGGCTGCTCACCCCGCCTGCAGGTCTCGGGCAACAGTTAAAAACTGCCACCTTTTACCCTCCTTTCTCTAAAGCCAACACGTACCAGCTTCCCCGGTGTCACCCCTCTGGTTTGAGGGGGTACGCACCCGCAATACCGGCTCTGACACGCATCCTTGGAATCGCCACACCAAGTTATTTTTTCCTTCATCTTCACTCCCCAACTGCACTTTCCCAAAATATTTAAATATTTTGCATTCCAGACTACCAAGTCCCAGTCCTCTGCTGGGATCTCAACCATTAGCGGGCATCCCTTCTCTAAATAGCAACTACAGCTATAGAGTATAAAAAAAAAAAAGACTGCTTAGAAGAAAAAGCTGTCTGTGGTTTGCTGCCTGACACCAGCCACGGCAGAAGCGCTGCTGGAAACATTTATATTCCATGTTTGGTTGCCCCTATTTCACCAGCATTTTCTAGATCCAAACCAATCAACCACCCAAAGTTTCGACTGGGTCATCTCAAGAGACCAAAAACATCACAGAATCACATGGGGTTGGGAAGGGACCTCTGGAGATCATCTAGTCCAACCCCCTGCCAGAGCAGGTCCACCCAGAGCAGGTCCCACAGGAACGTGTCCAGGCAGGCTTCGAATGTCTCTAGAGAAAGAGACTCCACCACCTCCCTGGGCAGCCTCTTCCAGGGCTCTTCCACCCTCCCAGGAAAGAAGTTTCTCCTCATGTTTAGATGGAACTTCCCATTGGCAGTGGAATTCCTTTACCCTACCCAGTGGTAGCAGATCATTGGGTGGCTTAGGAGCATGTGTGACATAAACATTCCTGCGCAGCATGTAGAAATGTGATAGAAGAGCCTTTCAGAACTGGGGAATTTCTAAGCCTCTTTCACTGTTGAGAAACAAATTGTTTCCTGTGCCATCTTGCTGCTTCTGTGCTTCTGCTGCTGTTCTCAGATTTCCATTCCTATTTTCCTGCCCTACACCTCAGAAAAATAAATGTGTGTGCATTTGGGGCATCTGACCTATTCCATGTGGCAGCGTCCCCCTTGCAGTGGCACATAGTAAAGAATACCAAAATGTGGAGTGAGGCTCTGAAGTCGTCAACCTATGGATGGCGACTGCTTTCGCATCAGAAGCTTTGGTTGTTCGTGTAATATACGTGTGTTTGATTCCTGTGCTTGTTAGAGGATGATGGGGTGGGGTTTTGGTCAATTGAAAAAGGAGGAGATGTTTATTAAAAAAATAAATCTGCTGATTTCTATTGGTAAGTTATTCTCTAATTACTAAATAGCTCCAAATGAAAAATGTAGTCCAACAGTCTAACTCGCAGAGATGGATGTATTGTTATCTATTTCTTCCTCTTCTTTCTTTACAGCTGTTGAACGTTGGCTCTTCATGTTTGATCAAAGAGTCATGTACAACTCAGGCTATTCTACTTAGCAGTCTAGTGATCAGCAACTGCCTTCTGGGATGACCAAATTCAAACACATCATGCATACTAGTGGCGTGTTGATAACTTCCCAATGTCGGGATTCATGAAATATTTAAAAAGCAAAATGTTTTAGGTCAGGTATACACCGACAGTAACGAGCTGCTGCGCTCTAAATTGGAAGAATGATTATGGTACCGATCAAAGGCAACGAACATCTTCATGTAGTCTGCGAATTCTTTTGTGCCCCAAATGTCTGCGTCTCTGCCTTAGATGTCTCTGCATCTAATTATAGTGTTTTGATTCTGAAGTACAACCTGCTGCAGCGTTCATTGGGTTAAACATTACTGGAGCTGAAGTTCACAGTTGCTCATTGAGGAACCATTCTAGGCTTTTCCTTCCACTGAGATATCTTGGATCTGTGGTGCAAGTGGTGTGACAGCACTAATTAGTACAAATACTCCTCGTCTGTGAACTCTGATGATGGAGGTCAGTGTAAAATGTGCTACACAGATCTTCTGCAGTCTTAATTTCTCCTTAAAACAGTGAAATTAAATGGAACTTCGTTGCACAGTAATTACTTTGCTCTCTGGTTAGGAGACAAGGATGCACCTGTGAATGAGAAACAAAGATCAATTTTGTGATATCCAAAATATATCTGACAGGTTAAACTGTGAGGTGTAAAACTTGAGTAGAAGGTTGAAATCTGGCTCTGGAACAGATGCAGCACAACGACAAAATAAGAGGCTTTAATAATGACATGGGTTTGAAATGAAAGGATTAGTTTGTTTTGCAACAAAAACTAAAGGAAAGAAGCAACATGAAGCAAGACAAAATAATTGCAGAGGGGGATACCCTAAAGCTGTTCAGAGAAGTGGGGTTCTGAAGTTCAGCAGGGGCTGTAAAGACTAAGATGGTAGCTTGAATATCGTGAAATATAACAAGGGATAGAGAACTGATTCTGTACTGCTTACTTATTTTGCCTTTATTTTTTTGGTGTGCTGGAATAAAGACAGGCATGAAACAGGAGAAGTATGAAAATAAAACAAAAATAGTAAGGGAAATTAGGGGGAATTAATGAAGAACGTTTCAGAAATTCTTTTGCTCCCCTTGTTAATTGCGGAATATTTAGGGGTTCTCATGATGGCTCAAGTATTTAGATTCTTGACACAATCTGTATATGTTTACTTCCATAAGTGACAAGGTTAAAGGAGTTTTACCAGGGGCTTTGTCTCTTCTGCTCAGGGTATTTTGGCTACTGTTGGCATTACTTAGGGAATGGCAAAGATTTTTCTCTGTTGACACAGATTATGCTGGGACTGTTCTTGCTATCATTTAATACATGACGAGGGACTCTGGATTTTAACCTGGTCGAGATCGATTACCCAGCTGTCACTCACCACAGTTGTGGTGTCTCTTTGCAGGCAGAGAGGCAGCAGAAGCGGGTGGGCAGCCGTTGGTCAGAGGCTCTCCGATTTTTGAACTTTGCAGAGTTTTTCAGTGATTTATGCTCAGACATTTTTCATCTGGGAACTCTGGAGAATTGTTTTAGCGCTATCACACCTCTCTGATTCATTTTTCTCTGGGAAGTCATTTCTGGAAGGCCAAATTGCTGGGCAGAGACGTATTAGGAGAAAGGGGGGTGTTAGTGATGAAAGAAATAGTAACAGTCATTTCCTGATATTTCCTGTGCTTTATCTGTAATTCTTAATGATAGACCAATTTCAAATTCTGGTATCTTTTAATTCTCTAGTGGATGAGGAATCTAGTTCTGTAAAATATAATCAAGTATGTAGCATCTTTATTGTGTATAATTAATTTTCTCAAGTGGTCTAAGACTCCAATGAACTGTGGTTTTAAGTTTTCCAGTCGGGTTTACATCTATGTACTACATTAGAACACGCCCGTCAAGCTGTGTTTGTGCATCCAAAGACTTGGTGGTTTAGGTACAAGACAGGAATTTTATGGCTGAAATTTGTTTTCTAGGGCGTATGCCCAGAAAAGAATTTGCTGGAGGGAGAAGGTGCCATAGCTATTCCTATTCCATTTGCAGCCTGACCAAAAATTATTAAATATGCAGGGCCCTATTGTGTATCGAACTCATCTTGATGGAAAAAGTGCTTAAAAAAGAAATAGACTTATATAATGTAATTACTTCTGTTTGACCCCAGTGTTATGAAGATCACGGGCTTCATCCTTGTTTAATTTACTTGTGGCAAAAAGAGATCGCGTAGACCTGATTCCCATTTTTATCGAGGCTATTATTCTGATAGAGAATCTTACTGACTTTTTGTAATGCTGAAATGGAATAAAGGAGTCTCAGTAGAAATGAATGTTAAAGCTTTGGCAATGTATGCTTCTGCTATACATTGCAATGAAAGTATACATATTTTTAAGAGTTCTTTTTAGTAGCAATAAAGTTTATACACAAGCAGTAGCTGAGTGGAAAACGGGAAGCACGGATTTTAGACGCAATGTAATACTCATTGTGAACACTTGAGCTGCAACAGTCTTGTGTTGGTCTTTTTACTGGCTGAAATTAATCTTTTGTCATTATAACTATTGGCAACTCATCCACAGTAAAAGCTAATGATTCCTGAATATTAAAATGTAGGTTATAACGAGGAGATTTTCTTGCTGTGGTTTAAATTCTAGTCCATGCCTGAGTCATTGCTGACCTGGAGAGTGACACTGCAGTTAGTTATGTGGTACACCTTCGATGTTTCTACTTGGTGCCAGTTCTTCTGAAAATGTGGGTGCTCAATCCTGTCCTTGAATAGAAAATCCACTGAACATCCAGAAAAATCTGGTTTTATCATTAACAGAAATGGTATAGTTAAAACTATTTTTTAAACGCTAATAAGTCTTTAGTCTCTTACCTTCTTTTGACCTCCTAGGAAAACTGATCAAGTGATTCTATAGTAATATTATTGCAGCTGATAATTTAAGAGAATGTCTTTATTTTCTGTGGAGCCTACTACTGACAATACTCAGAACGGATGGCCCTGTGGTTCAGATCAATAGATATTTTCTTTTAGTGCTGATTTAGCTTTGACTGGAAAGGAAAGCAATTAAGCCTGGCATGGAGAATTTGTAAGTGTACATATATGTATTCATGGAGACGGCAGTTAGATGACCCACTTTTCATGATAGTATTGAAATAGTAACGTTTCAAGTAAATATCAAATGCCATCCAAACAGTTACCATAGTAATGATAAGAGAAATTTAATTTCAGTCAATCAAATGAATATTCAGTTGATCCAGTTAATTTCCACAAAGGTATCGTACTCTCCTTTCACACCAGTATTTGATGATATGCAAGCACAGATTTTTCTACAGTTGGCCAAACATTTTTCTCTTCTTCTTTAATGCATTTCTTTTGTGAAAATGCCATTGTTGAACACTGGCCAAATGCACTGTTACTTTAAGACAGCGTTCAATATTTATTAGTTTTCTCTATCTTTATGAAGACAGATATCCAAGTCAGTGGGAAAAGAAGTCTCTAAGAATCCTGCTTAGGGAAGAGTTATAGCCTGACCTCGTTTCTTTGGAGGAAAGCAACAGCACAGGACTCACTTTGCAGATGAGCATCTCTTCTTTTTCTAATGTTTGAGAATACTGGCGTGTACAGAAAAATGGACAAATTCTAATTGATTTGTTCACTGTTTCCCTGGAAATTTCCGCTATAATTTGGTTAGGCTTTTATTCTTAAGCTTGCATATTCATCTTCCTTGCGCATGTTATATGGATTTAAATATCCTCTGCTAAGGGTAAAGACAGTGTCTGCAAGTATAATGTGTGGAAAGAAGATGGATCTGCCGCCTGTGGAGTTTTTTCTCCCCCTGCCCACCCAAATCTTTCCTGGCCTTTATTACAGGATGATAATGAACAAAGTGCTTGGCCATTAATTGTGTTATTCCACAATGCTGGTGTCTAATAGTGATATATATGCTTTTAATATATGCCTTATTTCCCACATCTTATTTAAAGATCTTAAGCATCCAAAATTGTTAACCAGCATCTATTACCAAAGCTTCACAGAAAACTGACTGAAATGGAATGGCTGGGTTCAGATATATGTTTATTTTGGAAGGAAGAAGCAATAAAACCATTGTTCCAGTATAGCTGGAAACACAATTTGTCCCAAACCCTGGTGCTCTTTTGTACTGGTTGCCCTTTTTCATTGTCTTGATTATTCTGGTCCATGTAAAAGGCTGAACTTAGAACTTAAAAGAAAATAAGATCCAAGTCTAATGTCAGCCAGTATCTGGTAGTCATTAGACTGTTCATAAAGCTCTTTTGCAACAATGAATAATGTATACATTTTTAAGGGCAAAGGGGTTGTATTTGTTTGAATTAAAGCAGGAGGCTACAACTATTGCGATTTTAGCCTAAAGTCAAGGTCTTGCTCTTGTTTTTTCCAGGTTCTACATTAGTGTTCAGTAGTTCAGAGTTATGCAAATCATGACTTGGTTTTGGCTTGCATTTACATTAAGCTAGTAGAAAACAGTATTAGGAATGGGATTTGACTCAGTTTTGGGCTTTTTTTTTTTTTTTGTCGTCTGGTTTTTAACAGAAAACTTTACGGAGCTTTAGAGTGAGAAGCTGCGTTATACCGAAACTCATTTGGCAGCACTTCAGTTTTCTCTTATGTAAGTCTAGATGCCTAAAAGGGCCCAGTGTATCCCAGTACAGCACCAGTCCTGTAATGGTCTTGTATGATGATGAATCCGTGCCTGCAAAGTTGATGATTACATTCCCTCTGAATTACTTCAGCTCTTAATGTTGCTTATGTTTATAAGCACCAAGCGATTATTAAGTAGCCCTGTCTCGCCTGAAAGACCAGAAATGTAGGTCTTAATGAAATATAAAGAAAGATCATTAAGGAACTCCAGCAGACTGCAGGATCTTTCCTTGAGAAGTGACAGCTGGAAGGTAGGATCACTTAGAAGGTGTCCTTGAAGACACAACTAGAGAGGTGCTGTTAAATGGAGAAAGTAACAAGTTTGGGGTTTTTTTTCTTTTTTTTTTTTTTCCTTCACTTTGAGGTGCACAGATGTTGAGAAAGGCACAGGCTTGCTGAAGTATCACTGTGTTACTATGCTCCTTTAAAAACAGTGGATTTTGTTAATGGTTGCTGCTAATGATAAATATTTATTTCCACTTTAAAAAGGAATGCCGTTGCCGCTGTCTTCAGAATGTCCTTGAGTGCATTTTTAGTGTGACTTTAATCAAATGTCATTTTAACTCTAGTCCTATTCTGCAAATCTCTAGTGAAATTCTATTAATTTTCAATTAAACTTCAAGTAAACCAATTAGCATTTTCATTTCTATGGAGCAACAAAGGCAGAATTTGTAATGAGTCTATCCAGTTGTTCGCAGAGGAATAAATGGTCTGGATAGATTTCTCCAGTGTATCTTTCTGTGAAACTTTGTCAAGTATATTACCTTTATCATTTTCTCCTCTGCTTTAGGCTCCAAATTGGATTTCTTGTGGCATACAAAACTATATTCAGCCACTTCTTTCACCAAGCAGTATTCCAGTTTTCTTTCTGTCTTCATTGCAAACCTTTAATATTACAGTAATGTGTTTTATACCAAAGTCAAAATGGTGTAGCTGAGGCAGGCACTGTAAAACCCTTCTTGTCCTGAACAACTTCAGGACCTCAGTTTCACAGAGGGCAGGAGAAGGAATTTTACCTTTTCATTCTAAATTTGTGAATGGAAGCGTCTGAATTATCACAGCTGGAAACGGACTCAGACCCAGATCGCTTCTGTCTCCATCCAGTATTTCATCCTCTCTTCCACCTTCTCTTATTGCTGCCTCCTCTTCACAGACAGACGTGCTCCCTGCCCTGAAGAGCTTCATTATAAAGAATATATAGTCCCTGAGAGGGAATCCTGGAGTTCTTCCAGGGTGGGTATGGTATCATAAACTTTCATCATTACTTCAAGCTTGCAGCTGTCTCTAGTGGTCTGCCTCTCCTTTAATGTTGTGCTAATCTAATTGCTGGGTGCTGCAGTCCCCTGCCCTTGCTTGTGCCAGCTCCAGTGCTTCTCTTATCCTGCATAGAGCTGTCGTAGGTCAGTAAGCTTAGCAGAAAGCTAATTACATTTTTTTTGTTGTTGTTGGGTTAGTTTTGTGCTAGGTTAGTTGTAGGAAATGGATCCACTTAAGCTGCCACGGAACTGCAGCTCAAATCAGCATTGTAGCCAAGCTGTAGTTATGCTCGTCTCTTCCAATATCCTTTAAAACTTGAAAGTGTAAGACTCAAGCTGGGTAAGTTTCATACCGAACATAAACACTTGAGTCGGGAATCTGGTCTGCTGAGGTTCCTGTGGTAGTTGTGAGAGGACTGGGCTCTCTGGGGGACAAATAGAGCACCTCAGGTAGTACCTACTCTGAAATCCTAATGATAGAGCTAGCCTCACTGAGTGAAGAGGATATCCAGAGAGCCCAGACATCTAATTCAAACAATAAAGTTATTTCTGCTTATGGCAAAGAGATTTAGCTCAACCAAATATAAACCGGACAGCCCTGGGCTCGCAGAAGCATGAGCGACTCTGACCAGTAAGCCATGAAGACAGAAAAGGAGCCCATTTCTCGCATAGCTGGCACTAGTTAAGCCACTGGTATGCCAAACACGATAATTTCTGGTGCTGGCTTCAAGGATGCTTTAGTTTTTAAAAGAAAGGGACCAAAGGTTGTGCTTCTAACCAAAACCAGCCTTAATGTCTGTTAAATCCCCCCCCTTTGGTGATGTCTTGTTTCCTTCTGCCTTCCCGCTGCAGCCACAGCGCTGCCCCGGAGGACCCTTCAAGCACAGGACCTTGCATTTTTTTCAGAAGCCCCCTCACAGAGCTGATTTTTGCCTTTTATGTTTTTTTTTTTTTTTTTTTATCGCCCTTGCTGATTCTGCAGGAATAACACTTCCCATGCTGTTGTCCTCTTCGCCAGACCGCAGTGCCCACTGGTTGCCCTCCCCTCAGAGAGCCAGCAATTGCCTTGTAAACACCTTCCTCTGTTGTTTTTGTATTATTTTCTCGGTAATATGAACAAAGTGGGTTTTTCTCAGCTGTCAGAAAAGTGTGAGTACACAACATAGGCTTTTGTAATAAAGCTGTTATCTCCAGCAGAAGCTGACACAGAACATGTTTGCCTCGGTAATTCGGATGCTTCAAGGCGGTGTGCAGTGTTCAGAAGCAGCTGTGTCTCAAGACAAATCCCTAATTAAGGATCCCCTGACTGTTTTCCAAAGCATTCATGAGTTGGGACGGGGAGAAGAACTAATACTGGGTATGTTTTGACAAGCTTTACAAGTACATGGTGAGAGCACCTCTGCTGTGTATCTGTTGCTTTGGTGCGTCAGACCACCTGCAGTGAGATTTTTGCATCCACTGCTAGATGTAATGCCTCACTGCATGTAAGTAATATGTGAACGTGCTTTATTCACCTGAAGAGTGGATAAAGGATTAAGTTACCACAGTTAAAAATTGGGGAGCCTTGCGGCTGGAGCGCCTGTGAAAGGAGCTCCCGTGGCAGCTGCGTGGGAGGCAGGCTCCTTCCCTGTGGTAAAGGCTAGCGGCTGAGGCAGCCATCGCTTCGTTTGGTCTGTCTGGTTTATATTTGGTGAGGGGAAAATCTCTTTTATGTGAGGAATCGCTCCTTTCTGCTCTTGCAGAAAGCCTGGCTGTGGGAGCCGAGAAGCCGCCGCGCCGTGCGGGGCCTTCACTGGCTGTTGCTCCGACCTCGGCGGGACGGTTGGTGGCAGCACCTGAACAGGAGAAAGGAAACCCGCAAACGGTGTTTCCTGAAGCCCGAGGCCAGAGCATTGAGTTTCGGTTGCCAGCACGGGGTGTGATTAGCGGGGCTGTGGTAGCGGCGGAGGGGCTGCCTGGGAGGCCTGGGCCGGTCGTAGCCGGCCGGGCGCCAGACAAAATGGCGGCTCAGGCTGAGGCCTGAGGCTTCGGCTGCCGGAGGAGCACATGGCAGCTGTGCGGAACCAGGGTTGAGGCATGGCAGGGGACACGGGAGGTGACACTGGAGGAGAGGAGGAGGAGGAGGAGGACGCAGACGTGGAGCCACCAAGGGTGAGGTGTTGGGAGTGAAGCTGAGGTGTCTTCTCTAAGCGCTTGCTTAATTCTTGGTTGTCTTTATTTCTCAATACCGCAGCAAGTAATTAAAAGTTTATGCTAATTGGCAGTAAATTAAGTGACATTCCTTAGCGTGAGACAGTTTTTGCCTGTGACACTCGACATAGACTAGATAGGTGAGAAAAAAAAAGTGCCAAATATCCCTCTGTGATTTCACCATTTGCAGGGGTAAAGATAAAGTTTTCAAAAGCTAAGCAAGTCTCAGTGGGATGTGCAGGTTCTTAAGGCACTCTGCTCTTTAAAATTTTATTTCTCTGTGCTATCAAGAACCTAAATACTCATAAACAGCAAAATGTTTGTGTCTCAGGAGAAGTCCTCACTGTGGGTTTTTTTTGAGCTGGGCTGTAACTGAAAGAAATTGCATTTTACTGACACAGTGTCTGGCCCTTTCTCATTACAGCCCATGTGGACCAGCAGGGTCCGTTAAAAGTGGCCATAACTTGTGGAAACAGGAGAAATTATGTTAAAGTAAATAGAGCAAAGAATGTGTGTGTTTGGGTAAGAGGGGGCTTTTACAATATTGCTTTGCTATTTAAGGAGAGAACAGTGGGGAGGAGAACATCCAGACTTCCTGTTACTGTTCTTGATGCCATACTGAGAAATAAAATGCAGCAAAGATGTAATCCAGCCAAGATGTTATGCAGCTTTCCAGAGGAAGTCCAGCAATTTGTTGGCCAGGTGTCTGTCTCGATGCTTGAAAAGCAAAACCAGTGAATAATGAGAGCGCTTGATGGAGTCTTTGTGATACCCAAGGCAAAAGGATGCACCGAAATGTAAAGCAGCGTGCGGCGGTGGCACATGGGCTGTGGTGGTGGGGAGATGTGACTGATCGCTAATGAGCCACCAGTCACTGCCTTATTCCACGTGCTGCAAGTGAAAATCTTCCTGCTCAGCACCTATGCCCTGGGGCGGGCATCCAAATGACATGCGAGTGGGCAACATGACAATTAGTGAGCTATTCTAGGCAGGTAATACACGCTGATCATAATAAAATCAAATTCACATCTTGGAGGTTATGTGGGTCTTTCCGATGACTCCATTCCTCAGGTAGCATTTCAGTTTTAAGGTATCAATCAAATCACTTAAAAATTTCTTTTTACTGTTATCAAAACAATTAAGTAACCTGATGAAACAAAAGGTAGAACAAGTTGAGCTAAAGACTGAGGTTTTAAGGTATGCAGTTCTTTGGCATTTCATATTACTTTTACCCACGTAACTGTGTTCGTGTGAGTTCCGTCTCGCTGACATGCAGGACTCCTGAGTTATGCCACGGTGAATGAGGACAGCACCCATTTTTAAGAAGAGTCCTATGCAAATCCTTTCTCATTTTCTTTTGATACCTTTTTTCAGCAAAAAGGCCTATGCAGTCTTATTAATGCTACAGTTTATAGGATTGACCTTATGTTTGACAGAAAGCCATTCTCAATTCTAAATTGCTTTTGGGTCACGTTTCTGTGTATGATACTAATTAACCTTGAAGGAAGTTGGGTTTTATTTTGTTTTGATTACTTGGGATCCCGAAGCGCTTAGCTCATTTCTGCCTGACGGGTCTTATTTGTGACAAACAGAATGCTGTTTTCTGTGAACGTAAAGAACTTTTGGAAGTCTCAGTATGAATAAGTTTCCATTATTTTAGTAATAATATAATATATGATATTATGCTGTGTGATATGCAAATATGGAAATTGAGCATTATGTGGGAAAATGATGACAGTCCTAAGACGTTCTCTTATGCTTACTTTTGGGCGTTTATTCTAAGGGTTTGGAAGTAAGACAAATCTTCGGTTTAGATTTTAAGTGAGCAGTGATCACATCTAGATGCATTTCAGGGCTGGCCCTGAGATTTTGATTCTCCTGACTTGTCTCTAGTCTGCTCATTTTTTATCAGAGTGGAGTTGGTGCAGGATGCTGTACTTTGGCTGTTATAACAATTCATGCTCATTTTGTCCTGCAGTAGGTGCTGACAAAAGGTGCGTCACCGGAGAGGACTGGGCTCTGGGGTGGCTTTTGCCTTTTAGTGGCTGAGCCAACACACCTTATGTTTTAGATTGTAAAATGCTTCACTGTATAGACAATGATGGCCTTGAGCAGATTCACAGCATAGCTGTGACCTCTGGTATTTGAAACTATTGATAATAATAATAATTTGGGAATCATTTTGTGGTCCCCTGATGAAAGTGAATGTGTAATTAGATATTTGAATTAATTATGTTGCACTTGAGTTAACTGAGATGCCAAAAGGCTAAATGAGTCCCCCAGGGGCTCATGGCAAGTTGGTGGCAGAGCTGAAAATAAAACATAAATATCTTCACCTTCATGCCTTTCCTTAGCCGTAGAAAAAAACCTGGCAATTGCTTTTTACTTTTTTTTAAGGAGGTGCCATGTGTTCCAAAATACGGGTTAGGCAAAATGCCAAGTATTGAAGAAAGAACAGTTTTGCATAAGCAGTATTTGCTTTAGCTTGTCCTCAGTGTTTTTCTGTCTGTCTCCCACAGACTGAGACGGGATGCTTTTCAATGGAAAATGTACGGTGCGGTCAAAGGTCTGAAGAGCCTACTGAGAGCTTTGTTTGTGAATTCTTCATTGAAGGTAAGTTATATAAACACGCTTCTGTAAATCAATCTAATTTATATAATTGAGATGACAAATTAGAGAAAACAACTTAGTGACAAACTATTGTAATTATAGAAAATCAGCCAGTCAACTAATTGAAGTAACAATCTATCAACAAAATTTATATACTTAAACACTGTGCTTTATGCACTAAGTAAAAGGGTAAAGCTGGTGAAATGTCATCTTCCCCTTTACAAGGGGAAAAAATAAGTGGAAGTCTAAACTTTTGAAGGCACTGTTTTTGGGAATGTGTAAAGTTAAGTTTATGTCGTGCTTTTGTTGCTGTGTAAAGCAGTCAGCTGTAGGCAGTAACTCTTTGAATATTGGGGGAGATCTTAGAACCACTGAACTCTGTGGAAAAGAAATTTTTGTTTGCTTTGTGGTCCAGTTAGAATTCTTGTGATGTGAGTTTTAATAGGTTGTGACAAGTGTATCTTATGTTGATGTACAGTGTTTTTCCCCGGACATACTTGGAGTACTATTTTCTGAGCAGCAGTAATCATAGTTAATTATTATTAAAATTGGTCTGTTATTACTTATTACTATAATTTATCATTTTGAGTAAATAAGCTCTTAATCTGTATTTGTACACAATTTTTTGTGCTTATCCCTTACAGAGGGAAAAACGAGTGGGAGCAGAGGTAGTTCTGCTTAGCTACAGTTATTTTTGACACAGTATATAATTACATCTATAATTCCATTTAGTACAGTCCAAAGCAGTAAATGAGACTAAGTATAAGCATTACTTCATTCATAAAAGTATCCCAACCTACTGACACAGTCATGGTATGGAATGTAAGAGATGAAGTTTTTACTCTTCCGGGCTTGTGCCTTACTCTGGTAAGTAGGCCCATCAGGAAGGTTAAGCCCATTTGCATAATAAACAAGATTACTGATTTAAGTAAGAGTGGAAAAGTTGAAGGAAGAGCACTGCTACTTTTCCTTTTGGTCTGCAAAGCGTTTCTCCATGGGAATGCTAGTGGAGAAATACCCCTTGCTGCAATGTCAACAGAAACTGTGCCGCTAATAATGCTCCACATAAACACTTTGCAAGAGGGTGATGATGTAAACAGCAGAGAAATAAAAAAAAAAGCATGTGGGGACTTGTTCAGGTTCCCAGCAGCTAGAATTTTTATTATCGTTACAGCACAAACCAAGACAGTATCAAAGACAATGCCAAGCCACAGTCACCATGATAAAGCATTTACACACATGTTCTTTTCTTGAAAAACAGTAAGAAAGAGAGAAGAGATTATGAACTTCAAAGAGCTGCCTTTAAGCTAGGAATATTTAAACACAAGCTGTCAGAAAACTATTTGTGCCTTGCTAACACGGGAACAGTCTTCACTTGAGCCAAGTCTCTACATAAAAGCCAGAGTGATCGCCAGCCTGGAAACTTTGTGTTGAGTTTTGGCAATTAGGTGCTTGGGGTGGCACTCATGTCAGACATCATTAATGCAGGCAATGTATGCACGCGTGCAACAGTTGTTTTGGATTCTGAGATTCAGTTGGTAAAATTGCTCTGCTGTCTAGATAGACGTGGCACAGCTCCGAGGGGTGGAGGTGATTTGTTTTTAGTCACTGAACGTACTGGAAGGTGTCAGTTTTAGGCAGGGTTTTTTCTGTAATTCTGCAAACGTTTGTGCAAAGCAAAAACCATCAAAATGTAATCCCCTAAGGAACAGAAAACCAAAGGAAAACATGGCATTCTTTGTTTTTCAATGGAAACAGAATTAGGCCAGTGCCCAATGCTTTTGCATATGATTTTATTTCAGACTCCTGAGCTAATTTTACTGACCTTATTCAGTATCTCATTTCATAACAAGTTCCATTGAAATCAGTAGTAGAGTATGGGCATTTACATTTTTTTCTAATGTTATTTCTTAGTCTTGAAACATTCACATCATAATTCTCTCTGTCCTTGTATTTAGTACATGCAAAGTAGTCATGAAAATATATTGGACCTTTTGAGTGATTCTTTGCTTTACCATTCTCCTCACATTCCCTGGCACAATTTGGCTTGCTCTCCTCTCTGTGATAAGACAGATAGTTGGAAACTTTTTGTGGTCTATGTGTTTATTTTACCCTCACTATTTTTGATATGTATCTGCAGAGAGGAATTGGCAACGTGCATCCATTCAGTGAAGGCTGAATCTTATTTTAGTAAGAGTTACACAAACACATTTAACTTGTTTACTGAACAAACATATATTCACAAAGCTTTGAGTTACACTGTTGACTTCTGTAACAATGTAAAGTGGAAATGAACGCGGGGATAAAAGTAGGAGAATAAAAAAAGGAGGGATGATAAAAGTGCCATTTTTTTCTCTTAAGAACAAAGCTGTTTTACACTTGGCCACAAACTCCTTTTTCTTGGTAATATATATTTAGAATGATTTAAGAATACTTTAGCATTTTAGATGCGTATTGCAGGATTTCTGAAGCTGTGCACTTTTTGTAGGGCTTTGAATAAATTAAATACTATCTTAGGTATTGTCCTCCATTACTGTGCTATCTGAGTAACTTTTAATCTTTAATGTACTTACTCTGACAACACCCCTGTGAGTGAGGGAACTTCTATTATCCTTTCCACAAGTGAAGAGCTAAGGAACAAAGAGGCTCAGACTGAGATTTTCTTTTTAGGCTCCTTGCCTTGATTTGAGTGAGAACTACATTATCTAAGAGTCTTCTGTTTGCATTTAAGTTTGTTAGTGGTGCAGGACTAATTGAGACAACATCTAAATTCCATTAAAAAAATTTAATAGGAAGGTCAGCGAGCAATGTATGTTTTGGGTAAAGTTGATGAAAGTGAAATGATTTGGTTTTAATACATAGTATGAATTAATCCTTTTTGCAAAAGATAAATAGAGTCTGAACTGCTTTTTAGAGGAGCTGATTGGGAGTTAGGGGGATTATATGATAGGATGCCTGGGATAGCACACTGACACCTTTTCCTTTGAAATCCAGAGTGTCTTTTTCTAAATATAGATATGAGGAATTGAAAAACTTCTAAGTAGGGGCAGGTATCACTTTGAGTTGTAATTCTACCTGGGGAAGAAAAAACCCACACACTCGTCTATTACCCAGACATATAAACCAATATGTGATCGACTTGGGCTACCTAAAGTTTGCTGAGATTTGTTGGGCTGGTGAACACAATTGAGTTTCCATTTCTGTGGTTATTCCCTAGAAGCAGAACCTGCATGGTTTGGGTTGCTGTCCCTCAGACATGGCTTACAAAGCTGCCAGGACACAAGTCTAGCCCCCACCCCTTCCTTCTTCCCCAGCTGAGCTGGCACCTCTTTAAAACACCTATACAAATATATTACTTTTTTTTTCTCCTACCTTTGTCTGCCATTTAATTTGATTGTACATTCCCGATGGAGCCCTGATTTCAAGTGTGACTTCTTAGAACTAATAAACTGTGTAACTGGCTTATGGTTTTCATTATATATGGTTTGAACTTTATGATTTTTTTGACCCAGAAACAAGAAAGCTTATAGCAATGCCTGAAGTCTTAGTGCAGTGTATTACTTCAGAGTCCCGGGAAGACATTTTTTTTCCCAGGTCAGCAAATGCTTGTAGGTTTTGATAGATATTCTCAATTATGTCTCCAAAAATGAATTATGAGTTGTGAAAGGAACAGAATCCAGACACTCTTAAGTCTTTGGGGGATTCAACTGTGAAGTCCCAGAGCTGTTTCTGAAAGGAGGAGGTTATAAGAATCGGGGAAAGAAAAAAAAATCCTTATTACTTGCACTAGCAGTGCTGATGGAGGCTGATGGGGAGTGCATGTTGCATGTATTTGTAGGTGTCGTCATGTTGACTGAAAATGTTTTATCAGCATGTCTTTTTTCAAAAAACAGTTTTTCATCAAAATGTGACTTCTCAAGGGAAATGGCTTCTTATAAACATGCTTTGGTTTTCTTCAATATGAAGAAAAATTTCCTATTGACAGCATACAGATCCTATCCCTACTGTACCGTTTTGTGTCATCTTGTGGGTGTTGAGATGCCAGAGCTTGGATTTCTACTACAGCACGTGCTAGGGCTCTACTGATCTATTTGAAGGGGTCAAATAGCTTGGTTTTAATTTCATATCTGTTCAGTGGGGAAAATGAAATTGATTTCTTTAGTTTCTTTCAGATTCACTAATAAACATTGTATCCATTGGCTATTTATATATTTATATTGCGTATAATATACCAAATAATCACCTGTGCAGGTACAAATTACACTATCATTATTTGTTATGACTGAGGTTTTTTGTTCCCAAGGGATTCTGAGAAGGCTAAGCATCAGATTGTCCTTCAGTTTTTGTCGTAATTGGATGCTTTACCTTTTATTAGAAACCTGCATCGTCATGCACAAAAATTCATTTCTTGTTGAGGTGACATGTCAGAGAAAAGGTCTCTTCTAGGTCAGCCAAACTGTATGGGATGACTTAATTCTTTTTTGCTGGTGAGACTATTTTGTACATACATACCTTATATGCATACATGCATTTGTGAACGTTAAGTAGGTAATGTAATGTCCTAGTTAGCAGACGGAGAGATGCCAATACTGAAAGACTTTTCTTATTATGTGGGGTGTTCTTTGAATTTTAGATCAATCTAAAATTGAGGGAGGGGAACCAAGCTGCTTGTGCCTAAAAAAGGAAAAAGGTTGGTGATGTCAGCTCTTCTTTATCAGTGGAGAGAAGAGAATTGTCCTCACTGTCACCTGTTTACTTTCTGTTTAATTTGCAGCCCCTTTGCTCCTGCTGAAAACCAGCCTTCTCCTTTACAGCCTATGGAAAAAAAAAAAACCAGAACCAGTTGTCTTTTTCCACTCTGGTTATATTTTTGGTCTTGCTACTTTCCCCTGGACTTTTTCAGTTGACGTGCATCTTTTCTTGGTCCGTATTTGTTCAAGGCAAATGCAGTTCTGTAGCCAAATTCTTACTGGTACTGGTCAGAATTGTTTGTCTTCATCTCGAGTGAACAGAATCTTCATACATGGAAAAATTTTAGAGAAAAAGTGCTTGATCTGTGGAACTTAGGACAATTTCAGTGAATCAGAGCTTCCAAGAACCTTTATTCTTTTTAGTATTTTGGCTTTGTGTGTCTATGAACATTATTTTTATTTTTTTTTGGCCCTGTACTTTTAATGCAGCAGGAGGAAAAAATAAAATATGCTCCTTCTAAATAAAATGGTAGCAATTGAACTTAAATTATTTGTGCAAGCCACAGTCTGAAGTTGAAGGGCTATATTGGTTTTAAACCAGCCAGTGTTTTATGCAAAGATTAAGACAACTTAAATGGAAGTAGAGCAGCACGGCTAAGGAATACAGTTTTAACAGCAAAAGATGATTTTCATGAGGATTTATTTTACAGTCCTAACACTTATTATAGTGCTCAGTAGTGCAGATCATTTTGGCACTTTGCAGTTCCATTAAAGGTACAGAAAAAAGGTACAGAATTTCAGACACAGGAGTGTGTAGTGCATGTGACAGTGGGCTGCAATTAAAACCCTGGATATTGAATAGTAAATGAGTTGGTTTGGGGCGTCAAAAGAAAGAATGCACTAAGTGTATACCTAATACTTAAAGCTCTATAGTGCTTTTTAGCTATATGCACCGATTAGATGGAGCAGAGCTGTATAACGTAATGACTGAGCGAGCAGCCTGTCTGGTACTTCAGCTAGACTTTTCTAAATGAAGTTATTTCTAGGCTATTCATGGTCCATGAAACAATTACCTCCCGAGGAGAAAATAAAACATCTTGAGTGGTTCAGACAGCATCTTTGATACTACTGCAGCTGGGAAGTCTCATAATAAAATGTTTTACCTAAAACGAGAGGAGGGAAAACACCCAGAGACTAAGCCATCACCACAGGATCTTTCTTTGAGAAAATGCACCATATTTTAGCTTGGTTGCAACTGTATTTGTGTTCACAGGGTCACTCTTGGGTTTAACAGGAGCTGGAAACCCTCAATTTTGAGAAGAGGGTTTGGAAAGCAGTTTGAAATACATAGGAGCAAACGTATCAAGCTCAGTAACAAATGACCATGGCTGTTACTACTCTTTGAAACATTTTTAATCAGGTGAAACTTGCAAAAGATACGAGACAGAGAGAACTAATAAGGTATTTTGCCCAAGCTTCTGTATGCAGCACCTGAATGTGAAGTTGCATGGTAATAAGCTTGGAGGCATATTTTGGAAAGTTATACTGACTATGGAAATATAGTAAAGCTTTTAAGCTCTGGGACTTCATAAGTTTTCTCCTTGTCTCTTTATTCTGGCAGTAGCCATTTACAACTGCCTTTTTTAGCCACAGGAAATCCCTTCTCTTGAACTGAAGAGGTATGTGAAATGTATTCCCTCTAAAGGCAACATCTGTGCTTCTTTGTGAATCATCAGCCAGAAAGGGTGCTCTATATGCTAATCAGCTTAACCGTGTTAATGGTAAGAATGATAATTATTTTCAGGTGGGAGTAGGTGCTGTTTGACACCTAGGGAAGTAAGATTGAGACCATAAATTATTGCAGACATCTGCAAAGATGTACTGCTACGAGTTGTCTTTTTCTTTGTGTTTAGCTGCTTGCCTAAGTGTGCTTAGATTTAAAAAAAAAAAAAGTGGGAAAAACATGCACATCAGTGAAGTCTTCAGTTAATCAGAGTTTGATTACAATGAGAACTCAGAAATCATCATGCAGTTTTGTTAATTATTAGAAAGATGATGTTGTATGTTGAAGTAATTGCAGTGAACAGCCCAGCTGGAAAAAAAATAAAATTGTTCAGATTTTCAGCCACTAAACTTTATACTTTGAGCTTTTTTCTATCCCTGTCTATTTATTGCTTCTGGTTAATTTATTTCTTACTTTGTATTATGTAAACACCTGACATTTACCAATGAGATAAGTGTGTCATTGTTGTAGGAATTTTTTTGACACGTGAGAAAGCACTGTTCTCTGAAGGACTTCCTAAATCTCTGTGCCTTGTTAGTGTAGTTAATAGTTTCCTTTGTATGTCTTGGCTATTTCAGGTACTGTTTTTTT
Source organism: Xenus cinereus (assembly GCA_025774025.1). Classification (NCBI taxonomy): domain Eukaryota; kingdom Metazoa; phylum Chordata; class Aves; order Charadriiformes; family Scolopacidae; genus Xenus; species Xenus cinereus. Next base: position 2,025,373 of record JAOXJK010000015.1, on the reverse strand, counting down.
CCTGGCCCGTCTCTGTTTCAGGTGAAATCCATTTGCCCCGGCCCCAGACTGGGTTAATGGTAGAGCCAGCAAATGGCTCCTTGATCTTGTGAGTGTCTGTTGAGAGCTTTTGGAAAACCCCATTTCTTTCAGAAAGCTTTGGGCCCAGCCATTTTTGCCTCTTCTTAAACTCAGGCTTCCCTATGTTTGCCTTCAGTTCAAGATGATTGAAAACACTATTTATGTATTAATCTTCTCTTCAGTAAGTAGCAAAGTTCTCTAATGGGTTATAAATTTCTGCCGCGTTTTACTAGTGCCTCAGTGTATAAGCCTCTGATGTTGAGGTGAAACTATAACGTTCAGGCTGAATTTTTACACCTGTCCTGAATTTTTTTGACACGAATGTAATCTACCACGAGTGAGGAATTGGTACAATTGTTTGTTTTATGACTTTTTGCATGGACATTCTCACCTTAAGTGATCGCTGGATAGAGATGAAGTGCGTTGAAAGAGGAGCTGTTCCACACCAGCTGTGAGGGTGTGGGTTTATGCCTAAAGTATTGCAAAGGGTCTCTCGATAAGTAGGAATTTGTTGTGGTGGCACAGTGATCTGTAGAAGTCTTTCCATGTTCTAATTTGAGCTCTTGAAATAGGTTTAAGTCATTTGTAAGCCCCTTGGTCCCTTGCCAGGGGTTTGCATTGCAAATAAAAAAATGTGGATGGGGTGTGGAATGCTAGCAAGAATGTCTAAGGACAAAGGTTGAATTCTTGATGAGGATGTGCATTTTGCTTAAATGATGACTATTCTGGAAGCTGTGTTAGAGGTACTTGCAGCGTGAGGATATGGACCGGTTAGCTTTGATGCTGGCTGCAATACAGTTGAATTTTTACCTGGGCTGCCTGATGGACCCCCCTGAGGCTGCGGAGTCTGTTAGCTCAGCGAAGCGTCATGGTAATATGAACATTCAACACCTGGTGCTCGAACAACATCAATTATGTCTGCGTGGCGCTGTGGCATATCGATACACCTGAAATCTTGGGTACTTGAGACTTGGGTAGAAGAAATATTACGCTTTTTCACCATTGTGACTCAGAATCTTCTTCATGTTAAGTAATAGATGGCGATATAAAATATTGAATCTGCTCATCTTTTATGACCTTGGCAATAATAAAAGATCCCCTCTGCATAATGTTAGAATATTGAAATATATATTCAATATATCTCATAAATTAGTTAGTGGGTTTTTGCAGGTATTGAATTTCAGTTTGAAAAAATAGAAGAAAAAATGAATTGGTTTTATGAACCTTAAAATTTGATGGTCCAAGTAAATGTTAAATTCGTGTATGCATATGTAACTTGGATCAATAATTTAGTTAGTCCATTTCTAATACCAAAATGACATAGCCAGCATTTTTTAAGAAATAGAATGGTATTGATTTAATCAGTAAGCACAATTAAAAAAAACCTGACAAATAATTCAAATTTTGTTAGGGTCTGAGCTATTTTGAATGTGCATCCTCTTGGGTTACAAGAAATGAAAGTATAACTGATTATTGATGTAATAGTCCATGTATTCATGTGTGCTGCTAAAAATCAGCTAAAACTTTTTGCTTTGAAAAGAATTTGTAAGAAATTCTTCTAAATGTTAAAATGCTTTTAAGAGGTGCAATACGTTCCACAAGGGATGGAGTAGTAAGGCTAATTATTAATGGCATTTAGAGATGGACAAAAGCTTAGCACGCTTTATGTTCAATATTGGTAGTGGCCAAGTCTTAAATATGAGATTTTAAGGCCTCTTCGGTAGTGCTGTGAGCTGTAGCCTAAGATGTGGATTTAGTTTCCAGCTCTGCCACAGAACTGCTGGGTGACCTAAGGAAAACCATTCCCTAAATCTGTCCAAAAAGGAATTAAATGTCGTATAACCATTGCAATGACTCCCAGCTTGAGCTGAGGAAGAAATTAACCCATTTAGCAAAGTCTTTAAGATCTTTCCAGAGATGGTCCCAAAGAGGAATGAAATTCGTCACCGCTCAAGTAAAACTTTGAAGCTATGCAGTCTTCACATACAGGTGTTTCTTAAATTATAGCCATACTCTTTCATTGCAAGAGGAGTTCTTATGGGAGAATTTAATCTTAATTTAGAATTGACCAACAGAGAACTTCCTTATTTGACCTAAATTTAAAATTTATCTTGAGATAACACTAGAGAGGTAAATTGCCCTTCCGAAGTATTAGGAGCAAGGTACTGACTTGAAATAGATAGCATGATGATGTGAATTTGCCTTTAATAATAAAGTAGATGTGTTTTCATTAACTGTAGGCATAAAAACAAAATACTTCAGCTTTTGGCTAGTAGGTTGAAATTGTAAAAGGGCTAATTGTGTGTGTCCCAGTGCCTTTTATTTAGTAAAATACAAATTTTTGCAGCTACAGATCTGTGACTATAGGGAGAAAAATCAAGGTTTGGAGGGGTTGTGTGTAGACTGTTATTATTCCTCTGATCCATCCAATTCCTCATACCTGCCTATCCATTTATCCTGCCTTCATCTCGAGGGCACTTAAGCTTTTGTTGTAATCCATATGGATAGCCATAAACTCATAAATTATAATTTTGCAGTAAGAGAAGTACTAGAAAAATATCCATCAGCCTGCCAGGTCCTTAGCTTCGGGTCTGAACCTGGGGTTTGTTTTTTCAGTGAAACAGAACTTTATTAATAATACTGTGTTGCTCACTCTGCATGTTAAGGTGTTGGAGGGTAAACACAATCATACTTCAAGTTACAGACACTTAAAAGTCACACAAAATGACAAGCAGATTTGTTGGAAATGGACATCACTGCTTTAATATGAAAAATGTTCATAGGCTATAAAGAAGTAATTCCAGTTCAGATATAATCTGTGAAGGGCCTATTAGTTTTTTGATTGCTAGCCCTACAGTAGGATTACACAGCAGAGCAGAGAGATTGTATTTGTCAAAAATGACAGAGTTTTTCCAAGAAACCCGAAGTGCAGGAGCTATAGAAGAATCAACCTAGTTTTCCATTATTGGAAAAACAGATTTATTAAGCATTTAGAGAAGTACTTATGTTACAAGATAAGGTTGGGAAGGACAGACCAATAGACCAAACGGAAAGGTAGCTGAAAATGCATCTTTCTTTGGAAAGGGTAACAAAGGTTTGCTAAGTAAGATGCAAATGCTGTATGAGAGAATATTAGCCCCTCATGAGGCTTGTCTGCAGCATTGATCTAAGACTCAAAGGTGTTGAGAAGAGATCTGCAGCTTTTCCTGGGAGTTGGGTGGAAAGGCTGGAAAGTTTCCTAGTCAGATATTCCCAGCGTAAACATAAAGATTATTCTGTAAGTTAGGGAGGACAAATAACTACCTAGAAAGGTGATGATGGGGAGTGCTTTTGGTTTTGGTATTTTTTTAAACAGAAGGTTGTCCTGTTGGAGGCTGAATTGCATTCTGCAGGGGAGAGCTCATATCGGTAATTAAATGTAAGATGTCTCAACTTTGATCTGTGCATTAGGGATCTGCCTCAGGTACATGAACAGGTTTTGTGAGAGGTGAAAGATGGGACTCACGGATAGAGCAACGGAATGTCAGTGAGGTCTGGATTCAGGGATGTTTTTGGCTTCTGCCACAGTCTCTCCCAATGTTTCTAGTAAATCACTTAGTTCTTACAGGAGCTCCTGCGGTATGTATTTTTTCTGGCCCTTGTCCTATGTTTTCAGATGGTGGACTTTCAGAATATTTGCTTGGTATCTGACACTGATAATTTCAGTCTCTAAATACAGAAAGTAACTTGTTGAATGGCTGAAGATCGCTTCAGGGATCACAAAGTGGGAATTAATCGCGTAAAGATTTTCATATAGTGAGTATGTACTGGTTAAAGATTTCATATAGTGAGTATGTACTGGTTAAAATTGCTGTTTATCTGGTTTCCAAACATTGTTAATAAATTGCTAGAAATGGAGAGACACAATTGAGGAAAGACTCGCACGTCAGGCACAAGGGTAACTCAGAAGGTGCTTGAGATCCTTATCCTGAAGGCACTGAGGAGGACTCAGCTCTCACAGGCTTTTCATCTCTCTCAAGTTCCTGTAGCAGTGCCTGGACTCTGTGAGTACAGTGAGGTTGTTCGGGGAAGAAGAGAAGAGTTTTAACAGGAGCAATTGAAACTGCTGAGGAGATTTTGGATAGGAGTGGTGCAGCAAGGATAGAAAATGATGAAAACTTCTAACAGGTGAGAGCCATCAGAATTTTAAAGTGTTTTCTGTAGGAGATTGGGATTGAAAGGGAATTTCTTGGATAACTCTGTGTAGCCAGCCCAATGCATCTGATCACTTTATTCAGACTTAAGCTGATGGTATGTGGACCCAAGCCAGGGTAAATTCTGCCCTACAGGGTGACCTTCATATTTTTTCCACTGGATTAAACTGGAAATTTGACTTTTTTTTTTTTTTTATTTTGCAGGAAACTAAGTTGTCTTACCTTATTGGTAAATGAAACAAAATTTAGCATTGATGCCTTTGCTAGGAAAGTTAGAACACAGGAAAGCGTTTAGGTACAGTCTGCATATTGGTTGTCAGCTACGTCTCTACGGGTGGCAACATCTTTGAACATGTCTTTTGGCTCAAGGTAGAGTGGAAGATACTATGAACTTAAATCAAGCACACCCCCACGCTCCCCTTAAAAAAACCCAAACCCTACACCTGGCAAACTGCAGAAATCTAACCAGGCTTGCTTATCCCTTTGAGAAAAATGGGTTTATTAAATCACAGATTGAAGATAGGGAATTGTTGATTTTTATCTCTGTCATAGACAAGATGCAATTTAGCTGATAGAGAGCTGAACCTGAAGAGCATTCTGTAAGTTGTTTATTTTCTTCACAGATGTGTAGCTAATATTTAGTTTGCAAACTGTGTCCTCTGTTATGTTCCTTTTCAAACCTTTTATCTGTCATGAAGATGATGGAAAAATGTTGAGATAACTTGTTGCTTTTTATTCAGCTTCTGGAACAGCCTAGGGTTTTTGAAGGCCAGCAAATAGCCACAGGTGTCTAATTCCAGAAACTTAAAATAGGTTCTGAAAGCTCTAACCCTCCTGGCTTTGCTGGAGATTCTGTGTCAAATGTATAATTTTCCTGGGTTGTTTTTTTTTTTTTTTAATCTCTTAGTATCTTGCTTGTTTAGCAGAGTTTACTTGTAATCTCCAGGCTCATAACAGTTTTCATGGGGCTCCTGAGGATGCTGCTGTTGCAGCAAAGGTGGACAGGAAGAGGAATCCTTGGTGCTACTTAGAGACCACAAGAGCATCTTAGTACAGCTTATACAAATAAAACAAATTATTAAAAATTATTCCTTCTATCTCAACAGCGAGAACCCAAATTTTCCAATGCAGTTTTCCTCTTATATCAAGACATGGGTAATATTTTGCTATATTTGGTGTTCATTGAATGGTTCAGGACTCACAGCAATAACTCATCAGTGAGTTTAGGATGCAGCGTAACGATGTGAATTCAGCAGACTGATTTATAAAAGCATTTCTGTTTCCTTCATCGTTGCACTAGCAAAGTGCATTGCAAATGCTGAAGAACCCTGTGAGGTGGGAAAATCTTTAGTTCTGTGTGATAGATACAAAGCTGAGATAGGAGGATATTAGTGGCTTGTTGGAATATAGAAGGTAACATTAGGTAATGAACTCACATTGAAATTTCATGGTTAACTCTGATAACGCCCTTTGAATTTCCCTGTCTAAGATGAAGACTAGAATGGAAATGCTCTCCCTTAGCTCTTCGATCTGAGCAAAGAGCGGATGCTTGTTCTGCTTTAACGTAAAGTCTGTGGAGTTATTGTCTCACACAACTTGCAGTACTCTGGTTTCCCTAAAAGGATGAATACTCTGAAACAGGGAGAAAATTGAAGCATAATGGCATGTCAGAAATGAAACAAAATGAAATTAAATACAAATAGAAATACCATATATTTTAAATAAAAAATAAATATATATAATATATAAATATATATATTTATATATATTATATTATATATATAAATAAATATACAAATAAAAAATAAAAAATAAATGTCTCCATGAGGAGAGGCAGTAAAATGTTTCAATTTAGCTTGTTGTTTATCTTGTATAAATAATAGCGTTTTCCTCCCCCTGACCACCCTGCATTACAGAACGCGCTGTCAGATATTGCAATCAGATATGTGTGAAAGAGCTGGTTTTAATTTTCTGTCAATTATTCAGTTGACTGAATCTGTTGTTTGTAATTTGATATCTGGGTGTCTACATATCAGCAATAACTCAGGGTAGATGTTTGCCTGCTCAAATGAGAGCACATGCCTTGACATGGGGAAATTGGACATGTGTTGGGTTTTGATTGGTGTCTCATGTCTGCCATACCTGTGCTTCTCAAAGGCAATACTCCATCGTAGGATAGATTTTGCTATTCTGACAGTGATTTTTTGCTTGTGTGTGAAGCAAACCATCTGAGACACTGAATGCTTACCCTTTCTTATGGTTTTGTTTGGGTTTTTGTGGTTTGTTGGGTGTTTTTTTGGGGAGGGGGGTCCACCTCCTTGAAAAATAGGCCTGCTTGCTACTGTTTGTTTGGGTTATTTTTACTTGCTGCAGCATCTACTTCAAAGAGATGGGAGAACTGATTGTTAATGCAGTGTAAATTTAAAATAGTAAAATAATAGCACTGTGTTGAATAGTTGTGAGTACCCATCCATCTTTCACACCGCGTTCCTTGCAATAATGGTCCCACACATCCCAGAATGTTATGCTACCAGTGTGTTTGAGATAACAAAGTTGTGGGAAAGGCAGATGGTGTGAATCAAAGCCTGCATGGCAAATCACATTTTGGTGTCTTCGTGGGATTGAGGTCCTGATTTGTAAATCCTTTGCAGCACAGGTGAACTCTAGTGATCATACAATGATTAGAGTTGGAAGGGACCTTAAAGATCATCTTGTTCCAACCCCCCTGCCATGGGCAGGGACGCTTCCCATGAGACCGGGTTGCTCAAAGCCCCATCCAGCCTGGGCTGGCATACAAAAATATGCATGTGTGTATACAAATGCATGTGAAAAGGCAGCCAGATCTCCACTGGGACTTAACGTGTGCTTCTGGAAATGAATAATCACAACCTTCTGACCGTGCTTTTGCTAGGTACATTTATGCTAGCAACACATTGTGCTGCTGCTGCTTTTATACAGCCTGTTAAAAGAGGAATTTTCAGAGTCTTGAGAATTAAAGCTCCTTACACTGATTTGATTGATGGTCCTTTTATCAAGTGCTGTGCTGGTACTTGTGCATACAACATACAAAGTATCGCACACATTTTCCAATTGAATGACTCTTCTCAGTGAAGAAAATCCATATTCTCTGCTCTAAACAACGTAGACCAAAAGTCGAATAAACAGTAAAAAACAAATGGAGTAACCAGGGATTAGCAGACAGTGCATTATGTTGATTACCCACATTGTCTTCAGCTTAATAAATTCTATTTTGCTGTAAGTCAGTTCAATTGTGTGTGAAAATAGAGAAGGTGGAAAATGAGACTGAACAAGAGGGTTAAATGACAGTGTGCCATTCCAGAAGCAATTAAAAACCCCACAAAACGACCCTCGAGGAAAAGAAAAAAAGGAGGTTTTGAAGTGTAAAATAAAATACACAATTCTGTTTTAATGTGGGAAGCTAAAATAGTCTGTCCAATCCTCATCGTTAAACCCATTCAGAGGCAGTTGATGAAGTACTTTTTCATGCATCGTGTGGCACTTGCAGTACTGCAACATTGACCTGCGCTATTGAGTAATCACTAAAAATGGGCAAACAGGAAGTAGCGGTAATTCTAAGTCATAGTTTTGGCATCCTATTCATTGAATCCACATTAAGATCCCCGAGACTTGCTATGATTCACTACGTGCTCTGGCAGATCCTGTTGGAGAATAAGGACCTTTAATTTTCTGTCGTTAAGTGAATACCTCCTGAATGCATGTGTCTTGAGTCATAAGAATAACCTTGCACCAGGAAATTTTAAAGAGCTGTTTGGAAGACTCAGATAATATTAGCTCTTGTTTATTTATCTGCTTAGGTATGCCTTAGTAATTACGGAAATTTTGGTAGACTGCAAGAAAACTGAAAATGCACAAAACATCTAAATGGAACAGCCTGGTTAGACGGGGAAGAGAAGAGTCAAGCACAAAGTAAAGGAGAATGTTTGAAATGTATGACTGTGTGATGTAGCTGAGCTGCTTATCTTTTAGTCTGTTAATTATTTTGTTTCTGTGTTGAACTTAGGAATCAATACTCAGAACTCATAAGTATCCAGACAGAGCTCCAGCTGGGGCCAAGAAGAGGTGGAAGTGCTCAGAAACCTTGGAAAAGTGGGCTGGTATATAAGGAAGTAGTGTCATCTAGTGGTTAAAGAAAAAGACCAGGAAATCAGGACTCCTAGGTTACATTTTAAAATTTACGACCTACTTGCTGGTTGATAAATGTACTTGAAAATCTGCATCCCATTTCTCTGGGGGAAGGGAGGAGGAGGACAGATTAGGTGGCTTTTGGCCCACCAGACTTCTCAGTTTTGAAAAACCAAAAGACAAAATCTGAAAGACTTGTGTGCCACCATCAGAACCCTTTTGTATAAAGGCAATTGGAAGCAAACTGAGTTGTGTTTCGGGAAACACAGGGAGAATGCCTCTGGTGCATTTGTATTTCAACGTGACCAGAACAGTTTAGGATTTGGCAGTTTTATATCCTACAGAGTGCCAAGTCCAGGCACGGGGTAAGGAATGTGCTTGTCAGTCTGCTTGTGGATAATGGAGGAGAGAGCGAGCTGTTTAGTGTGTATATATATATATATTCACTAGTAGGCAGCTTAAAAGCAGTTTATGGTGGTTCAGTAGTAGTTTTGTTCATTGCTAATGATCGCTTCCAACGTCAGCAGTTTGTGGAGGACTCCCAGCTGTACCTTTTGTTTCTATCAACTATAATCAGTATTATCTCCTGCTCTTGTTGGCAGCAAACGAGCTGGGATGAAGGAGACAGTGGTGGAGCTGAATCCCAGAAAGCTTGAATTGTGTTGCGATTGAGGGAAGAGAAATGCTGTCATGGATTTCTCCTTTCCACGATAGCCCTTTCTGAGAAGCGTCTGAACCTCAGCAGGTTGAATCTGCAGCCTTGTGGTCGCTGTGGCTCCTTACAGCTTTTTGGGTACCTGGAGTTGTGGTACCCACTTGCCCAACTGGGAAGATCCTGTCCCGTAGGCCAGTTGGACATGGACAATAGGAGGACAAGTGTTGGCGGACCATTGTGTATAGAGTTGTTAACTTTTCTCTCTGAATGGTGAAGGTTTCTGCTGAATGGTTATGGTGTAGCTAAACCTGCCTGCTGTGAACTGCTGGCACCGAGGGGTGAACTTGCTCGAGGTGCCCTCCAGCTCCCACCGCGCAGAGCCCTCAAAACAAAGGGACACAGTGACCCTGTGTTTGTGCATTTGGGGTTGACTCTCGTGGCTACCGTGGCACTGGAGTGTATCACGCTTCTTTATCAGAGATGACACCTGTATGTTTTAGGAAAGAGTGATTGAATTCCTATCTGTACAGCACAAATAAGTATAGAGGGACTACGGCAGAGATTTTCTGAAGTATTACATCTGAAATATGTAATTCCCATTAAAATCAGTGGAAGTTACCCAACGGGAGTATCTTTGGAAGAGGTTTGTTCAAGCTCCCAAGGCACAAGGAGCTGAATCCTCATTTCTCATGTTGCATGCGTTTGCTGTTTACTTCTGTAGATTCACCCAGAGGTCTGACCTTACATTGAAATCTTTTCTGACATTCAGATTGGCTCTGGCTCTGGCAGGTACTCTGTCTTTCTTAGGTTCGTTGACTTGCCGTGCTAGCAATATTTCATTGGCTCAGCGATCCCATCAATAAACAGCCTGTGTGATTCCCCCCGGAGAGCGACCTGCAGATAAATGGTATGAGCTGGGGACATCTTCATAGCTAGTCTTCAGTGCTGCACATGAGATTTTTCATGTGGATAGAGTCTCCGACAACTTTAAATGTGGGCTTGCTTCAGTGTTCCTCTCGTGTTTGGTCAAAGTGCTTTTACTGTGGCCCAAGAGCACGTGGAAATTCCCAGGGGGAAGGCTCCATGGATTCTAGGAGGCGTTCCTCCGCCTCCTGCTCTGTGGAAGCTTTTCTTGACTACCTGACACTCTTGTTACAAAACAGCGCAGACATTTTTCTGTTGGCAATAACAAAATGCTGGACTGACTCACCCCTCTGAGCAAATTTTTCTCACCGAGCTGGCGTGGAGAAGCCTTGTCTCCGATGCTGTGGGAGCCCGAGGAACACGGCAGCGTTTGGATCTGTAGCCTGGGTAGCGCCGTTGAACAAGGGGAGCACCGTGAAGGACAGCCGAATGCAAAGTTGTTAACATTCTGCACAGCACACAACTTCAGCTCAGTGTTAGATCTACTATTATAATTCTCTGTTAATTACATAGTGTTGATTATATAACTACTTAGCAGTTCCTCCTCTTTTAATGAGCACAGCTGTTTTCTGTCCAGCTTCAACAGGGAAAATTTCCCATCTCTAATTTAAAAGTAATACACTCAAAGAAAACTCCAGAGGGCTCTTGGGTTCGCGCTGTTTAATGTGTTCCAACGCTCATGGTGCCTACAGGCTTCCTTCAGCCTAGAGAGCACTTATGGCCATTCCTCTTACCCTCTTAAATGAATCTTTATAACTAATGAACTTTATTAAACAGTGTTAAAAAACTAAGAGAGCCCTCACCTTGTTGTAAAGAAAACAATTTTATTTAGGTGGACTGATACAATGTAACTGTGTTCATTTGGATGCGTGCATTGTGGATCTGACTTCTCCCAAGTCACAGGTGATGGGACAAGAGGAAATGGCCTCAAGTTGTCCAGGGGAGGTTCATATTGGATATTGGGGAGAATTTTTACACTGAAAGGGTTATTAAGCATTGGAATGGGCTGCCCAGGGCAGTGGTTGAGGCACCATCCCTGGAGGTATTTAAAAGCAGGTTGACATAGTGCTGAGGGACATGGTTTAGTGATGTTGGTGGTTTTTTGTGTGGTTTTTTTTTTTGTCAGAGTTGGGTTGATGGTTGGACTAGATAATCTTAAAGGTCCCATCCAACCTAGACAATTCTGTGATTCTAAAAATGGGAGGAATATAATTCAGTAGTTCTTCAGTATTTGTATTCATTTTTCTGACCAAGTACTTTGTAGAAAGTGGACCAGCAGGCAGTTTTTTGCCAAAAACTCTCCAAAAAGTAGTAATACAAACATGTATTTGCTTACGCTAAAGTAGCTGTGAGTTACTGCTTTCCAGGAGACAAAATTATTAACATCTGCTGGAGATCATAGAGGTCGAGGTGCTGGAGCATTAAAGGCAAGTCAGGTGTAGGTGAACAGCAGCAATATACTGGATAAAGCTCTGCAGGTCATTGCTTGTCCCCAGGTTCGTGTCAAACACATGGCATCAGTGACAGTAACCTCTTGGAGAGCTTGCTGAGAACTCAGTCCAATTTCATGCGCTGCAGCAGCAGTGCAAACGTTTTGGGCATGGACACTTTCTATGGAAAACATGTTTTTGTCAGAATTGAAACATTTCCCAGGAAGATGTAGGCTTAGATAAAGTTTTAGGTGGAAGAATTGTCAAAACAAATCACTTCAAGTTTCTAGCATGGTTTTCACAAAGTCAAATTCATTTCACTAAGGTTTTTATAACTTTTAATTTTTCAGGTATATGATAATATGCTGGCATGTTTTGACACTGTCAGAGTACAATCATTGGCCTGAACAGAATGTGCAAGAATGCTCAATTTTTATGTGTTTTTTTTTTTAAGAAAACTTTTGGTCTAGAAGCAATTTTGAAGGTGTGACGCCAGAGGAATTGGCTGAGGCAGATCTGTAGCAGTGGCAGGAAGTCTGTAGCAAGACTTGACCTTTATTTCTTAACTGGTGGCCTGTTATTTTTGCGTCGTGGTTCTCTGTTCTAGTCTCTAACGAGATCTGGGACGTTCTTGATCTGTTAACTTGACCCTACTAACAATATTTAAGAAGTTCAATAACTGATAAATATTTGAGCAAATGATTGAACACGCTGTGGAGCTGCAAGTTGATTGTAACCACCTAAAATAATTTTTGTTGATGTGCTTTTAAAGCACTATTCTCATCCATAACATCTATTAAAAATTTATTAGTCTGTGTACCCTTTATAGGTGTAACCTTCACATAAATTGAGACTGCTTGATCTGTTATTGAGAGCAAAGCCTGTGTTCCTAGAAAGGTGGTGATTTATCTGGAAGTTGCTCTTCGCCATTTTTAAATACTGCACAGATAAATATGTCTCTTTAGGTAGAGTGTCCTTTTATTTCCCTGGGACGCTTGATTGTAAACATACATCAAGTTGTTTCCCTCAGGGGGCCCTGTTCAGATGCAGCTTGAGTTACATTATGGTAATAATATTCATTCTTTGCATTAATAATTACATTGAATGCCTCCTGTTCAGCAAAGTATTGTATTTCTTTGATGTTTTCCTTGCTATTATGAACTGCTGTGCTGTTACTGTGTATTTTATGCTGACAATTCAGGTCGCCCTGTTTTTTTTCCTCCCTGTGTTTTCCTTTTCTCCATTACTTGTGCTTGTGTGTAGTAATAGGTGTCACCTAATCCACTCAGTTCCTGGATCTGACAGGTACATCTGGGCACGAACTGGGCATTGGTATTGACTGTCATGCTACTCTGGTGAACTCTTGTAATAAAACCAGGAATTTCCACACTTGGTTGCTACAGGGAACAAGTGATAAGAGTCTAAAGTAAAATGGCTTGTGAAAGTACAATTTATAAGATTAGAAATAATTTGCATCTGTTTTTTAAAAAAGAAAAGGAAAAAAAGACAGGTTATTGTAGCAGTTTTCTGATGGCGGTTTGGTGTTGTGGGGTTTTTTTGGTGTGGGTTTGTTGTTTTGGTTTTCTTGTTTTGTTTTCAAACTAAATATGTTTACCTGGAGTCCAGAACGATGGTAACAAAGACAGCTGTGAAGAGTACACACTACAAAACTTCGTGGAGATTTTTTTTTTATATTGTCAGGACACATTGGTTTAGGTTTTTTCATGTATTTAATGTATCGCTGACTGCTGAGACTGGTTTCCAGGGTGGTGTATTTGAAACTGCACGAGAGTTTGAATTTGGTTGACAGGGGGAGGCAGTAAAAGGTGAAAACGTTCCCACTAGTGACATCTGAGCATCCTCCTCCCAGGAGGAAACCAATCTAGTGTAATAAGACAGAGCCCTGCAGCGGTGGTGAGAGTAATAGAGGCATTTACAGAACCTGCTTGCTAGATTTCCTGCGCAGAAAATATATAGTCTGTGACTGAAGATCATCTTTTAGCCTGCTTAACCTAGATATAGAGATGGAAATTGTAGTGCTGGGAAAGGCTATTTAGCCCTTGCATATTGCAACTTTTAATTTGTTGGTCAACTTGGAAGCTGGTCCGGAGAAGAAAAGACAGAACTTGTCTTTCTCCTGGACAAGATTAGGGTGTGGAATTGCTGAGGAGAATCTTCTCTCCACTATCAATGTTGGAAGGGATGGGGAAGGCTGAGAAGATGCCCACAGATGGAAACCCCTTGCTGGCTTAGAAAGACAGAGTCTTTGTGAAAAGCTGTGACCTCTTTGCCTCTGAAGACAGCCCTAGAAAGAAAAGGTCCTTTGGATCTTTTTGTCCCTTTCTCCAACCCTTTGTCACGCCCTCTTTCCTTCAAAGCAGCAATTTTTCTTTGTGCTTTTTTTCCACTTTTTTTTTTTTTTTAATTCTTCTCAGTTCTCTTTAGCAAAGACTCTCCAGGGAGCCAGAGTTGAACTTGGCACAAACATCCAGGAAGACGGCTGGAGCTCAGTGTCTGTACAAATGTCCAGGATAAACTGCTGTATTAATATTTCAAATGATTTCCTAATACCGTATGCATTGTGGCAGGGATCCAGGGAACAAGGGTTTCCTAGTGAAATCTGCCTTCTCTTTTTAATATGCAGCTATAAATAGTTTATTTTTAAAACTGTTTTGTGGAAAGAGCAATGTTTTCGCTAATGGAAAATTCTGACACCCTTCTTTAGGCCTTACACCAATTTTGCTTCTACTTCTGTGGAATTATACTGACTTTTCTTGGGTGTGATGCTGGAGAATCCAGTCCTGTTGTTTTGCAGCTGTACTACTGTAAATCTCTTCAGAGTGGGAATATTTTTATTAGTTAGAACTTCATTAGAGTGAACTCTCATATTGGGCAGGTTTAATTTAGGTTTACGAAGTGAGCTTTGGTTATGTTGGCCTGATGGCCTGTCCAGTGCGAGACCTCTAGGCTCTTGCTAACCTCAACACAGATACTGGATTTTTGGGATTTCTTTTTGGCCTCTCAGTCAGTGTTACATAAGTAAGAACTTCGCCTGTTCTGAAAAAGTGGTTAAAAATCTTTCGTTGAAATGTTTTTGCCTGCACATTTTCCATAGGAATTAATTTCAATTGAAAAAAGGGAAAACAAAAATTTCTGAAATCAGAATGTTGTGTAGTCAAAGAAGGTCCTTTTTGAAATCACTGGGTTTAGAGTGTCATTTCACAATGACTGTTCGACGTTTTTGTTTGTTTGAAGTTTGTTTGAATTTAATGCTGTGTTCCAGCTGACATGAAACAATTTTGAATTTTCCCTTGTGAAAAATTCATTTTATTTCAAGTCACACTGAGAAAAAATGCTAATATTTTCTCTGGAACTGAAATGCAAAATATTAAGTCAGGTGAACTATGTTTTTTTTATATATATATTCTGCTAAAGATAGTTTTAAAATAAACTTTATAGCACAGAGGGATTGAGGCTGGAAGATCTCCTAGTCTCACCACCCTACTTAAAGCAGGGTCAGGTAGAGTGGGTAGCTCCGAGCCGTGTCTCATTGGGTTTGGAATATCTCCAGGGATGGAGATTCTACCTTCTGTCTGGGCAACATCTTCACGTATGTGGCACTCTCGGAGCAAAATGCTTTCTCTTGTGTTTAAATGGAATTTCTTGTATTTCGGTTTGCGTCTGTTGCCTCTTGACCTGTCACTGCACAGAGAAGAGTCTGGCTTGGTCTTCCATGGTCTCCACCCTCAGACGTTTATTATCGTGGATAATATTCCCCCTTCCCCACCTAGAGACTAAATAATCACAGCTCTCTGGGCCTCTGCTTATATGTATATTAATGCATTTCCAGTGCTTGGCTGTCATGCATATTCCTCTTTAATCTTGGATTTGTGAGTAGGGATATGAAGCTAGAGCCCTCGGAAGACGGGGACACAGATGCTGGTATGACCAGAGTAAGAAGGCATCGTGCGTGAACAATGCCTACTACTTCTTATGGGGTTTCCACTGTTAAAGCATTCTTTTTCTGCAGATGATTTCTATGTCTAGAGTGGGAGGTAATTCTCTAACAAGAATAGATTTGCCCAAATTTGTAAAATTGCCTTCTTTTCTCATGCTTTTGTGAAGAGCAGAGAATGGTGACATGAAGTGTGTTTGAAGACCAGAGACAACAACCTTAAGGTCTGATTCAAAAGCTGTTTAACTTGGCAAAGTCTTTACTTTGACTCTGTTTGGCTTCTGGAAGCGTTGAAAAAATGTTTACTGGTTTGTACACATAACTAGGTGACTCATTTCATAAAAATATGTGGTGAGGTAGGTCTCACAAAGGTAGTTATTACCCTTGTCAATCAGTTTTACCAAAAGGATAGTATTTTTTCTTGTTACTGTAGGAGTTGTCTGTTTCAAGTGATTCTGAAGTGTGATATTTAATTTATTCATGGGCTTGGGTTTTATCTTGCCTCGTGTGACTCCGAGGAGTTGATTCTGACTCTCCCACTGTAAGTTCCTTCAAGTCCAAATCCTGGCTGTGAAATGTACCCATTTGTATCATTACTACCAGAATTCACGAAGGCAATTAAATAGGATTGTTGTGACAGCTCTGAATTTGCTTTCATTGTGGAATATTCCATACCTCCATGTATTCATAGGCAGATGTTTACATAATATACATGTTTTGAATTATGCTGGTACTCCCTCAGAGGGATGACTTTTCTTAACCCTTTTAAGTATCTAGGGGTAAAAAACAGGGGTGTGACTTCCATTTATGCCAATTTGAGTCTGGCCAACTGTATTGGAGTCAGTGAAATTAAGAGCATATGCACGATGGAGTTCAAACTGAAAGTGTAATTCTGCCAGCCAAGACTCACAGTTTCTCAGGATGCACTTTTGCCAAAAGCCCTAAAATCTCAGCTGAACCACGGAAAACTGAGTCCCACCCTGGGTGTGTGTTAGCATGTGCCCCAGCTGGGATCAGGAATCCCGCACGGTGATAGATACAGTGCTAAAAGACACTGCCCTGTGTGAATCCAGCTTAACCCCAATGGACAAGAGGAGAGGGAAGAGTTTGTACTTGCCTTGTGGCCGATAAGGCTGGGATAGAGGCAGGAATAGAAGCCAGATCTTCTGAGTTGGATTTAACTGGTTCTCAGCAAGACAATTCTGCCTGTGAGGAATACAGCTTGCAGACTCGGGAACTGATTTTGGGATTTGGGATGGGCTTGAAATGAAGTAATGGTGACAGACTTTTTGCTGGAGTGTCTAGAGGGAAAATGGGAAATGTTGTGCTTAGGGTATGCTCAGAGAGATGATTCCTTTTAAAAGGATACGTGACCACATTGGGGAGGTGACAGGAGAGAGACTAGTGGTTGGTGAGCAGCCACATCACAATCCTAGAGGATGACTTTGTTAGAAATTCCCCCCTCCCATGAGTGAACCACATGTAAAAAAAGCTGAAACTGTGCTGGGACATGCCTTTCTTGGGTGAAATCAAAAGCTGACACTATCCTTAAGGAGTTGTGGTTCTGAGATCTGCAGCATTTAGGATCTGGACCCTGAGTCTGAAAATTGTGGTGGTGGAACTAGTGGCTTGCGTGTCAATCCTAAATGATCATGGCCCTCGCCAAGAGTCACCTTAGCTTCTTTTAGCAGCCCTTGTAAGCTTTTGGGGAGCTTTTTTCAAGACTCCTTGAGACCCTCAGATGGCTTTTGAAGTTTCTTTCAGCTGACGGAGTGAGGATTTGACCAAGTATTATCAGTAGCCTGGTGGGAAAAGGTGGCAGCTTTTGGCCCAGCCCCTGACTGTGCCTGAAAATCAGTGCTAAGACACTTTTGAATTCCTGTTTCTGATTACTCCACGTTGCAGACTGTGTAGTTTCTAGCTACCAGAACCTTGACACTTTTCTGTGCTACTTTAAACTATATTCAGAAGGTGAATAGGCATGGGATGTTTGTTGTGGTGTTTACACTGCTGGAGTTGGACACTGGAGGGCTCATGCAGCAGCACAAAAGCATACACTTGTTTTCTAATTTGCTGAAAGGAGAGCACACTCTGAGCCGTGGTATTGCCCAAATGAGCAAAATCAAGAGAGGCTGGCTGCAAATAGAAACAAAGCATTTCCCCTGTCTCCTAAACATTAGTGTTTCTCATCCATCTGATTTAACAAGGGCAATCACCCTGCCACTCTAATTATCTCCGTCAGACCTGCAGTGCAAATGAAGCACACCTCTGATTTTTAAGAGGAAGAGAGTACCTTGGTGCCTGCGTGCTTTTTAGTCCATCGTGATGCACATCTTATCAGAGGAAAGCATTTGGAGGTTGCCTTGATAACACGAGCAGGTTCCTGGCATACGGCAAAGGGCTATTTTTTTTTTTATTATTTACAAAATTAGTGGAAAGAAAACATTTGAGTGTCTTTGATTAGAATTAATGGTTCATTAGCCTGGGCTGTCATCGCCTGCTAGCACTGTGGATCTGGATGGTGGAGTTGATGAATTATTCTGGTAAGAACAATAGTGGGGATGGGGATTCACAGAGAAATACTGAGTGTGAGAAGGGCAGCACAGGCGGGGGAATGGTTTCTGAGGGCAAGGAGCCCAAAGCCCTGACTCTGCACTTGCTCCGGGGTAGATAATTGTGTATTTCCCAAGCAGCTGTGCCTGTGGCAGATGTTGCTGCCTGGCTTCAGCACAAAATGCTCGTTACTGCTCCACTGGTAGAGCTTACCAGATCCTAAATCTGCTGCTTGTGAGTCCTCAATTATTTGTTTCCATCAAAATGGGAGGAAAGTTAACAGAAACAAGGTATTGAAACTGTTTCAGCAGATGATTTTTCCTTCACCACATCCCCGAAGCGATAGAGGTGGTGCTCAGCCAGGCTTTTGGAATAGAAGACTTCCCTCTAGTCTAGAAGACTTCCTTCTTGAAAACAAGTTATAGGGGGCAGAGATGCATTGGATGATGCTTTCCCACCTTCTGAATTGAAATTTTGATTCAAAACCTCAGCTTTTGAAGACTAGACAAGCTGTGTTTTCTGTACTGGGTTTTGACTATTGAACAGTCACCAGAACATTGTTCCCAAGTTGGGTTAAGAGGAGGAGATGGTACCACAACACAAGTCTGGAAAGATTTTTACCGAACGCATAGTTCTCACATTGCTTTTGAGTGTTTTTGTAACTTACTCTTTGTCACAATTTACCATGTGTAAGAGGGGATTTGGAGCATGTGTTTTATCAAGCTACTTTTGTGGACCTGGAGACCTGTTGTTAGTCTTTTATGTTATGAAGCAGGAACTGCCTTTTCACACCATGCTGTAATAAAAGCTGGTGTGGGCAGAGAAAAAAGAGAAAAGCTGGTCCCAGGGCAGAGAACAGGGGGGCCCAGGAGGTCCACAGACTGTATTGAGACGGACCAGGGTAAGGTGATAAAGCTGAAATCAGAGGGGTATTGAGGAATCTGTTTCAGAAACAGCCAAAACCTTAGGCTATTCTAATGAGAGGTTTAGATTTGGCTGTTATTTCTAACCTGGGAAAGTAGCGGGGCTGAACAAAACAACCCTGAGGGTTTTCAGGGCCATTAGAGAGAAAAACAAAACTCTCCTGGACAAGCAGGTATCAGTCGGCAGCACTCAGAGCGCTCTCTTCTAGCAGAGATGGCTTTTCCCTTCCATGCTGGAACTACTGCGAGAGTGGGTAGAGAGTTAACGTGACGTTCGTAGCTGGCAATAATGCAAATGGAGTAATTTTCTCTCTAATACGTATTCTTGGTACTAATAGCAAAGAAGCCAACAAACAAAAAGTAATCCATCTCTTTCTGTAAAATTGCCTATATAGTCAGAAAAAAACCCCCACTGCTCCCTAGGCTGCTTTTCTTATTTCTGTTTTATTGTTTCTATTTAATGAACTGGCAAATAAATTACAAAAATCTGTTTTATAAGCCAGTTACTTATTAATTCCATATTTTCTGCAACAGGTTCTTAGATTAATGAATCAAGGAGATGGAAAAGCCTGCTAATTTAATTACACAATTACTGTTGCTGTAATGTTTATTTTAAGGATATGACATAGCTAATGGATGTTTTATTTATTTATATAAAGTTAGTGATCTTAAAATTAGTATCTGCAAAATGTTTTTACTTCTGGGTTTTGGTATTCCCTCCCCCCCCTCTTTTTTTCCTGAGTCTACTGAAAAATATTAAAAATGAAGGATTGTTGACATGGCTAAAATAG
>JAOXJK010000015.1:1969167-1985093 GCA_025774025.1 Xenus cinereus | reverse complement strand
CCTGCTCTGGCAGGGGGTTGGACTGGATGATCTCCAGAGGTCCCTTCCAACCCCATAGCATTCTGTGATTCTGTGAACATTGATTTTTCAGTGGTGGGGATTCTTGGGCAGTATCCTGTCCTGGACAGACCTTATCTTTGTGGTTGTTTTTTTTTAATCAAAAAAAGTCATTTGTGGTCATATTTTTATTGCAGAAAGCTATAAGCTGGTGTGTGGTCAGTTATACCCAGTTGAGTTCTGTCACGAGACCTGTTTTGTCAGTGGCTGCAAATGAAGCCCATGATGAGAATGACACTTGAGCTGTGATTCAACAGATGCTGCTTAGTGTTCTTCTGCTTAATAAAAAGTGTTAATGATCTCTCACAAAAATATAGCTGTAGATTTGGTTTACTGAAAGTCTTGTATATGATGCTTTTTTTTCACGGTTTAAGGTTTATGGGAAAACTTAAGTTCTCCATGTATATAAAATAACCCGAAGGAGCACAAAGGTAGCTGTGGATTTTAATATTTCCCCTTGACTACTGAATTCTGTTTTATCACACTGAATTCTCATCATTCTCTGCCTGTGTAGCTGATGGAGATGTTAAGTTTCAGGATGGCAACAAGGCTTGATGGTAAGGCAGAAATGCAGATGTTGGGGCAGGTGGCAGGAGAGCCCTAGTAGGAATGTTGTTACAGCTCCATCCAGGAGCAGAGCATATAAACGTGGGTCAGGACCATGATACTGTTGTATTAACATACTTGGTTCAGTGTTTTTGTGTGGCACTGTGTGGTCTCCTGCATAGAGATACCCATAGTGTCTTCTGGGGCTGCTGAAGGACTCGGGTTTTAAAAAATAGTGACCTACTTGAGAATGTTGTCAGTGCAAGAAAAAGAGACCGTTTGATACACGCTCTTTGGGCTGAATAGGGATTAGAGGCGTTTAACGGTGAATCTTGTATCCTTCAGGTTTTATGACCAGATCATAGAATCAGTTATTAGAATAGAATCAGATCCAGTTATTCTTTTTAATCTTCACAGGTAGAGGGAAGAGGAGAGGAAATGATCTTATTACAACTTTAGAAACTGTCTTTGTAGCCGAGTATAAGAAACCCCAGTGAAATGGGAATGAGACAATAAATTGTCTCCGCTTACATGTTACTAACTTGCTGTTATTTTCATTGAACATTCACAGGTACAATTTCAGTTCCTTAAATCAACACAATGACCTACTTTAAAAAATCAGTTGGAAGAAAATTTACCTTTAATTATATTCAGTGAAGGCTTTATAAACTTTACAGAGTAAGTGATTGTATTAATATGTGTGTAAGGCTCCCATATCGGCAAAAAGGTCAGCAGAGTGGTGAGGGGTGTCTCTAGTCTGTGTATCCTTTTTGTGTAATTGGCTTAAAATACCTTGGCATCCAAGTTACAGTTAAGGGAAACCAAAAAGAAGTCCCTGCGTGAACGGTACTTGGTATACGCTTTATTATAAACAGTGCACTTTGGGGAAATCATGTCCCAATTGAAGCTGGTGATACAATTATCGAATTTTTGGTGAGGCTGAGATTTTGGACATTGTTCTGGCTCTGAGAAATTTCCAGATCAAAGTTCAGTAACTGCAGTATCTTCAGCAGTCATTGGGAATAATCCAGGTAGTACTTTTTTCTTGCAGAAGACCGAGCAGTGTCATTCTAATCCAGAAAAGTATTTGGGTCAGGTAATTTACTTTGTTGTGTGAGTACTATAATTTGATTCGGACAATCCAAGTATTATTTTATTACTTGCATTCATTCCCTGAGGATGTAGAATAGGAATGTATCGAGTCAGCTCTCATTTCTGGTAATACTGAACCAGCTGCTTCACTAAAGACAAGAAACAAATGAACGAGCGAGCAAACAACTAACCACTACCCCAATTTGTCTGGTGATGAGGTGAATAAGCTCAGGTCTGTCATAACATCTTACATCTGTGTTGCAGTTCAGAAATTGGCTAGGGCACAATCTCATTTTTATTTTATTTTGGCTTACAGGCAGGCTGATTTCATTATGACAACTGCTATTCTATAGAAGTATTATTAATCCGTGTTTCCTATGTGACAACATAAATTTCATCAGTTACCAGTAACAAGCATCATAAAAATAGTTTGCAGTAGTTCTTTCTTGGCAGCTTGATAATCCACACTGCAGAAATAAGACATTCTCTGGGGCTCCTTTCCATCGCTAATGTAGTGCATGAATGCAGAGCTTTTATTTTTAGTGGATCTTAGAATCGGGCAAAGATATTATTTGGCATTATCACAGTACAAGGGCTTTTTGTTCAGGTCTGCTCTGATTCTTGTGAAACACTAAATCTCACTTTCCTGATGCCTGATCATACCCTGCAGTAATAAATGTTAAAAACAAATGAAAAAGAAAAATTAAAGCTTACCATAGTTGAACTCCTGAGATGTATTGCAACAGCCCTTTAACTTGCACTTCCATTTTGCACAAATAGCTTTCTATTTTAGGTGCTTTGCATTTATGAAAGAAACACCCCAAAGTTCCATTTATATTGAAGACGCAAGGCTCCCAATATGCAGCTAGATTAGTTACTGTCATCTATTTTTTATACTGCAGGCCCTGTTGGCAATCCATGTCAGTTACAAATTAAGTTGCATGGAGGTAGAGTTCTCAATAGAAATCAATTTTCAGCACAAAATGCCTTATTTGCAGTTTTATGGCTTAAAACTACTTATATGAAGTGATTTATTGTTTGCAGTTGGGAGAGAAGGCTGTTGAGGGGATGACTGTCTAATTTTGACTTTTTTAGTCTTTATTGGCTGTATTTGCTTTCAGATATTAAATGTAAAATAACAGTATTAAATATAAAATTAGTCTCAGTCATTGCAGTATGCTAATCTGGTGTCGCATGGGAATTTGCATAATATGCAAGATTTTGTCCAGTGAATGGCATGATGTTTCTCAGATTATAAAAACTATATTGCAAGCTGCCACGAGTGGAGAGGTGAAGATGGGGGTTGCTGAAGGTAATGCAAACTGAATCTTAATTACTGTATTTATTTATATATGTAATGATGGCAGTGGTGTTATGGAAATATAATAAAAGGGTTTTATTATATTTCTGTCTAGGCCAGGTCCTCCGTAGCCATAAATGTGTTTCAGAGAAGGGCTGACGTTTGTCTTTGAGTTCGTGTAAACTGTCTGCCTTACCTGAGGCTCGGTTCTGATGTAGCTGGATTTGTAGCCTCAAGTAAAAATATATCTTAATATATCTATATTCTGACAGTGTAACAGAATGCTGAAATAGAAATGTTTTTCTGCACTTGAAATTAACCTTTTGTTCATGTTATTAGTGGGGATTTAATGCAAATTTCACTTGCAGAAACAAAAGTTGTCTTTCTTTGGCTATTTATTCCTTATGCACGAAGAGAATAACAGCAACAGGCAGGTTGGGCTGCGCAGAGCTGAAACGCAGGTGCATTTTGCAGCATTGGACACACTCTCCTTTGGAAAGGAATAATGTCCCTTCAGCAACAGCTTCTGAAATTTGACTTCATATTGGTGATTCCTGTGTTTTGCTGGTGACGTCTGGGCTGCAGTCCGGCTTTTGCATTTTATATTTGCCTTTTCAGCAGCGTTCAGTTCTGTTTGTGTTTCCTGTTCTGTAGAGTAACTGGTTGCATTAGCCATAGCCTAATGGTGAGATGCAACTTGAGGAGCTGAAAATAAGGGGGAAAAGGTCCCGAGGGAAAGGCACGCTGTCCTAACGGGACTGCATGGCCTCAAAAAATGAAGTGCTCTGATGGAAATCAGCTGTCTGCAGCCATGCACTCCCCGTTTTTTGTAGGCTTGTATTTGACTGCTTCTCATATACCACGAGACGATTTCACGATCATGTGGTCACTCACAATCCATACAACAGAAAAGATTTTTCTATTTTTCTGGTTTTTTGTGCTTTTAATTTTGAGGCTATTCATTACTGCCTAATATCCATCCGTTCATCCTCATTCAAGCAGCTTTTCTTCTTAAAAGATGGAAATGAGAGACACCTCCGTATCTTGATTAAAATCTCCCCTTTTTTCTTTTTAACTCCCGCTCTGTATTTAGCAATCCTCGCTCTGAAGAATTGATTCCTTAACATCGTGGCAACATACTTTAAAAATCATTGCTTCATCATTCTTCTTGTTCTAGTGTACAAAATAATTTCTGAGCACCCGATGAGGACTTCATCATGTGTGTAATCTGGTTGGATGACCCTAGTGTGGCAGGGGAATTTACTGTAATAGCATCCCCTGCAATAATTCCTTTATTTCCTGTTATTAAAAAAAAAAAGGAGTTTTACCTTAACACAAAGTATGTTAAGCTCAAGCTGAACTTGAGTTCAGCTGTGTAGGAGTAGCGTATGTTGAAAAGAGTGCTGTCACGTAGGGAAAATTTAAGGCATTAAACAAAAGGCTACTCAATAAGATAGACTGTTGTCAGGCTTGCGTGACTGTGGATTCTTGTGGCTGGGACATCTGCGTGGGAAGGGAGGAAGGTGAGGGGGAGAAAAGAAACTTAAGAGCATTTTAGGACAAGTGTAGTGAGTTGCGTGTTCTGTCAGCGTGTGCTGTGTCTGCCTCTCCGCTTCATGGTGGAGAATTGCGAGTGCCTACGTTGGAAGGAGCACTGGGCCCCAAGATAGAATCCAAAACTGGCAGGCGCTCAACTTTTTCTTACTCTTAAGTTTGTCAGCCTGAGATTTGCTTTCAGTTGTTTACAGGCTCTGGTTTTCTCTCTTTCATTACTTACGCTTTATTTTCTGCAAAGATAATGTGCCTCAAAGTCAAACACAAAAGGAGGCTGGTGATAGACAAGCTGCTTTTTATCATCTTCAGGGAATTACTGTCATTTGCTAAATCTGTGACCCGCTCTCTTTGCATCTTGGAGACGAATCTGTAGTGCAGCTGGGAATCAAAAAAAAAAAGTTGCCTTGATGAAACACGCTGGCGTAGTCGCCGCGAGCTCTGCGATTGCCCAGCTATTCCTCCATCAAAACAGGCACAACTTGGGCCTTGGTGATTATCAGGAATGTGTGACAGCTGCCACTAAGTGCATTTGATGTGCTAGATCTTCACTATTTTAAAACTGTCTTTGAATATATCATGTTCTGCTATTTTTTATCAGTTAGGAATCTGGCACCCGTGGCTTCTGTCTTTTCCATGTATTTATCTCTGTGGAGCCAGGAAGTATTTATTGAAGGAACTGTGTGTTGTTTTAAAAGCCTCTTGCACATGGAAGACACACGGACCAGCAGCTCTTTGCGCTGAGTTCTAGCAGAATGTAGGATGTTTGGGTCCTTGTTCTCTCTTTATGGTGTTTATTGCTGGCAAGACACTCATAAACGTGTTGCTGAGGCTGACACAGGCTGAGTGTGACACTGCAGACATGGAGCTCTATAGCGTAACCCCTGTGAAATAGGATGGAGCTGGTCGGAAAGCGCCAGGAGGTTTGGGGTTGGATTTGCACAGGTATTTCGGTGACCGTGTGGTTGTCTGAAGTATTGTTTCTCCCCTGCTGTGCCAGGCACAAAACAGAACGGTCTGTTTTTCAAAGCATTAATAATGTGAATGGAAACCAGAAGGAAACAGATGGGTGTAGACAGATGGAGTTGAAGGAAACCGGGGAACAGCATTGGTCACTGTGACAGACAGTGGTCTTGGTACATGTGTCAGAATGTTTTGTTTTCGCTGCAACAAAAAAGGGATGTTAGAAGAGAGTTTGAAGGGAAATAGTAGGATGGCTTCTAACAAGGAATGAGGCACCGTGTCTCAGATGTCAGGCAGGGAGCTGGGAAACTCGGCCAGTTGGCAGTGAAGGATGCAGCTGTGAGAAAAGGGATTAAATTCTCAGTACTGGAGGAAAAAGATTGCAATACATGTAGAGTGTTTGTCCACTGACATGGTGCAGGCTCATGCAGACACACAGATTTTATATAGAAATACCAAGCTCTTGTGTAAATATTTCATGAAAAAGAAAATCAGATGGCCAAAGAGAAGGACTTAGGCACTAGACACTTTCTGCCAATATGTAATAAACTCAAAAGCCTTGTCACATTGAGATAGAGTCACTGCCTAGGATGTTGTGACATTAATTGCAATGGCACTTGCTATACAAGGGGAACTTGCTGCTCAAATTTGAGCTGACACTTCAGGAAGAGCTGGCACTACCAGCCCCCCCAGTATATCAAATGCAAACCCATAAGGATGGGTAGTGTATGTGTGCACGGCTGGTTTCTGCCTCAAAGAGCTTGCCATTGGGAGAAAGGTTGCAAAATAAGTATTTTCTTTATACAGCAGGTATGGAAAAGAGTTACAGAGGCGAAATGACTTGTTTCAGCTCACAGAACAATTCTACAGTGGAGGCCAGACCTCTTGAATCCTCACCCCCTTCCACGGACACCACACGCTGGTTTTGGTCTCAATTACTTGATAGTTTCCTCATTCTCTCAAGTATCCCTGGATGAACAGATCAGCTTGTCTTCATCAGTAGGAAGTATATTGTTTTCCCTTAGCAGTTCACTGCGTACACAAAAGGAACTGTGGCATTTGGATTTGTTGCAGTCTCTCCTGGTAGATTATCATCTCCTCTAAACTGGCAGAATGTTCAGCCCAATGCAAAGGGAAAGGCCACCAAGAAGTCATTGCTATTTCCTCCTCCAAACTTGCCCCTTTAAATCTATTTACAATTGATATTTCCTCAGATGGCTTCTGGGAATTGCTGAGGTCATTAGTGACAGGAGATGGAAGGAGGAATTTAAATTGTTTTATGCTCCAGTGAGAATTCCCTGGGGCTTTGAAGCATATAAAACCCCTCTGAAGTCCATATCCTTGAGGAACAAGTTCACCTGAGGTGGTGTATCTTGAGCTGGACTCATTAATAACTAAATGTACACTCTATGTACAGGGTTGAGGGAGAGGATCATGTAAAACCTGGCTTAAAAATTTGATTTCATTTAATCTTTTTCAGAACGTTTAACTTTTGATATGCTGCACTTTGTTCCTTGTCAATACACTGATGTTACTTTCTGCTCCTGAAGTTAATTTTCATGCTGGTGGAGCCCTTTCTGATGGTGATCTTATTTACACTTCTCAGCTTTCCTTTCACTAAGCAGAAGAGGCATCTTTTCAGTCTCTCTGACTAAAGGGATAGAGTTGGGTTTATTGTCCAAATACGTTGTGAAGATTCTTTCTCCTTTCCCAGCTCATGTGCTAAAATTACTCTGCTTCAGCCCTCTTTACTCTGAGGATTACTTAACTTTATTCTCTTGCCAAAATAGCAAACTGAATGTCATTTTCCTCAGCCTTATTTACAGTAAGCTCCCTTTATTCAACACAGCGACAGGAAGGAATTCTTAAAGTGGATATAGATCACATTTATGTTCACTTAATTCCCCTTTACACTGCCAGAATGATGTAAATCAACCTTAGAATAGACCACAATCACACACTCTCTATCAATGGTCTTGCAGTGGAAACTGCAGTAAAGCTAATTCATTTAGCCTTCCTTAATAGCAGGTCACTCATTATTTACGCAGTTTACAAGTCATTTGAAGTTATGTTTTATTAACACCAGAGCCAGAAAGATGGTGCCAGGAGGAACATTTTCCGTCTATTTAGATGTGCCCCAATTTACTCAAGGCAACATTTATATTCCTCATTTTCACTCTGTAGACTTACCGTGTTTGAGCTAAATTCTGGGGTGGGAGAGATCTTGTGAAGTTATTGGGAACTTCCTATTGACCTAAATGAATCTGCTTTGAGACATCTGTGTGAATAATATTCTGCATTCATTGGGTTATCAACTACTGTTGACAGACAACCTGCCCGGGCACCATCATGAATCCAGGTCCCATTTAATCTTTCCATTAGTTTGGTTTTGTTTGTTTGGTTGGTTTTGTTTGGTTTAGTTCGGTTTTTTTCCTTTGTCCCTCCTGATGAGAGGGTGAAAATCTATCAAAAGCTGCCTGCTACAGAAGAAGCAGGTAAGACATACACGTATCTCTACTGGGAAAGGCATCTCTTTGAATAAACCAGCAGCTGTTGCTGGCTGAGATGGTTACCTGACCAGAAACACCACTGGGGAGTGTCTCTCAAGTGTGACCGTACTGAACAAGAATTTTAATATTTACCACAACTACACCCTGGTACAACACTATAGCATTAAGCAGCATGAGAACATAGTGTAGAAACAACAGCTCAGAAGCATTACTGACAGAGGCTTCTGATATTTGTGTAACACACATCCCTCCCTTCTGCCCTAGCTTCTCTGGCATTCCACGAAATGAAGAGAATTATTTTCTTTAGTACTAGGTAATGATATTTCAAGATCCTGAATAGCTTATTATAGGTGCAAATCATCTTACTGTCCAATTATAGAGTGTGCAAGTGCTGAGAGAGGGGAGAATAAGAGGCAGAGGAGTGAAAAAGGGACAAAGGAGTGAGCGGTGGACCTTCTGCTGTAAATCAGTTCTAAAAAAGTAAGGATCATTAACTAGACTTTTTTCCCCAAACCTCGTATTGTTAGCAATTCTATTAATAACAATAATAAGCACTCTCCTATGAAGCAAACTACCAAATTATTAATCCATTAGCAATTCTTTTGCAAAAAAATTCATTGTAATGTGTATTCAAAAGGCACATTCTTGACAGAGCTTTTTTTGGGGGGGGGAGGGGAGGAAAGCATTGTCTAATTATGATTTAAAAGCTTGGCTTCCTCAACTTAATGAAGAATTAATGAGTTGCGTTATTCCATCGTACTCTAGCAAAATCTGCTCGCAAATTAACTGCACCTCCTGTTCTCTGCCTTGAAGACTTCTCATGGCAGGCTCAAGCTTTCTACCGGTTGCTTTCCTTTTTTTGTTAGGAGCAGCGAGATTATGTAAGAAAATGGCAGCAATTATGATATTAGCATAATGGGAACAATTAGTACTGCAAAATCCAAGTTTTAATTGAAATGTGCTCATGTCTTTTTAGAAGGTCTTTGTCATATCTTGATTTACCCTCTGGTTGTTCTAATGTTCCGCTTTCCATCAGCGGGGGTGAAAGCCAAGTGAAAGTGTTGAGGCAAGGCCAGGGGAAAAATAGGGAAAAACAGCCTTATGGCTTTGGTACCTGGGAAGGGCTCAGTTACAGCGCCCATCGATAACCTTCCCTGCAATCCTTTTGGAAAGAAGGATTAGGTGTTCAGAAAAGGATGACGTTACGGAACCTGTGTTTGGTTTTGGGAAGAAAGCCTTAGTAAACCGACAGTTTGATTGTTGAAACTTGGGTGCGTGAGAAATTTTCGGAGTCAAAAATAAAACCAAAGCAGTTTTCCCATCAGCTCAGCTGAGAGAAATAGAGATCGTGTTCCCCACTTTCTTTCACTGTTTGCTTTTTTGAACTTCAGACAAGGCAATTTATGTCTTGGTAACACTGTTTTCCACACAGAAAGGGATTATAAATATTTCCTTACAACTCCGGGTGTTGTTAAGGGTACACAGTGTGTGGTGCAGGAGGTTGGTAGTGGGGAATAAGCTTTCTGTCTAACTTTATTAAAGCTTGTATTTAATTTTATTTGAGCAAATAGCTACATTTGATTTGAAACCTTTCCTTAGGTGAAAAGGGAACTGGAGAATTTTTTTTTTTTTCTTTTTTTTTTTCTTTAATCTACTTTTGCCCTTTCTCAGGTCTTTCCCAGAAAAGAAGATCCATTTATCGTAACTGATTATAACATTCTCCTTTTCAGTTACTTGGCTCTTCGCGCTGCACTTCTTACTTGCTGCCATGAATACCTAATCCCAACTGAGAATTAGAGGAGCCCCATCTGCAACGGGAAGCGTCTGTAGGATAGGACTGGGGTCGGTCTGTCTGTCTGATGCTGTCTGTTTATCCATATAAATTGTCTCCTCTGTCTGTGCTTCCCTCAGGCACCTGAGTGCGGGCAGCGCTCCCTCCCCGCTCCATTCCTCTATCTCTTATAACTCTGACAAACCGCTGATTTATGATGGATGCTTTAAAACTCCCTAGAAAAGTTTTGGGGAAAAAGCAGAGCATTAACTTGATGATGCTAAACTTAAAACAGTCCAATAATGTCCATGTTTTGGAATTCCTCTAGTTAAATGATGCTGAAAGGGATTGTTTAGGTCCAGACACTCATAAAGGATGAGTTACCTTCTGTCATGTGTTAGTGGTACATAGATTTCTTCACAGATAGAGGTAGGAGTACGGTTTTCAGAGGAGTATAATTCCCTTTTTTATACTTGGTGTAAGTATTTAGCACCCTCTGTACAAGTTGATAACACTTCTGGAGAATGAATATGACTCAGGTAGTTACGTACTGTACAAGCAGTACAGTTTGTTTTGGAAAACAAAAATATTCATCTGTGAATCAGTGCCCTACCGAACTGAATAGTGTTTGAAAATCCGTGGCAAGTTGGTTTAAAAGCCTTTTTCTTCCCATCCCATAGGGAAGTTGTTCCTTCTTCTTTTTGATCTTACTACTGGATCATTCTGGGAGGCTTGAGGATATTCTGCATCAAAAGCATTTGGTTGCCTACAGTAATGTTTAAGAGTGTTTAAGGTACTGTGAGTAGCCTTCAGTGAAAGACACCGAGATACGTAGATTATGATGAATAGATGCATGATCTACAATTACAACTTACCTACTGAATTTTTAAAGGAACTGCAGTAAAACAGATGAGAAGCATTTTGTCTGTAGCTCTAGATTTTGATTAACCAAGCAAACTATCTTTTTTTTTTTTCTTATTCTAAGAGTTAAGATTAATAGGCTGTTCTGCCCTTAGATGACACTCCGACTCATTGAGGAGGTGAAGGGTGCTGTTATGTCCTTTGTTTTACTGTCTAAAGTACTTTTTTTTTTTTTCTTTGAAGAGACATAATTGTTTTCAAGAGATTTCATTTCCTAGTGTTATTAGTCACAGGTAAATGGAATTAACACCCGTATCATCTTTAATAATGTGCAAAGAACAATTGCACTAAAGTTTTCTCACCATCTGAGAGGACTTCCCAGTTTGCTGCTGTATCTTACCAGTTGACCTTTCTCACCAGACAGGTCAGCTCTTTCTTTTGTGACTAAGCTGTTGCTGTTGTGCTTTGTATAAAGTTATTGATTTACAAATATATACATCTGGAGCTAAAATCTGAGTGTGGGTGGTCACAATCCAAACAAATTAATCCCTCATCAGACAGTATTTGCTGAACCATTGGTAGTTTCTCAGTAGGAGAAAATGTGAAAATGAACTCATCCTCTACCTGTGCAGTAAAGCAGAAAGAGGACAACAACATGTTTAACTATTGGGCACTGCTTATACAATATGCACAGTTTTGTAGGGCAATTTTAGGATTTTAATTAAAAAATTATAGTTGGTCTATTATAAAACTAATAATGGAAGAATTATTTTCCAGTTTGTGCAACGGACCCAAGTTAGCATAAAGAAATTAATCCTCTCCCGGGTAATAACAAACCTCTCTTTCCTCTCCCCACTGAAAATTTTGACTTTATAATTGTGTAAAACTTAATTTTTAAAAGTGACTCTTCCTGTCTGTTTTACCTTACCTTTACTCTGCAGCCTGTGTTTCACATCGGCACGTTGAGGTTTTAACATCTTTCAGACTCTGTGCGTCCGCCCCGTAGTGCAGGCTGGTATCCCTCACCTCGGAAATCCTTGTGGACTGTGTTCTGTAAGCTCATTGTGGGATGCTTTCAGGGCTAGAAGGTGGTGAGAAGTGTGTGAGGTCCTGGTTCTTCACAAGGAGAAGCATAGCTTTAAATTCGGCAATGGCCAAGGCCTGTGGTGTTACATGAGGACAAAAAGTACCTGGTCACCTGCACATCACCTGGTCACATCTATAGGTCCCCCCCCTGTAGAATCCTGATGAAGCTGTGGATCGAGCTGCAGCACAAATTGGAATTGATGGCACAAAGTTGTGATCAACAAGCAGAATTTTACTGCTGTGTGAGGCGGAGGCTCCTGCACCTGATATGACCAACGGTCCCTGTGGGACAGGGGAGCAGGAGCTTTGCCAGAGGAGCCCATGAGCTATAGATTCCCTCTGATGCTCCAGTGTCTGCTGTCATTCCAGGTATAGTTTCTTTGCCTAAAAAAAACTGAGGAAGTGTGACACTTAAAAATGGCAGCACAGCAAACTCCTGCTACAATTTACTTTGATTGATGGATAGCTGAAGGAAATTTTTTTGCAGAAAATTTACAAATTGAAAAATGTTTGTTTCAGAATATCAGCAATGTTTCAAAAATGCATTACAGCATGGTCATGAATTGATGCGTTCCATTGATCTCATCCCCTTCTGGACAGAAAATGAAATAATAAAAAAAACAAACCCCCAAACCCAAGCCATTTCTTCAATCACAAATGGGCATAATAAGGAGCGTGTTCCATTTTCAGGATGTTTGGCTTCTCATGTTTTGAGAGAGGAAATGTCACGTACAAAATTTAGAAATTGTAGCTGGTATGGGTGCTATGATTCGACAGTTGCTGACTCCAAACATTTAATTAAAAGACAAGGCAGAAAAGTAATAATTTATCAGTATTATAAAAGGATTTACCTTATAGTTAGAGACATTTGGGGGTCAAAGATCCTAACCTTGCTGAATAAAAAGGGGCTTGGTTTAGTGATCACTGATTCAACATCATTTAAATGGTCAGCTGAAAAAAATATAATGGAATGTAATGGTACATAAATTCTCTAAGGAGAAAATAAAGTCTGTATGTATGTCTATATTTTATATCCTGAATGTTCTGCAGTTTGACAAGGACATGGATGAAGTTATCTTATACCAGTGGCAGTAGAACGTTGATTAAGAGCCCAGTAGCAATTATGAATTGGCTGGTGCCAGCAAAACGTTATAGCCCACTGGTCTCACACTACCCATATCTGTAACTAACTGGTTACCTTCCAGAGAGGAGAGCTTACTGCTCCTCAACATCTCAGCTCTTCTATTAATTAAAGAGTTGGGATTCAAGAGGAGGAAGGAGTCTTGGCTGCTGGCACTGTTCTGGCAAGAATTTCTTAGTGACATTGCAAAGTTGTTTATTTTAACCTAGTGTATACGCTTCAGAGTTACCACCTCTGCTCTTTGAAATAAACTTAATTAGGCCTTTATTTTATAGTGTCTACCCTTAGACCTTGTCTCATGATTTTGAGATGGTAGAGGTGATTGCAGCATGTCACACTAGAAAAATAATTCCTTGTGCATTAATTAGAGCATCTCCAAAATTGTGTCGTCTTTCAGAGATAATTCTCAAAATGGTTATCCCTCATTTGGAATTTTTGACCTTATCAAGCAGTTTATTATGGTAAGATGAAATGGGTGCCTTTTGACTTCAATGTTCTGATGCGTCAAATGATTTAAAATGTTATTTTTCTCCTGCAGTTACTAGTTTCTCACACGCTTTCAATGAAAGCAGTGTGTTTGTAGAGACTGTCTTTGCTTTCATTGATGTTCTGTAGGAGAAAACTCTTCTGCCAGAAGAATACTGGCCACCTCCATTGACCGTAAGAGCACTTTTCTGGATCCTAACCTTATTATTTATACTTAATTTTAATTTAAAAGTGCTTAGTTGCTTAACCAAGATTAGTGATCTGCTGTGCCTTCAGGAGAAATAATCACCTCCTGGAAGCATCTGTTATCCAAGTAAATGTAATGGGGAAAGGATGAGGGGTGGGAAGTGGTGTTTTTAGAGACTTTGGGAGGAACAGGATGAGCCCAAGTCTGTGCGGTGTGGGAGCTCACCAAGGCAGCGTGAGGCAGAGGCTTGAATATACCCGTCTTGTAAGACCTAATCCTGAGCCAAAATCCAAGTTTCGGGTGACCGAAATTCTGCTCAATATATTAATACCGGAGGTGTTACTATGAAGTGAAGCCCCACCAAGGTGTTCAGGTAACAAAAGATTTTTTTTCACCTTATGTGATTAATTCCAGACTCGCTCCACGTTCTTCTGTTCCCTGATTTGGCTGCAAGATCACAACTAAGGCAACAAATTGCACGTTGCCACTGCTCAAAGTAACGATGGCAACAAATAATTACGAGCAATTGGTAATCAGAGATAGATGTAATAAATCATGTTGAGCAATTTTAAATTACAGAAAATGCTTAGAAGTAGAATCTTTGTATGGATAATATATTCATAAAGGATAGAATTAGTAAAATGAGGCTGGAATTTTTGAGGATGCCTAAATTGGTATTTAGATCTCACTGAAATTCAATATGAGATCAAAACCTTTTTCCTCCCTATCCCTTTCCTTTAAGAAGATCCCATTCCTTAAGTTTGTGCTATTTATGCTTTGCCTGTGTCTGCTTTTAGTGTAGATCCCATAAATAAACTGTTGGCTACAAGAAATTACTCTTCAAAATGCTTAAATTCTCAGAAACCATCAATCACGCATTTTGACAGAGCTGGGGAGATGGTGGTGTACTCATACCAGAATTTGCTAAATGAATTATGAAGCTTAACTTATTTGGAGCACTTTGATATCTTCAACAAATGATGTACAGATGCAAAACCAGAGCATTATTTTTAATATCACACATCTCTCTGGTGTAAGAGTTGTTTAACTGCTCTAGCAAGTTCCCTGTGCCAATTAGAAATATTTTTTTTCCTACAGTTGCCGTAGTCATTTGATCTGCTGCCGTGGTCAGTAGTTTTCTATTGATTCTTCTTCAGGATGAGGAATTTGCAGCCTGAACTGTAAACAATTTGAGAATGTTCTGACAGCCTTTCTTTGCTGTAAATCAGGTAACGCAGCTTGTTGCCTATAGAAGCAGTGCAAAGAACTTTTCTTTGGTGGCTTTTTTGCTGTTCCTCTAAAATGGTGTGGAATCGGGCCTGGGAGGAGTGATCTCTTAAAGTTAAGCATGTGCTTAAGTGCTTTGCTGGATCACTGCCTTCATCTATTGATGTTCTCAGTGTAATTTGCAGGAGCTGTAATTGCCTTCCCAGGTTTTCAGTGGCTGCACAGCATTAAATCTCCACGGACTGTCCTCCTCCTGGAGCTGGTGCATCACCACCACCTCTCAGAAATGCTCCCTGATGCTTTGAAGGTTACTGCAGAATAAGATGTCTTACTGACGAGGAATCAAGTGCCTTGGAAATTTTACTGCGGCTGCTGATACCTTAGGTGGCAGAAGAAGGGTTGAAAAGTTTTGCGGATCGGCCTTACCATCCTTTTCAGGAATTGGCATGGCCTCTTACTAGGGAAGCTGTAGAGAGCACAGGCAATGAGGCTGTCTCTTCAGTTTGATTTCTTGAAGGGTTGTGGATTGGGATTTTTTTTGCGCTGTGGTTGTTATTTTTTTAAACTTGAGTTCATTTCAGTATAGCTATTAATAAGCAGAACATTCAGACTCTTGCCTGGGGACGGAGCAGGTGATGAATCACTGCTCAACAAGTCTGAAATCGTGATCAAGCAGCAAAAAATGAAAGGATTCACTACTGTTGGTCAGGTACCAGCTCAGGGTACAGAGCTCTGTGCGAGGAAGGGTCCCTGAATTAGTCTCCCACACAGCACTGGGTTCTCCTGAGACCAGTAGAAAACCAACTTGGCTCTGCAGCATCATCAGACTCAACGCTGGCTCTGCATGTGTAGCATTCCCTTCATATAAAGGCTGCAATTCTGCATTCTTTTGCATTTCATGTAGATATTTGCAGTGTTGCACAGTGCAGTATAAATAGTGCTATTTTCAAAGGGTAAAGTGTGACGCTAACATTGTCCTGGCAGTTTGGTACCTGCGGAGATACTGGTAGGTAGCCCAGCAGCTGCCTTTTCTTTAATGTGGGAGCCCTAGTAATCTAATCACGGAATCAAGGAATTGTCAGAGTTGGAAGGGACCTCTAGAGATCCTCTAGTCCAACTCCCCTGCCAAAGCAGGGTTGCCCAGAGCA
>JAOXJK010000015.1:1941451-1967038 GCA_025774025.1 Xenus cinereus | reverse complement strand
GAACCCCTCCAGGGATGGGGCAGCCACAGCTTCTCTGGGCAACCTGGGCCAGGCTCTCACCACCCTCACAGTGAAGAGTTTCTTTCTAGTAACTAATCTCAATCTCCCCTCTTTCAGTTTAAAACCATTACCGCTCATCCTATCGCTACGCTCCCTGATAAAGGGTCTCTCTCCATCTCTCCCCTGGTTATCGCCTTGAATCCCCAATGGTTGGTGTATGTGTTGGATGCTTGGCTGAGGAAAACCAGGGAGGCAGGTGCACGAGTGGCTGGGCTATCTCGGATTGGCAGTCGGGAGACTTGGATACATCCCTATTTCCATCAGCTGCTTTTTATCTGACCTTGGCCTGTTAATTCCTCTGTTTCTCCAGCCTGTCTGTTAAAATATCAATGTATGTATTAGACCAAGAACAGCTGTTCATGTCAGGGTGCACAGTGTTTATTGAGCTGGGGCTCAGATTTTGCATGGACCTCAGCCACTGCTGTTAGGAGACAATTTCCAATGATATTTCTAACAATGATTTCTTCCCTCAGAGCTCCCGTTGGGAAAGACAAAATTTGTACTTAGGTGCTATAAGACAAATTCTCAAATATCTCAAAGTGCCATCTTCCTTATGTGAGGGTTGATCTGGGCAACTCGGTGTTTTCCAAATTCTCAACTAACAGAAACTGGTTTGTTGCCCAGTGAAGTCTTTGGAATTACATCAGTTTGCACCAGCTCGTGCTTTGGCCCAACGCTTGTTCTTCTGAGACTGAGAAGCTGAAAACACATTGGTATGCACAGACTTTATAACTCTGCTTTCCAGCTTCTTATTTCTGCCCCCTTCAACTGAAAAATTAATAGGTTTGATAATGTCATTTCCCCTCACCATCTCTAAAGAGGGAGGAGAGGTCCATTCTCTGCCTAATGAAACTGAAGACGAATACCTGGTTTCTTTTCTGATCTGGAGGTTGATTTCTATATAGTCAACTGGTAGCATATATGTAGAAATGGTGTGAAAATTTCAAAGGTTTGAAGAGGAGAAAGCTGGAAGCTAAAAATTCATCCAGTGTCAGGGATATGCTATAGATTTAATGAGTGTAACAACATATATGTGTTTTTTAGAGGTCTGGAAAGCTTTTGAACATTCAGAATGAGACAAGGTATAAATAATAACTACACTTGCCCTGCATCAAATTTTTAGTTCGAGAGTTAAAAAAAAAAAAATATTCAAAATCCACTTACTGTTCCCATCTGATGGAGAGAAATAGTGCCAGGAAATCTGTTTCCCATTCAGCCCTATTTAGAGAGGAGCTGTCTGTGTTGTTTGTGTCCCTTTCCCAGCCCTGCAGCTCCTCCATGGCATCCCGTGCTCTCAGCAGTGTACCTTGGCAAAGCTCGGCTGATTTCAGCGCTGAAGATGCTCGCCCTAGGAAGCCACTAGGCAGAAGTACATATTTTACAGCTCATAAACTGAGGGGATTGTATGGCTCCAAGGACTGATAATAGGATGCAGCCCCATTCATTCTCCCATCGCAGGCTGGAATTTAGCCCAGGCGTGGATGAGGTACAATACGTTGGCAGGGGCAGCATGAGAGAGCCGGGACCTGTGATGCTCATGCTGTACCTGCTTCACAAATAAACAACACATATATTTCCCCCTCTGCCAGCTCAACACCTTCAACAGCTGCACACAGGAAATAATCTGGAAATTATCTGCGTTTTATAGGCATATTAGGCCTACAATAAGAGCCAGACATTTGGATGCAGCCCTGTATTTTGAGCAAACCAGCGTTCGCAGCTTAGTTTGGGGAGAGGATGCTGCCTTTTTGGAAGATCTTTATGTCTATGTGGGAGAGAGCTGATTGAGGCACAAGTTCCCCTTTGAAATACAAAGCGGCGCAGTTAAACTGATGTTTGTGAGAGGATTCTATATGAATGGACTGATTGGAATGTCTATTAGCAGAGGACAAAAGCAGGAATGAGTGAGAGTACAGGGTACCTTTATTCAGGCTGCTTTCTGTAGCTGCAGATGTGTTGGCTGAAGAGATTAAGGCCCCTTATGTACCTCCAGGATCTCTTTTATAATTTTCCTACCTGAGATGTTTGGTCAAGTGCCTGTTGTTTAACTGCTCTTTCTTTAAACCCATTCCAGTCTAAACGGGCTGAATTACTTGAAAGAGATTTAAATACCAGCTTTGTTAGTCCAGATACTTGGCTGAAAAAGACGTACACAAATGTAGCAAAACCAGGTTAGATTTGGCAAGTGGGAAGTAAAGGATGGATGGAGGAAGCTGGGATCAATAACCACTGAGTCACCATTTCAAACCAGTTGTCTTTGTGGGAGGGAGCAAACGCCCAGCTCTAAGAGCAGCTGTTCTCCGCATCCCAGATGTTTCTTACAAGACGAAGAGAAATTGCTCCTTTTCGTGCCAAAGGGCACTAAGGAGTCTGTTAACCCTGTGCTTGTACAAATCACTCACACTGGGGCAACGTGGGTGTGAGGTGCTTGCGGCTATTTTGTGCTTCATGGATGTTTTCACTCCAAACAAGGCAAAGGCACGAATGGTGTCTAGTTGACCAATACATTTTTTGTGTCCAGCTGAGAAGCAAGGTGGCAGCAGCAGCTAAATGTTCATTTGTCAGCGGATAAAGGTTGGAATTTCTTCTCTCTTCTGTGCCTGCAGAACTTCCAACCAACCATAAAAAGTTCAGGGGTGTCAGAGTAAAGATCTATGCTCTAATCAAGAGGGATGTCTCCTCTGAGCTCTATTAGTTGCCAAGAAACTACTTTTGCAAAAAGTGGAAATCTCTAACCACTCCTAAAATAATTGCCTGGATGGACACAGAGTGACCTAGCTGTGCTCAGAAAGATTTCCTGGAACAGATGCTGAGATACCACGGTGTGATGTAAATACACAGGCAGACATTGCCAACAAAATGGGGAGTCTAATTGGATTTAAATCCTTCTTGTATAGGAAAAGTAGCGTAGCTGCCTGGCTAACTGAATAGCTATTGAGGAGTGCGGGTCCAGCGACTTCGGCTTTTCTACTTTGGCTCTGGGCTGTAATATTAGCAATTAATTCTCCTCGCTTTTCAAGAGGAGAGTCTCACACTGTATTGATCTTGTCTGTTTGGGCTATAAATTCTTCAGTGCCTGTCTTGTATTAGGCATTTACAAGGCGGGGTGGACCTATCTCACTTCATGTCGTACAAATCGCGCTGACGTGTATCAGAACTTGCGATTTCAAGAACTTTTGGTCACATCTTGCCTCCTTTCACAAATGCAGGAGGTTAATGGGCTCTTCTTCCACGTCCATGGCTGCCCACAGTAGATGGGTTGGTGGGTGATACTTAATGCATATGCAGGGCACGTGTGTGCACATGTATATGTGGAGATCCTGGCTAGAGTAGTTCTCAGATCAACAGATGGGAGTGGAAATTAGTGCTAGACTTTGGTATTTGGGTGTTTCTGTATGTGTTTGTGTAGTGTGGCAAACCAGCTCATTGCAGCTCTTTTGAACTCACTTGTTTGATGTTCCGTGGAGTTACATCAGCTGAGAGTCTCATCTCGTATGAGGGTCTCATCAGCAGCTGCAGTCTTGGAACTTGAAATAGAAAAGTATTTGGAAGAGAATTCTCTGGGTAAAAGTTTTGATCTAGGTCTTGGACAAACTAATTTCACCTTTTCGGGTAGTTGGCACTCATTTTGAGTGAAGGATTTGTTTATTTCTGAAGGTTATAGCTGCATCTGAGAGAATCTGCAATTCTGTATTGAATTCATAAACTCAGAGCTGGAAAGCACAGACACGATGGTTAATATTTCTTGTCTTTTCAATGTGTAGCTTCTTCTTTACTACTGGTATATACAGAAGCTTAAAATCTATCGAATCTCTATCAAAACAGACAAACAGATCATTCAAAATCTTCTCAGTCCTGTGATTTTGGGGAATCTGGAGTTCGGAGAGTTAATAGTTTTTATCTCCTGCGTCTCTAGTCATCCCTCAGCTGCTGCTGCTGCCATGCTGATCTCTTGCCCTCGACTATGTGGTGTGTGAGGCCCCATTTTTTAAAAAGCAAAAGCAATTTTACTGTAGTCTCCATGATTTAAAGCTTTGTTCCATGCTAAAACACAAAAAACTTCGGAAGATTTAGATGCTGTACCAGCTCTTACAACAAGGAGAATTTAGGCTCATACTTCCTATAGACTTTTGTTGTTGTTCTTGGCCAAAGTTGTGTGAGAAGTTTCCTTCTGTGAATAAAAGTGCTTGACTGGAAATGGCCACAGCTATTGCATCACTGAGGTTCTTCCCAAAGCCTAGAGGGTCTTCTCCAGCATCATGTCCAGTATCACTCTCCAGAATCTCCAGCTGCTGAGCTGGGACCAGCACGTAACAGAGCATAAAGCTTCAGTCCAAGGTCTTTAGGGTCTGGCCAAAGCGTCTGCTTATAGTCAAATCCACTTCTGTGATACCCTTTAGTGGCACAGGAAAAGCAGTCGGAAATGATCTAAAACTCTAGCAATCTAAATGTGAACACAAATAACCTGCCCCTGTACTACTGAAAGTTTTGCATGGTAATAAAAATTAGCTTAGGAGAATTGCTAAGTAATTTCAAGTACCATAAAGTAGCTGTTGGGAATAAAAAGTGTCGTAACTGCTAAGCCTCAGCCCAGTTTCTGCAGGAATGAGTTATTATCATTAATTATCACTCTATTTTATAGTTATTGCCTGTAATTTCAGACTTTAAATACTCTAAAGCATAAACAATGCTAATTTAATTACGGTGTACGAGTTGTTGAAATTTGCATGCAGAGGAGGAAACCATTAATAAAGTTTATTCAGAGAGAAACTTAAAATAATAATTAGCATTTTCCTGCATTTCTGGTGTAATGGAATTAACCATCCTTTCTTAGCTTGGGCCAATTGTTTATCGAAAACAGGCAGTGCAAGCTCTATTAATCATTTAGAGGTACAGAAGGCTGGAGAGAGCTACATGGTCTGTCTGTGCTGAGCAGCCACAAAAGCATTCCCCTGGTATAAATTCCTTCCATCGGGTTCACTCACCCGTTTGGGTCTAAGTAGTGTTGGAAGAACAGGTTTGAGCTTTGGGAAAATCCAGGTCTTGATCCTGTTGTTGAGAGTGTTTTCACATAAATGTGAAACATTCCCCCAAGTCACAAGCAGGAAACTAAAATCGCATTTCCTTTGATTTATTCCATTGTTTTCCTTAATTTCATACTCATCTCCTGTCCTCTGTCAGGAACCACTTCTCTAATTCTTGTTTCATCTTTTGTCAGTATAATGGTCACTAATGTCTATTCTAAGCCATTAATAACGCAGTTAACTAGTACGGGACAGGGAGCAAATCACTATTCTGCCGGAAACACAAACTTTTGGCAAGAATTTCTTGTTTGCACATCTCTCTGTTATGGTGTGAGGCCTGTGGTTTAAATACAAAAAGTCTATTTAATGTGCGTCTTTCTAATTTAACATTGTTCTAACTTATAAAGTGGTCATCCAGTGCCAAATTTATTACCAATGTCTGCATAGATTATATCAACATTTTGCTTTTGTCATCCGTTCTTAAAATCCTGTAAAAACAGCAAATTGATTGATGAGGTCTATATTCCGTGACTGGATATGACTGGCATTTAGAATATTACCCTTTTTAATCAAATCCCTTATTAACTATTCTCATAGCTGTTGCCCAGGCTGACAAGTTCATCCCACTTAACCTTGTTAAGATATTGCAACAATACTGGTTTTTGCTTTCTCTGGACTTCTTTGATTTCACAGTATAAGCTAAAACCTGCTGTTACACATCTAGTAAGATTCTGGACCGCCTCTCTTAACACTTGCATACACACTGTCTAGGTCTCTTGATTTTAAAATGCTTAATTTTTGAGAATGCTTTTCATATTACCCCTGTTTTGTGCTGGAACAGAATGTAGTTAAAGCTTCTCCAAGACTGGTTTGGAAGTGTCCGGAAGGTGTTTCTTGTGTATGTACGACTGAACGCAGGCACTTCTACTTTCCCAGTCCTTTAACCCCCCAAAAGTGCTCTGTTTCATGTCCAACGCCTCAAAAAAAATAATCTTCCAAACAACCCTGTACCTGCAATGGAAAAAAGGAATTTGCTGCAGCATTTTGGTAACTCATCTCGCGAGTAGGAGCTAGTCCCTTAAGTCATAAATTGTCTTATACGTATAATTTTATCTCGGACAGTAAAGGGCTTTCATCAATGCGATAGGAGGTACAAGGTGGGCTGGCTGTAGCCAGCAGGTCAAACACGGAGTGGACAGGAACTGTGGAGTTCAAGGGAGCTCAGGGGTTTTATGTAAGTTATTTTTATTTCTTTTTTTTTTAGCTTTCTTTTTCCTTTATTCTAGTTCTCAAAGCACGTCACAGAACAATGTCACCTCCCACAGATAAATACAAATGCGGGGACTAGAATCCACGATTCTGAAATCTGTCCCCACATACATTAGACCACGCTCCTAATCGTTTGCTTTGCTTTTGGGAGGAGTATAAATCACAGCTCTGGCAAATGACTTCTGGATCCCTACTGATATCGCTTAATCACTCTGCCATCACACTGAAGTCTAATGGATCTAAACACAGAGTAGATATGTGTTTTAGTCCTGCCTTTAGCGTGGCTGCCATTCTTTACAGCAGAGGATTTCTGCCATCCTCATTTTTGTAATGATTTTTGTATGGCTAAAAATAAATCAACATATGGCAAATAAGTTTCTCTCTGAACAGATTACAGCCCGAATGGCAGATTAGACAGAGCTTCTGATTTTGCTTTTCTTAAGGCTGAAAGAAGTCAGCACGGCTCACGGACGGCATCAGGCACGCTTTCTTCCCTCATGGAGGTTTTATGGTCAGCATTCTAGAATGTTTCACACAGAGATAAGAAGACACTTCCTATAGAATTTCACAACCCATTGGTTGTCCAGAAGAGGCAAGCACAATAGCGATAATTTCTAATAATTCAATATGATCTAGAATTGCCTTGTCTGCATACAATGTTTAAAAATATGATAATGTCTAAATTTTTATATGCATACAACATTATGTAATAATGTTTAGTTTAATAAAACAATCCGTAGTAGTTTTCATTTATTTTCATCTCCATAACTTCTAAAGAATCTTGTTACACAGAAGATGATGAAGTTGGGTCATAGCTTGAATTACCTACTTATGAACTCTTTAGTGTCAGTCTTTTTCTTGTAGGTATTTCTAAGATAATTTTCACCTCTGCAACTAATTTTGTGTCAAAGCTTATACATGCGTATGATACCTAATGGCTTTTGAATAGAAATGAACTTTAAGTGGCTATTAACAGAAATTGGCTTTGAACTTCTAATCTGCAGATGAAAGACCCCTTGAACTGCCCAGGTCTTACCAGTGTACTTTTTTCTAAATACAGAGAGAAATAGATATAACCCTTAAAGTACAATTATTAGCCTTATTTTTCTTTCATTCTTGTTTATCCTTTCTGTTTCCAAGCTCATGCAGCTGAGTGATCTTGCTTCCTACCAAAGGCAGTTTGATGTGACGATGGTGAGGAGACCTCTCGGGCTACAGGCCCTTAGTGTGGGGAGCTTTGATTTCTGGTTGGGAACCACGTAGAAGTTTTCTGTGTCGGTTCCCACCTCACTGGGAATACTCAATGTTGAAAAGAAAACACTTTTTTCTGTGGCATCGGTGTCTGGTTGGGAAACCACTGAATAGACTAGTCTTGTCTTTTCCAAGTGCCTCTTCCCAGCCTTGTTTTGAGAAGGGTTTGTGTGTTGTGTGGTTCCGTAGCAACTTCTACAGCATTTCATCTGGAAACCGCAGTGGTGTCTCGGGGTTTGTTTCTGCTCTTCCTTTTCTGTCCAGCTTCACGAGGGCTCAGCCATAGTTCGGCTCTGCCTAATTTGATAATCATAGAATCATAGAATGGTTTGGGTTGGAAGGGACCTTAAAGATCATCGAGTTCAAACCCCCCTGCCCTGGGCAGGGACACCTCCCACTAGAGCAGGTTAATATGACAAATAATAATTCAGGCTCAAGGCTGCAAAGAACATGCTAATTCAACTCAGCAAAGCGGATGGAAAATTTTAAGTTGAAGATGCATCCCTAAATCCATGCCGGGGTGTTGTTTCTCTGGTTCGGGTTGCATTTTGTACTGCACGACCAGGAGCCCGAAGACATTGTTCTGGATTAATTTATGTCAACACCAAACTTTCATTGATGTTTGTTGGTGCCCAGGTATAGGTCCTCGCTGTGGAAATCACCCTTGTGCTGAGCTGATTCACTTCAGGCTGAGAGATGAATCGTTGCAGAGTCTTTTATGTTCTGACCCCTCTGACCAGGGTAGGAGCCTGACTCTTTACCAGAACATTTGATCCTACAAATAAACATCGAGCATCTGTTTATAAATATTCTGTAAGGCTGAATTTGAAAACAAAAGGACATCCTGTGTACTTGTAAGCATTTAACTGATGCTGAACCAACTGTGGAAACCCCATCCCTGCCCCGGGCTGGCTGTGCCCAGCGTGGTGGGGCCGGCAGGTCTGGCCACGCAGCAGGAGCTCCAGTGCTCTCCTGAGCCCAGCTTTCTTCTTGCTTCTCTATAAAAATGCACATTCCTTAATGCCACGTGGCTGAGGGGACCTGTAGATCACTTTCTTTATAAAGTAATATCGATCTTTACTAATCACGTGTGGTTAAATCATCTTCCTGGGAGCTGGGGCCCGTGGGTCTGGGTTGCTGACAGGGGGTTCTTGCAGACCTGGGGGGCTGACAAATGAGGGGAGGTTGCTGATGTCACACCAGCCAACAAGTTCAAGTGTCATTTTGTTACCAAATGTCTTTTTTTTTTTTTTTGGTTCTATTGTTTTGGGGTTTTTTTGTTTGTTTGTGGTTTTTTTGAGAGGTCAGATGGTTGCAAAGAAAGATCAAGCAGCTGATGTTTATTATTTTTATGCTTCTGTAGTAAAAAC
This sequence comes from Xenus cinereus, assembly GCA_025774025.1. NCBI lineage: Eukaryota > Metazoa > Chordata > Aves > Charadriiformes > Scolopacidae > Xenus > Xenus cinereus. Next base: position 1,958,064 of record JAOXJK010000015.1, on the reverse strand, counting down.
TGAGCTCCCAAATTCAACTGACAGAATTCCCCTGGAAATCAATATAGAAATTGTTTTCTGGCTGTCAGGTCGGTCTGGTTTCCTCTTGTATTTTTTCAGATTTTTTTCCATTATTCATAGGGTCAGATAGTCTTAGGTGTTCAGTTAGTGCTTGGTAAGTAGGCAGCGTTATGTATTAGTGTTACGTATAATCTGTGATCACAACAGCCATTAATGTGATGGCAGACCAATATTTGCGTTTCAATGTTCAGCATATTTTAAGAAGAAATGCTTACCTACCTTTTTTTTTTTTTTTTTTTTTTTTTACAACTCTGGTATTATGTCTGGGATCCCTTATTCATACTTCAGGTCCTCTCTTCATCTGGTTTCATTTCCCGTCCTTTTGACATAAGCAGAAATACTGCCTTGCTTACGAGCCGATGGCTTCCCGTGGCGCTGGGTGTATTGCTGCACCTGCTCCTCAAATCTACAATATTCAAAACTACTCCTGCCCTGCCGGGCCTTGCTGACATGACAGAAATGAGATTTATTCAGTCTAGTACTTCCACAAGTAACCAGGTCAAATAGTATTAGACTTGCCATGAGAAAAATAAGTAAATCTAAAATTCATTAATACTTTCCCCTGGATGGGGGAGAGGAGGTGTGTGTGGGTGTGATACTCTGTAATTTTGAGTATTACTTTCTACCTCAAGCAAAACATGTAGGAACAAATGCTTTAGGATGTGAATTCTTTAACAGACATTTCACTATCCTCTGTTTATTCTTCTTGTTTTCTTTCAGTATGTTATTTAAGAGTTTAGGACTCAGTTTTTAGCGAGTTCGCATCTTACTATGGTTAATAGGGGATGGTAAATGGAATACGGATGTGTTTATGTCTTGTGATACTCCAGGGCCAAATCCACTATGGGATTTAGTTATCTGCATTTTGGCTTTTTGTAACTCCCTTTAAGGAAAGAGAAGTGTTTCAGATAGGAATGTCTACCACTACAGGAAATAATGAAAACAAAATTCCTGGGCTTTTCCAGCACTTTTGGGCATGAGTTGAGTCTGTAAGAGAGGTCTGTAGTTATATGGGATGTAGGACCATGTGGGTGCACCACGGAGCCTGAAAGGAGAGACTGGGGAGAAAAGCAGAGAGAATGGGAACTTCTTAAACTGGCTTGCCTGACAAAGGTGACCCCCTGTGTAAGGGAATCCTGTAGTAATTTGCCCAAGATTAACTAGACAGGCTAAAATACACCCAGGGAACTGAACTTCCATCTTAATTCCAAATCACTAAGCAGACTTTAAACACAAACCTGTATTTTTAGTCTGGAATCGTATGAAAAACCAACTGAGTGGTTTTAATCACTGGGATAAATATATGAAAATTCTGTACTTAGAGGCATTAGCCCAAAGTTACAATTTCCTGGCAGAAAGCGAGCTCGAGGGAAACCCGGAGTAGCTCTCTGGTTTGTCACGTCTGTCATCCATCATTTCACCAGGTCCTTCACACGCGACACAATGTCAGCGTAATAGTTAGGATGGAAATGTGGCCATGCAAATTCCCAGGCCTCTTATTATCAAACTCATTAAGGCTGTCCAGCCACCGTGTAAGTGATCCTCTTTGATCTTCAGATAGATACTCTTAGATTTTTCTACTTAAAAATATCACAAAATCCAGTCTTGTCCCCAAAATGTGGCGTGGTTTTACATTATCTGCTTTATGCAATATTTCATGCTGTTTTCTCCCAAATTAACGGGTTTTTCAAAAAAAAAAAAAGACAAATCAATGCAAGAGCCCACAATAGACAAACCGCTGGCAATAAAACAGAATATACACGTTTTGGAGAGAGAAGATTGTCAATAAGAAAATTGATTTTTGCTTCAGATTTGCAACAACCACAACAAATTACAAAATTATCAATAGCCTATTAGTTATATATTTTTTTTTCTCCTTCCTTTCTCATGACTTCTTCTCTTGACTCTCTGTCTCTCTCAATCTAATCGTGCAAGGAAGTCTGTCAAAGGAGCACTGCAACTGTAGGGTGCCAAGTAAGGAAAAATATTCTGATTTAAGCATGCACATGCTTACTTTTGTGCTTTAAGCATTTTCAAAAGAGACTTTTTTTGTTTAGAACTGGCAAATGGATGCAGTTTTTTGGTATGTGTCTCTTATGAGGAGGAATCTTCTTCCAAAGGGCGACTCAAGCAAGCAGTCTACTTTTGTTCTCATTTTATGAAATATTGCTTGTTAGTAATCTTAATCCATAGTTGATTAAAGGCAACACAAAGAGTGCTGTTGGAAAACATCTGCTGAGAAGTCTCTTTCCCTATAAAATTATAGAATTGCTTCTTCAGAGCCTTATTAAATTTATGAAAGATCCTTTGTCTTTGTTTTTTGCTTTTTTAATCTTTTAAATGCTGTGGAACTCGTGCACCTGGGGCAGAACACAGAGCGTGACACCTGCACGCGGAGAAATCCAGAAGGCTCTTGGAGACGAGTTCCCTTCCTGACGCTAATTCCCTTAATCAATAAAGACAATAAAAATAAGAAACAGAGAGAGTTAATATCCTCCGTTTCCTTTTATTTTTTTCCCAATTGCCACAAGCCTGGATACTTGGAACGTAAACACCTGGCTCTTGGTTTTTAGGAGGCACTTTAAGCCTGGGTAGCAAATCATTGCCCTTGCTCAGACCCTGTGACAGTGGCCGAAGTTCCCGGGGGTGCCACAGCTCGGGGAGTGGGGATGGAACAAAGCTCTGGGTACCGGTGTCTTATAAAAAAAACCCAATATTGCTTCCCTGGGTTAGAAGCCTCTATCCGTTCTCTTTCAGGAGAAAGCATCCTTTTTTTTCAGTTCTTCTTCTTTTTTTTTTTTTTTTTTTCCAAAAAGAGAAAAGCACTTGCTCAAAGCCATTTCCACCCCTATTGAATTATTGCTGTTCCTTGCGGTTACGCAGAAGGGCTTCTCTCTGCTCAGTGCTAAACACACACAGGGGGAAGACTGGACCCCAGCACAAAATACCACCCCAAAAAGCCCTACACAGACCATCCCCACAAACCCAATCATTTTTAAATGCAATCGATGTAGAGAATTATTTATGCCTATAGCTATATCTTCTGCATACCTTAGAGTTTAGCTGTTTTTATAGGGAAATGAGTAGGAAGTGGATGCAGACAGAACAGTTAGTTTACATAGCCCTAAAGAAACTTCTGGAGTTGGAAATGAATAAATGCTGTGTTAAATTGCTCAGTTAGAGACTTGCCTGCTTTTTTTTTTTTTTTTTTGTTTTGCCACGGTCTTTCCCTAAGGCTGTGTCTGTTCCTCCAGGGCTGGTGACAGAGCCAGCTCTGTTGCCTCCCTGCCGAAATCCTTCCCAGAGTTCACAACCCTCATCTTCCCCCTGTACCAAGCGTAGTTTGTAGATGAAAGTCTACAAAAAATACAAATATTGTGACCGGTCCTCTTTTAAATCTTGCTGGAGGAGTCCAGATTTGTCAGGGCACGGGCCTTGTGTCCTATATGACATTGAACCTGTTTTATGCCTCAATTCATGATGGAAAGGGACAAATGGGAACCGGTTCTACCTTAGGCTGCAGGAAGGTTCCCGTTTCTGCTTTGGGTTCAGACGTTGGCTCCGCTGCTGCTTCAGTCCCCCTAAACTGGGCTGTTCCCACAGGTGACATGGGACAGACACATCTGAGAGCGATGGTTCCTGGTCCAACAGAGAGGTCACACCTGGAAACCTTGATGTGTGTTTAGCTTTCTCTTTTTGAGCATTTTTTTTCTTTTGTATCTGGAACAAAGGGAAGGTTGTCCTGTGTATTTGAAGATGAAAAGGATTTTATAATTTAAAAAAACCCCTATTTTCTATCTAACCTTATGTTTTTTGGAGAAGGAGCCTTCCCTGTGCTCTGGGTTTCATTTAAACCTACACCCTGGGCATAAAACTAGAGATTTTTGCTCAAAGGGATTTGGCTTGAGGTTTTTGTTTAGACCATTCTCCCATTTTTCCCTGTCTCCTGCTAACACATCCCACGTGAAGTGCAGTGACCTGGCTTTATGCGACGTTGAGCCTGGGTATAGTAGAAAGGAAATTTCTGCAGTTCCAGTTCTGGAGCTGTAAGAGGGAGTTTGAAGCTGCGATGAGCTTTTATGGAAAGAGTTCATAAAATGGAGCCCCGCATGCTGAACGTACCAAAATATCAGTTTAACTGCCTGTTTACAGTCCCACCATAAAAGAAAAAATATAGTCTATAAAAAAATCTCCTGAAGCAACATGTAAAATAGTGGAGGAAGGAAAGTATTGTTTAAACAGATGCCGTAAATTTAATATGGTAACATTATTGCCACCCGGGATTTTATTGATTATATCTTTTCAAGTTACTTATCTAGAAATTTATTGTGTCTGTTTCCGCTCTTATTTAACCATGATTTGTAAAAAGAAATTATTAATGAGCTATTATCTGAGAAGTGAAGGGGAAAGTGATTTAAGTAAACTGAACCATCAAAGGCAAACACAAATCATGGTAATGTTGTCTTTTTGTCTTTTTTTAATATTCTAATGATGAAAAATTTAGAGAAGACCCAGCTTTTGGGACAAAACTGTGCTATTTTTTTTTTTTTCAGTTGCAGCACGATGGTTTCAGTTTTCTACTAGGTGTTAAGTGCCCCCCAGCTTCCCTTTTCCCTTTCTCCCTCTGCTTCCCAGCCCTCCCAGTCCCCGTCACGAATCTTTGCCTTGGAGAAAGAGCACCGTATTGCCAATGCTGGGATTACTGCCTGTTCTGCAGCTGGCAGGAGAGTGTTAATTTGCCTTGGTTTGCACATCCAGTGCGTTGCTGGATGATGCTCTGTTCGAGTAATTGCTAGAAAGCAACATGTGCAGAAATTGCTGAAAAAAACGGTCAGTGCTTGTGGTTCTGGCGTTGACTGAGAGCACTCGGCGTCTTGGCAGAGACACAGAAAGGAGAGAGAAAGAATCCAGGGCTGCTCCGTCCTCAGGACAGAGGAACGTCAGGACAGCTGTACCAGCACGGTTCGGCTCCCTGTGGGCCTTGAAGAAGGTCCCAAGAAAGGTTTGACCTTCAGTTGGGGCTGTGGGCACTGATTTTGGTCAGTTGGCTGGTTTTTGTGGCGTGGAATAGTCAGGAACCAGAGAGGGGAGCAGTCCTTAGATGACGCTTCACCACGTCAGTGCTAGTGGGGGCAACCCCCTAGAAACCAGTTCTGTTGGACCCGTTTATGTCATCTGAATATGTTCTTCCCCACTTCCTTTAGCCTTTTGTCTACTGTTGCTACCTGTGCTGGACGATTTATTGATGATGATGATGATATATACGTTTAAAAAAACCCAAACACTTTGTAACTACCCATTGGTATAGTCTTAGAGTGTTCAAGGCCAAGTTGTGCACGGCCTCGAGCAACCTGGTCTGGTGGGAGGTGTCCCTGCCCAGGGCAGGGGGATGGAGCTGGGTGATTTTCAAGGTCTCTTCCAACCCAAACCATATGATTTTATTTTTTAAAAAAATATTTTAAATTGGTAATTAATAGAAAATCTAAGTAGGTGCTGGATTTGGATGCTGTAATTTGGCATTGACTCAGGAAAAAGAAATTCAAGTGTATTCTTCCAACTTCAGACAGAACGTAAGAGGAATAAAACATATGGCAGTGCCTCTTATTCCATATTCACTTAGGTAACGATCATTTCCCGTGCTATGTAAATATTTCTGAATATTGTGAGTACTTGTTTTTACCTTGTAATTGTCCTACCAGGTATCTGATAAGATGACAGCATTATCTGGCATAAATTTGTTTTTATGTGCTTTAATGTGTGGTCTGTTTACCTTACAAAGGGTAACTGTTCAGTTCCTCAGAGCTTGAAGTAAGTTTCTTGATAGGCTCCCAAGTGATGCATTTTTTAAATATACCCTAAAAGAGAAAACAAATTCTGCTGTCGGTTATCCAGAGGGAGTTTGGCCCAAAGCAATGTACAGAGAAGGGAGAGAAGCTTAGGGAGGACTGCAGCTTGCCCCCGGTTAAATAGGAATTATGTGGCAGAATATAAATGGAGCTGAAATTTCCTTTGTGTTACATGCAGTCATCCTGGTACTTACTTGCAAATTATAAACACAAATAATTTCCCTGATGCTCTGAGTGAACTGCTCACGCTTTGGTTTTGGCCCTAAAAATAATTGTGAAAGAGATTGTGCGAATCCCTTCGAATGATGAGTTAACTCTAAAAAGTCTTCAGCTTCTCAAGTGCAGAAAAATTGGTGAATACATCATTTTTCTGTGATGACTTTGTATTTGCTCAGTATTGATATCAACATTACTGCGAGAAGGGAAAGTTTCCCTCTTTACAGAAGTCTGACAGCATCGTATGTTTACTGAGTGAGTTGTTTTAGGCGCTTTTCAGGGATCCCATAGTATGTCTACATGTGAGCTGATGCCCTCTGGGAACTGGGAATAGATAAATACTGGGCTGGTCTCAACCAGCAGCTAAGTTGGGTCCGTAAACAGTATGGTCATGTTCCTCTGGTGCTGTTTCAGAGCAGCCCCTGAGGGGCAGGAATTATGACACCCATGGAAACGGGGCCGTACAACATCGCAAACCCAAGCTGCTAAGTTCAAGTTATGTTTTGTTGTGTGGTATTTGTATGAAATAAAAGCCAGTCCCTGACTTGTGATAGCTTAAGGGAACTGAGAATCAGTTCTTAGCACGGAGCTGCTCTCCTTTCGTTTCCTAGCCCGCATTTTGATCCATGGCTGTATTAGCCTTTGCTGACAGGGTTGAAAAGGACAGGTAAAATCCTAGGCTGAATGTTAAAGAGCCAAACTTCAGACAAGTTTGTTCTTCATTCATATTGTAACGTGGTGACCTCTCTTTTCTTACAGAAATAGATGAATTCTCATGTGAAGGATGGATTGTCTGGAGGGAAAACGGCGATCCCTCCAGCTTGCAGAAGGCTTTTCCAGATCCTCATTCTCAGCTGTAAGTTTGCTCCACTTTATTTATTTCCTATGCTTGGCATTAAACACTCCCTTGGATATTCATTACACTACTATGAAAAATGAATTTAATTGATGAATGAAGTCCTGGTTTGCTGCCACTGCCTTTCCATCTTCCAGTTCAAAGCTTTCAGTCTCTAACAGATGCGTGGCCAAAGGACTGAATTCATCCTCGTTCAATAGTTCCCTTGCAGCCTGATAGCTGTCACTTACCCTGCCAATGCACAGAAATGTAGTTAAAACTTAGTGTTTATATCTTTTTTGACCTCGTAAACGTTTTAAACAAGGGGCAGGGCAGTAAAAAGAAACATGTATGTAACACCTATGCTGTTATACCCCCTTTGCAGCAGGACAGATAAACCAGAATCTGTTCCATTGAATTAATGGAATTAATTGAATTAATTTCTTTTTACTCAGAATTTAGCATCCAAAAAGCTGTGGAGAAATTCTATTCTGTAAACATCTTAAAAATTGACATTTTGTGTGTGTTTCAACAGCTAATACATATTTTCTTTTCACTGGAACAAAAATATGAGGTAACAAAAAGCTGTAATCACAAAACTCTGAAATGTTTTGAGAGTTCCTCTCATGATGTTTGTACACTTCAATGTTCTTATAACAGTGTCAAGTGGCAAAACAGATTTCCTTTTTTATTATGGAAGTGTGGTAACTTTTATTCCCTTTGAAAAAAATAGAAAAGCAACATTAGATACACTTTTCATGGAGAACTTCAGTTTTACTACTGTCTTAGTCAAAGATGTGGTGTTACATGATTAAGCAATACCCCAATACTGACTAGTTTCTAGAAATGCCTTTTTTTTTTTTTCCAGCTATTATTTATTGCAAATGCAACTAGTGTGTACTTGCTGTTGAAGCACTCTGCAGGAATTTCTGCAGCTTCATAGTCCCTGTTCCCGAGTGTGAATGACAAAGCATCTTCCATCATTGATTGCCCGATCTATTGCAATTGAAAACGTCTGTGAGAAAGGTCATTTTTCTGGTATCTCTCATTTTGGTATATGGACTATCATCATATAAATAGCACTAGCACTCACAGGATTTTAAGGATGCAAAGGTTGGAGTAAAAAATACTTCATTTACTTATACTAGAGTCCTCCAATTAATTCTATTCCAGGTCAGACTTTCTTCCTTATTTAGAATCTCTTTGAAAGGCTGCTTTATTCTGAATATTTAGCTTGAAGGAGATAACGGAAAATCTATTTCCTTAGGAAAAAAACAAATCTAACCAAAATGATACATAGTTCAGAACATGCCGTTCTCTTCTTTCATTGTAGTCTGTGACACTTGAATGGATTAATGCTCCATCCTTTGCTCTTTTCTCTCTTGCTCTCTTCTCTGAAGTGTGAGATATAATAATTTTAATACCTAATACATTGTAGTAGCTCAGGTATTGTACAGTATTATGATGACCTTTTTAGTATTCAGTATTTTGATTATCTAGTTATTCTTTCCCTACTGAAAGGTTAGTGAGATTTTGAGCAACAGAATGCAGTGAACAGGCAAAGTAAACAACGTAACAGGTCAGAATAGTGCAACAAAGCTAATGCTACAATTTGCAAAATGTAGGACACATTCAGATACTTTGATGTCTTTTCTCAACTTGCCAAAGAGAACAGAAACTAAGGAATAGACTGCTATTAGTCTCATAGACTTGATATAGACAGCAAAAATGAAGAAGATCGAGGGTTTGATTTATAAGGAGCCATTACAGTGACAAAATGTGAGTGGCTTCACTAAACAATTTTGAAAGTTGGACTATAAAAATTATCTGAGAGCAGTTAAAAGGTTTGTGCGCCCACAGGGAAAGGGTGGTTTAGGATGCTCTGAGGGAATGTAACTTTCAGTAGGGGATAAAAGACCACAAAGAAAAATCGAAGAGGAATAATTCCAACAAAGAATGAGAGGATAGGCTGCAGGGTTGACTAACTGTCCCTTTGCTGGAGTGAGGGAGGTGTTAAGATCTTCCTGTATGGCTCCTGGTGCGATCCTGCACCTTCAGTTCTGGCTTATGAGCTGAGGTTATGGTGCTGGGTGCCGGCAGGAGACAGGCAGTTGGGGATGGAGACGTCGAGCTGGTTCATCTCACACTCCCTTACAGTTTAGAGCAGTGAACGGAAGCCATAAATTATTGCTTCTCTCCATAACAAGAAGGTTTTTTTTCTTTTGGAAGAAATAACGTAGGCAACATGATGTGTAAAATCACAGGCCAGTAGAACAGGTTTTAGCATGAAATATTCACTGGCCTGGGCTTTGTGTATCCACTTTGAAGTTCTGTGATATCGTTACGTAGCTTGCTGCCTTTTGGCACAGCATGGTGACTGCTTTATCATACACAACGCGCCCGGGTCGATGCTGAAACCCGACTGGAGACCAGGACGGGGAACGTGCTGGGAGTTTCATCCAGCCGTGGGAAGTCCTCAGAAGCATGTGGTGGCCTGAGCCCACCCGCGTTGTGCAGTCGTAGGAATTCAGGTTGTTCCTTCCAAGCAAAAAAAAGCTGTGAATCGGTGTCCCAGAAGCTGTGAATCTGGGCAGTTCTCACAAAGGCAGGTTTCTGCCCGTTCCCTGTTCACACCAGTAACACCCGTGTCTGGGGCTGGTGGGAGCAGCTGATCAAGCCCACTTGCTCTCACCTCCGATGGAGAGAAAGCTGGATGCTGGTATAAGGAGCAGTTTTCTGCTTTGCACAGGAATGCAGCTCCACGTTCTGTATCTATCACTTTCATAGCTCCATTCAGGTTGAAAAGGTGGGTAATTATATTAAAAGACACACTCAGAATAATGTTAGTTCAACTGTTTGTGTAGGGGTTATTGTGCTCTCCACAAGCCTGCTATTTAGGCATGGAAAATTGTATTGGATTTCCTGGATTTACTTACTGGTTGATCCTGATGCAAATGGTTGGGAGAATCACGCTCCAAATTACAGTGGAATTATCTTGCCGTCTGTCTGTCCTCTTAGGTAAGATTGTTGTGTGCCAAGGACGCATCCTGCAAGCGTAGGAAAGCTTCTGATGAAACTTAAAGTCTTGGATGTTGCTATATTTCTTGAAACATCCTTAAAAAATACCCGTTCTTTTTTCCTGTTTGAGAATATTGTCCTCAGAAACTGGCAGGGAAGAAGGTGATTCTCTTCTATGAATTTACAGTAAGGTTCAGTGTGGCTTGTTGGATGAAGTGCGTGGAATTAATTAAGAGGTTTGCTTTGGGTAGAATTGGGAAATGAGCCTGGCAGCATTTTGTCACGGAAATAAAACATTGTAAATGTACCTGCAGTTGAGAGAAGTTTTAAAATTTTATTTTATTTGTTTCTCCCCTTGAAAATACCTTTCTAAAATGAGGCACAATTTATATGACTGCTTTTGGGATCCTGCCTGAAAGAAGCTTGGCTGTATTTATGTCCGGACCTCAGGGGGCAAGACACTTTGTTCGGTTAAAATAAATCACTTTATGCCGGCACCTGATCTCAGCCCCACAGATTGAGTATCACCACGCCGGGCCTGACACGCAGCTATTGTGGGTCTTACCCTTCGTATTTCATCCGCTGACCTCCCACTGGGCACTCGCCCTCTCTTGCTTTATTCCCCCATTTTCTTCTCCAGCTCATGGACCGGCAGCTCCAGGCAACTACGCTTTGTGTTCCCACGTCTTGAGGTCTTTTTGTGTCTGTTGACGATGCCGGTAACTCTTACTGTATTAAAATAAAAACGTTAGTGCTCAGGCAGCATTTAAAACATGTCAGAGTTGTCTACATGTCCTTAGCATGAAGTAACGCGCTGTATGAATTCAGGTCTACCCTCTCATGTATTTTCATGCACATCAAAAGCATCTCCATATGATACAGTTTACTTCAGAGGTCTTCACTACAGTTTTTATATGTAGCCTTGATAATTAATATTAATTGTGCTACGCTGTACAGTGGCCGCGTTGATTTGTGTAATGTACGTGCTCATTTTACTTACCGATTTGAGTTTCTTTTTAAAGAAAGCTGTCTGCTGTGGAGTTGCTTCAGATTATTGATGTAGGAAATTACCGGGGAGTAGGGCGTGCTGGAAATACATGCCTTAGTTGGCTGAGCACTAACTTCTCCAAGCAGAAAAGTCCTTAAGCAGCAACTGTTAAAGGGCATGCTAATCTTGTAGGACTTTTATTTCTGTCTATAGTCTCTTGTTGAATTTTCCTGTCGCCGTGCCACTTTCCATTAAAATGTCATCTTTTACAAGGGCCAGTTCTGTATATTCTGATTTCTTCTTTGCCTTATTCCTGTGTTGGTATTTTATTTACCTGTCCTGGGCAAAAAGCCTCATTTGCATTGCCTAACTGGTATTTGATGCTTGATAGCTTTAGGGCATGATTTTATTACTGGGTTTATATACCTTTGCTTGTAGTAGAAAGGAGGTTTTCTGGATACTGAAGAAAGGACAGTATATGGAGGGAAAACAAGAAACGTAGCTCTAAAACATTTGCTGTAAATTTCCTTAAGTTTGTAGTGGGTACCAGTATGAATTTTGAGATGGGGATAGTGCCAGAGTCTGAGTAGCTCTTGGTGGTTTGGTGTCTCCAGTCCACCCATTGCAACCATCTAACTGTGTCTGGAGAAGAGGAGCCTCGGGGCTAGATCTAATCTCATCTTGGGCTGCAACTTTGCTCTAGTGTAAAGTATAGTCCCGAGACACACACAGAAAAAATCAAAGCCTACTGATCTGCATATTCCATGTGTTCCGTGCTTAGGTGGGTCTTTAAACAGCGATATCCATTTAGCAATTATCCTTTATCCCTAACAGTATTTGTTAAGTGACGGGAGTCAGTCGGCACCGAGTTATCTTCCCTTAGTTTTACACCTGCCAGAGCCACCTGTGCCTGAAATCCAGTCTTACTGAAATTACTTGGTAATTTCATTTGAGCTGAAGGGTTTGTCCACATCAGGGTTTTTTAGCCCTTTTCCCTGAAAGGGAAGGGAGGAGGAGAAGGGGATGGCTAGAAAAGTACTTCTGTGGCAATTAATAGTGTGACTTAAAATGGCTGGGTTGCAATATGTAATTCTGGGCTCCAGGCAAGACTTGAGGATTTCAATATTTAATAAGCTCATCTTCACAATTGGGTGATGGTGTGTAAAGAGGCATAAAAGACCATCCTGGTTTTGTTATGGCCTTGTCTGAAGTGCAGGATCTTATTAAACATGGGGAGCAAAGTTTTCAGAAAAGCCTGGCTGCTGCTGTGTTTCAGCAGAATCATCCTCAATTCCTTCAGACTTTATGAAACAGGTTTTATTTTGTGTTAATTCTTGCCTTTGTTGCAGAACTGTTATTGCATAATGTGGCAACTCTGGGACTTGCTGCCAAAATGACAGTTGTAAAAGTGTCCTTCAAGTCCCAAGAATCTCAAACTGCTTAAAATAGTAATCATGGTAAGGTGTGGAAAAGGAGAGATGAAGTGGTGGGTCTAAATGGGTTAGTGAAAAAGCTCCCACGTTCTGTATATCACATTCCCATTTTCATCCACTAACAGCATGCTAAATATACTATATATATAAAATATAGTATATATAAATATACTATAAAATACTAACACATCCTAAAGCATCCTTACTGCAACACCACTGAGGGTGACAGATCCACCAAAGCTGAATTTGCACGTTTGAAATTGAAATCTATGCAGGGGGGTAGACACGCTGCTCTGATAAATAGTTAATTAACGGTGTTCCATCTGTGGTATATAGAGGTGAATAACACACTTGCATTAAATTGTTTATTCACAGAAAGGGCTGTTTAACACATCGGCAAAACAATTTATTAATTTTGTTGAAATACCTTTAAATGAAACTCAAAATGTTCGGGAGAATTCAAATTATATCAACTGATTATCTTCATAATATAATGCTCTTAGTACCATCGCATGTTGGCAACTGCCAAAATACATATTCTTTTTTTTTTTTTAAAAAGGATTAGAAGTTCAGAACTTAAACCATTTTGTTTAACATAAAAAAATCCTCCAATATTTGTAAAGTACTGGAAAAAATAGAGGTTAAGTTGACAATGGAGTGGTGTGTTTTTAGTTATTCAGCAAATAAAAGGTATTAATGAAAATAATCTTAAATGACAGCCGCTTCTGTATTTTGCCTCCAAGGCAATGAGTTACACAGTTTAATGTTGAAATTCTGTTTCTATGCTCTTAACTTTTCTACCTCTGAAGCTTATCAGATTCCTCTTATTTTTAGTAATGTGCAAATCAGTGAACAACTTTTTTTCCATTTGCCACCTCCCCTGCTCCTGACACCGGTTTCCGTGATACCCCGGCTGGGTCGTGTCCTTCCCAGCCGGAACAATTCTACTCTGAATTATCACACCTGATATTTCAGCTCGTTCAGTCTTCCTGGGCTGGGTAAAACGTGTTCCAGTAAGTGGATGGGTTTTAGAGGGCTGTGAACTGGAGAACTACTCTAATTACAAAGGAGAATCAAGCCAAGACTCCACTTATGAGAGCACTATTTGTTCAGTGGCATCTAATGGAAAAATAACTAGTGTAATGGGCTTTCCTTCCCATTATCCACTTGAGCAGTAGCCGTACTGGGTGACCTTTGCCATTTGGAGTCGTTTACTTGGCTCGTGTTAGAAACGAGTTTGAAACATGAAGAGGATAAAAAGTCACTAGAAGTTAGAGGGCAAATCTCAAGAGAATTTTATTTTAGAGACTAGAGCTTCCCTTTGCCCCCAAGAGTAGAAGGGAAATACGAGCAGAGTTGAACTCGAATCAGCGAGTATCAAATAGAGTGTCATGAATGAAAGCAAAAGCAACTTTTCCCAAGGCCTATGAACAATAAAAAGATGGCAGGAGCTTTTGATACAATTATAAAATGAATGACTGTGATGTTTAAATAACACAATTGTTTACTTCATAGCAAATCCCTTTCCTTTTAGCATTTTTTGCCAGTTACTAGTTTGAAGTGGTGGTGGCAGAGAGATGGTTTATTTTCAGTACTGAGTTATAAGCATATAACTAAATTTTACTTGTGTTTGTGTAATCGTTAAATTTTTACTGCTTAAAACCCAGTGCTTCTGCCAGCCCTTCTGCGTCCTGATTGCACCTTTATGTGGGGTGGCCAAAAGAAAATACAAGGCCACGCAGTACTTTTTATTTGATTATTGGGGGGGTGTTTTAAATGCTCCAAATTATTCATTAGGCTAAAATGCTCTGCCAACTGAACTTGCCAAGTTGTGGAACAGAAAGGATGGAAGAAATGGTGAGATACTGGTTGCTTTTTCAGTTTTTTTTTTTCAGTTCTGAGCCCCTCACCACAAGAAGGACATTGAAGTGCTGGAACGTGTCTAGAGGAGAGCCACCAAGCTGGTGAGGGGTCCAGAGAACAGGTCATACGAGGAGAGGCTGAGGGAACTGGGCATGGTTAGTTTGGAGAAGAGGAGGCTGAGGGGAGACCTCATTGCCCTCTACAACTCCCTGAAAGGAGGTTGCAGAGAGGTTGGTGTTGGCCTCTTCTCCCAAGGGAAGGACCAGAGGAAATGGTCTGAAGTTGGGGCAGGGAAGGTTTAGATTAGATATCAGGAAGAATGACTTTCCTGAGAGGGTGGTCAGGCCCTGGAACGGCCTGCCCAGGGAGGGGGTGGAGTCACCATCCCTGGAGGTGTTTGAGAACCATGTAGATGTGGCACTTCAGGGCATGCTCTAGTGCCCGAGATTGTTGGCTTGGGTTTTGTGTGTGTGGTTGGACTTGGTGATCTCAAAGGTCCCTTCCAACCGTGTGATAATGTGATACTGTGTGCAGTGCTAACAAACGCAGCCAGTTTTCTTATAGCAAATAAGGAGCTGGTCTCCAGCATGCTGTAGGAGCTCCAGCTATTGGCCAGACCCCCTGTTCGTCGCTCTTATGTGGGCCCAGGGGAAATTTGGATTAACAGGCTGCCAGGGCTGGGTGTTTGTCTGGCTGTCACAGATGCATAAGCTTTGGAACAGCATCCCGCTATGCCTTTCCTCTCTGGGCTGTGAGGGAGCCCACGGGGCTGCAGGTAACAGGGTCTATGGAAAGCCCCAGAAAAAGTGAGGGGTTGGGCCACCCAGGGATCCAGACAGGAGCAGCAGGAGTTGGGGCTGTAGGCAGGCAAGGCTGCAGCGAGGGTCCAAGAGGTCACCTGAGAGATGTGGCCAGAGGTAGGGCTGGAGACAGGCTCACCTAGAGCTCAGGCCAAGACTGGGTGCCCACTGCTCAGCTGAAAGGCAGCCCCTGGGCCACGGGCAGGATTTCAGGTTGGGGCCCCTGATGAGGCTGCTCAGGGCAATTAAGGCCCATTGGTACCATCAGGGTCCTGCCAGTTTGTAGCACGCTGATCTCTGTGGTTCTGCACTCACCCAACCTCTTCCTTTCAATGGCATCCTCGTTGATTTTTCCCTACTCTGATGTTACCTGTAAAGCTTGCTGCTCCCCAAGCTTGTAAGAATGAGAAATGGTTGTGCAGGTGAATATTCATTAGGCGACGAAGTCCTGGTTTCTGACTTTACACGTTCAAGCATGGTTCTCGGTATCACTTGGAAAATCAAGGACAAAATATAAGAGGCAGGCTTTTCTGTTGCTTACATAGGTCAGCACCCCAATTTAATGAAGTCTGAGATTTCTCCGAGCTGAGCTGTGTTCTGACAGCAGATAGTCTTTTGAGGGCAAAGCTCGGCAGCTGAAGATGCTTTTGTGTTGCTTATCACGGCTAGGACTCTCTCAGGCTGAAGATAATTATTGCAGAAATAAATCCAGGTTTACTGAGTGAATTGTAGTGTGTAATTTGGCATGTCCTGGCCTAGAGCTCACTTCCTTGGCCACCTTCTCATCTAATCCTTAGCTGGTCATCTCTTACACAAAATACAGAGCAGAGACAAAATTCCAGCCTGACAATAAATCAGGGAAGTCTCTTCTCAGACACTGGTGGTTGGCTGTGTATCTTCTGCCAAGTTTATTGTTGCTGGGGACTTCTGACACTTTCCACGTGATGTGCTGCACATCTTAATGCCCTGAGTTGAGACACCTTCAAAGCAACAGTGAGCTTTCTCAGAATTCAGCTGGGCTTTTGCGCTCATGAATAGAATATTTCCTTCCTTGTTTTATTTATGCGTTTTCTGGGCTGAGACGGGAGCGGTGACAGCCGCAGAAATCAGGAGGCTGTTCTGTGAAATAAGATAAGGTTTTATTTCTGCAGCTGTCAAAATGTTTGGTGTCCACACCGGACTGAAATGATGCACCTGTTGTAGCAGAAAATATCTGTGGCGTGCGGGGCTGTGAGATGCCATGTCGCTGCCGCGTTAACGGGCTGACCGGTTCGAGTCAAGCTTCATCTGTTTCTAGTCTTCTGTGGATTGAGTTGAAGTTGAGCTTTCTGCTGTCGTGTGGGCTGTCTTTTCTGTCCTTTTCTCTTACGTGTGGCCCCTGGCGTCCACTGAAAGACACACAGAGGCCTCTGGGATCCTAGCCAGGGGTGAAAAGCCTGGAGAAGAGAAGGCTCCGGGGAGACCTTAGAGCAGCCTCCCAATATCTGAAGGGAGCTACAGGAGAGCTGGGGAGGGACTCTTTGTCAGGGAGTGCAGTGACAGGACAAGGGGGAA
>JAOXJK010000015.1:1895128-1907679 GCA_025774025.1 Xenus cinereus | reverse complement strand
TTTTCTCCAGGCTGAACACCCCCAGCTCCCTCAGCCTCTCCTCACAAGACTTGTGCCCCAGACCCCTCACCAGCTCCGGTGCCCTCCTCTGGACCTGTGAGTACTTTTACCCATGAGTACTTCTATCTGCAAACAGATTATATTGACTGTGCTTTTTTTTTGTCTGGTCCTTTCTTCTGACTGGCTTTAGTAACCTGGAACTGTACTAGAGGAAAACAAGTGGCATGTTTGTGCGTCATGCGTATAAAACACTATCTCTAAAGGATTGCGTGGAGAGAACCTTCTGATGGTAATTAAAAGTAGCTTAAAAAAAATATATCTTTTTGTTCCATATCCATTAGCATACTTATCCCAGGCAGAGATAATCTGCTAAATTTTAACTGTCTATTTTTCCCCCTGAATATTCACTGACTTGTAGTAGGTTAAACAAGGGTGAAGTGAGGTTACACTTTTTCCAAGCAGCACTCACGACAGGCTTTTTCTATGTCTGTGTAGTACAGAATAGTATGTTCTCAAATTTTTCTCTGAACTGTGTACCTGCTCTGCACGCTCCTAACCAGTACTGCTGTTGTATAAACCTGGGACCTGTGCCTGCAGATATGTGCTGGGATTTTGGGTGTTGGAGGGATGAGGCTGCTCTTGTGTGGCTTCGTTCTGTCCGCACACGCGGCTGCCTGAGGCACAGGGTGCTGCTCTGGGTGGGAATTCTCCAGTTTGAGCATTTCTTCATCTCTTTTTCTGCAAGTTTTCTGCCTGTCATTTTTCCCCTTTGCTGTTTATTGTCCTAAATTAACGATTGTCTCCACGCTTTCTTTTTCTCAAAGATGAGACTGGTTGCCGTGCGGGTTTATAGCTCAGCCTGGGAGTGGGGACTTCTATAGACCACAGTAAAACCAGAAATCCCCTGGCTGTGGCTGCAGCAGGCATTGTGTCAGCAGTTCCAGAGAGAGTAATACATTTGTCTTCTTGAAAAGCAAACCAGCTTCCCATCGTCTGACCGACTCCTGTCATTGCCTCTGTTATTTCTGAATGTATTTGGTTTCCTGATTGCTATGATTTTTATGAGTGTCACAGTTGTCTCTGTTCAGCTACTTCTCCATATCTAAAATGGTTTCCATTAGGCGCTCTTTTCCTATTAGTATTAGCTCTAATTTAGGTTCTTTTTCCCTTTAGTTCTTAGCTGTCTTCTGCCTCGACTATAAAATCAAGGCAATGGTCCGTTGTTAGACTCCTATGGGTGCCCCAGTGAAGAGACAGGATGAAGGTCTGTGCAGTGGTATGCATGAGCCAGCCTATGTGAGGGCAGTTAGATTTTTAATTCATCTAGTTGTCCCATAATTAATCTAATCGTCCCATGAAAGTCCCATAGGAATAGGCTTGTGGCTCCCAGAAAGAAGTTGTGTCTTTTTCTTTGTAATGTTACCTCTCTGTGTTCTTAAGGGGATCAAGAGACTTTTGACTTAAACTCAGGCAACTCAAAAGTGCATTTCAAAGTTGCTCAGATGAGAAACTAAGAAAAAGCAAGAGCAGAGATAGGTTTTTAAAAGTTATTATCTTGCAGTGTATTGACAACTTCTAATTGATGATTACACTGCCAAAACTGCCAGTATAACACAGTGCTACAGACAATATTTCTTTAGTCATTTATTATACTTTCAGTTACTGTTAGCAGCAGCACCTTTTTCTGTTTTTTACACTTTTTATTACGTGTGAGAGAATGGGAACACTGCATTGTCATAGAGATTATTGTTGTGGGTGTCAGAACACCAAATTCCCTCCATTAGGGTGTTCTAAGATCATCAAATAGCAGATTAGCTCCACATAGACTACTTGGTTTAAGATTTTGCTTAAATATCCTCATTTAGATACGTGAAATTTCTTCTTGGTGCTCCTGAATGTTATGGAAGAAGTTTGTGTGTGGTCCCGAGAGGGAGCTGCCCTTGCCAGTGGGGGACTGGGCTGAGATTTGGGAGGGCTACGTACACATCCTCTCTTTGCTCACCTAAGGACCTAAGTCCTCACCTAAGGACTTTCTGGGTCCTTAGGTGAATTGTTTATCCTCAGATTATTCCCATTTTACTTGAAAGGTTGGGAAAAGGAAGGAAAATCTCAAAATTCTACTTGAAAGGTTGGGAAAAGGAAGGGAAATCTCAAAATGGCACCCTGTTTTTTCATGTCGCAAAGTGGGAGATGGAGAGATTGGCTTTTCCAAGACAGCAAAAAATGGGAAATGAACTTTTGCTTCTTATGTGTCTCCTTTCTGTAACCAGGGGATCAGCTGTTTCTGAAATGTGCCAGCTGTTTTATTCATTGTGCAGGTGTCTCAATCTTAGCGTGGTCCTGGCTTGCCATTTTTAAGAGCTGTTGAAATCACTTGTTGGAGGTACGAAATCGCTCAGGGTGTCTTGTCCCTCTCGTATGAACCACTGCAACCCAAGGGAGCAGCACTGGATCCCAGCTCCCTCTGCCACCTCCCCGCCTGCCTCCCTGCTGCTTGTCCCAAATGATTGCTTCTCTGGTGAAGTCAAAGTTGAATATTCTGGGTTTATAGAAGCATCTTTTGGTGCAGCAGGTAGGCACCATCTACAGGCTATTAATGGTTTTTCAAAAGAAACTATTTGTCCAGGCAGTCAGCTCTTAGAGCTGCTTTGTTTCAACTTGGGTTATTTTCAACCCTCCCATTTCTTTCCACTTTCTTCTTCTTTATTGAGAAACTTTTTGCTTCTTAGTCGTGAACAAGGGATAATGGAACAACCGGTATTTTCCACAATCAGTAAATAATGTAGAGCTCCAAGGGAGGAAATAGGAAAGCTATTGAGAGAAGTAAATGAAAATGAAAATGGAATTACATTGCTTTACAAGATGCAGATACACTGAAAGCGGTTTTAGACATGAGGCAATACTTTCTGTCATTTGTATTTAGGTCTTAGGCTGGGTTGATGCTTTTTGCTTTGTTTCAGTATTAACTCTTTATTAAGATCTCCGTCTGTCATGGATTTCACTGTTTTATATGTTTGCTAAACGTGTCTGTACGATGCAAAGAGCTTTTTATTAGTTTTTAAAATGAGCTGTCCTTTCACCATGATGAGAAGAGGCAGAATACAGAATGGATGAGAATCGCAATTAAAATGCACAGATTGTGCATCCTTGAAACTCCGTTAAGCTGACACATCCTGCCCGGGCAGTTCCCTTTAGGTGAGGAATCAAACGTAAAGATTTCCCTCAGCTTTTTTGTCAGGTGCTTATCTAGATTCCTTCACGGGTGGTGACTGATGCCTCCTTATGGGCGCTGGTGATCGACAAACCACTTAGGGAAAATTATAATCTCCCATTTTGCAGGGATTTAAAAACAAGGACAAAGCAATGATGTCGCTTGCCTGGAAATGCCCTGGAAATGATCAGCAGAGGTAGTGTCCCCAGCTGCCCAGTACAGATGTCTGTGCAACGTGCAGGTTAAACGATGACACAGAGTGTGGAAGTGTGAAACGGCCACCTAAAAGACCTGTTCCTTTACCTCAAAACCTGCATGTTCTTGCTGAAGACCCAGAGTTCACCTTGCGTCTTGGGAGAAGAGATTTAGCCTTTGGAAAAGTGTCAGCAAAGGAAAGGTTCTGTAACCTTGGCTGTTCTCACGCCTCTACTATTGCTTCCAAGAAGAACACAACAAAGAGCCAGAATTTGCCACTTATTGAGAGGGGTTTAAATAGTCAACTCCCATTTATGTTTTCTCAGAAATAGCTCTGAACAGAAACACTACCAGGGAAATGGAATTTGCTGTGGGCTTATCTTTTTATTGTGACTTATAGGAATTCTGCCAGGTAAATGTTTGTGGACTCACACAGGTCTGAAGATTGCTGCTATCATCCTGATGACAAAAATATAGGACTTTTATTCGTGCCTTCTGGGAACCATGAGGTTAAGAAAATGACTTAGATTTTTTTCCCCTCATTTCCCAGAGTGTCTTTTGAAGTGAGAAATACACACATCAGTCCTAGAAGCACTGATCAAAGCCCTGCTGTATCTCACCCCTCCGAATATAACGACTAGAAAAATTGCCAGCCAAGCTAAAGGGAGGGGAAAGAAAAACTGGTGGGGTGAGCGAAGGACACTTTTAGCTCCTCAAAATTCAACCCTTGCCACAGAAATGATTAGGGACTCAGTTAATCTCTATTTTATAGCCACCTCACCATGTGTTCCTAAACCTCTTGGATGTTTTTGACCATCACTTCCATTATTCTATGTTTAGAAGTGTGCAGAGATCGAGGACCCATCCGTTTGTAGCTGCCCAGCTCTGAGTTATTTATAAGGAGTCGGATCTCTTTCTGGTGGATACGTGATTAATAATTGAGGATTACTGAACCTGATTCCTGTTTGGGATTCCCATCTGGGAAAACATGGGTCATATAGGAGGGTGTCATTCCTGTCAAATTACATGACAGTCATGGCAAAAGTCACCACTTCCGTTGGTGAAAGTGTAATATGTATCCCCCGTCCTTAAATATCTGCTAAATTTTGTATTTTATCTTGTATATGAATCTTGGATTGGTTCTGCCTTGGGATTTTAAAGGTCATGTAATTACGTTAAAGCATCTATAGCATAGTGGGAACCTAGCTAGATTTCTTAACATTGTTTATTTGTATTGGCTGGGCTTTTGATCTTTTAATCTTGCTCAAGAATAAGTAACAAAATCAGTCAGAACAATTCTCCATGTACTATTAATACTTGTCACTAGTTGGCAGTGACAATTCACTTTGAGCTCCCACTGAATGGGAGAACGGACACTTTTCTGACACATAACAAATAATCATTTTTGGAAAAAAAAGAGAGAACATAAACAGAAAAAAATAAATCTTGATTTTCTTATTTTTTGCCATATCACAGAAGTTCTGTGTTTTGCTGAGTGAGAAAGAATCATCAGTTTGTTCTGTGCGCGTGTGTAGCTGATGACGGGCTGGGTCTAGGGTCCTTAACTGATGCTACTAATAGTGAAGTGAAAGTGGGGACATTTAGTCTTTCAGAGGGTAATGTACCTTCTGAAGAGTTACATTGTTCTGTAAATTGCTGGCTCAGAGTCTGACCGTTTGGGAATTTAAAAAAAAAAATAAAAATCGATATAGCATTGAGAAATCTTCGAACAATGGAAGTACACATTGGCAATTGCCTATCAAATGTTTAGTATTTTTGATGCAAAAAAGACCAAAAGTGGTCATTTTTATGAAATTACAAAAAGTGGAAAGTATTTTTGGGTTTTTTTGGTCTTCATTACGTTGAAGTTTATCTTGGAGGTGGAGGCAGAGTAGTCGTGCACTGAAAAGACACTTGAGAAGAGGGTAATTACAGTTATTAAGCAGTTGGCTGGTCCCTGCACTTCTACTGAGAAGCTTTTGTCTTTGCAGCCTCTACCTGTCTCACTGGTAATTAGTTGTTTAAGGTCTGAACCCGGGTCTCCCATTGAAAATCAGTGGAAATACTTTCTTTGAATCTTACTGTAAAGGTTTAATCCAGGAAAAGCCTTTAATTTATGGGGCTGCCGCTGGTTTCAGTGAGCATTTTGCGACCGTAGAGTTTCCAAGATGAGTCTCAAACTGTGGCAGAGAAATTGTGTCTTAATTCAGTGGCATGTTTTGGCTTGTTTGTTTGGTTTTGTTTGATTTATTTTCAGTGAATACCTGGAGTGGTAGTGTGCTTGTATTAAAGATAAGTACTGGAGTTCAAAAACAGAAAACAAGTCACTATCTCAAGAGCAACCAACCACTCCTGTGTGACCTATTTTGCAAGATATTTAAAGAAATGTGATTTTCTAAAGAATAAGACATTGCAACAGGATATTTGCCACATTAGGAGAAGCGTTGGATTCCCACTTACAGAACACTTGAGGTTCATGAACTGGGTATTGTGGTTTACTCATCACTAAGAAGAGGAAGGTTGTGTTCTTCATATGAATATTATGAGAAATTTTCCTTCTTAAACGTCAGGAAAAATGTTTTGCAAGCTCATACAATTCTTCAAGAGTCCTGCCTAGTATAGCAGTGACTGCCCAGAAAATGATCCTATGAATATAAAATATACAGGGGGTCAGAAGCAGGATTCTCAAATGGGTTAAATCAGAATTTCACTAAAGGCAGTGAAGCCCTGTTTTCCGCGGCAGGTTCCTGTTGAATCATTGAAAAAGAGGGTTCATTTAAGGTTTTTATTTTTTCAACCAATGTTGGTTGCAGAAATCTATAGTTCGCTGCTGCAGCTTTCCCAGATTCGTCTTTTAATTAACTTGCCCGCGTGATCTCTCACATTCTAGACATCAGAGATTTTTCCTGGAATAAGGAAATATTAAAAAGTTATTTGCAGCCATTCAGCGTTTCCTCCCGTAATGGATTCTATGGCACTTAGCATGCACTTACCTCAGGTTTTATCTCACTGCCCATCGCCCTTGTATCCGAGTTCTTCCCATCAAAAGCAAAATCTTTCCCTGAAATACTGCTGATGAGAATGGACAGGTTGTTTGCTTCAGAAAAGCAATAAAGAGAAATCCAAAAAGGCAAAGCTTAATGAAGAGAAGGCAGTTGCATTTAGGAGAATTAGTGCTCAAAAACCGAGTGGAAAAGATGGGGTTTGGATTTTAGATCTGAAAGAGATAAGGACTTTTTAATTCATTCATTTTCTAGTGTCATAGATTTTAAAGGGGAGAGCCTGGTTTTCTGTTGGTGATGTAACATCACTGGTGGGGTTTCTTCCAGGCAAATCGGTTGTGGGGAGAATTACCATTGGAGCAGTGCGGGTCCCATAGAAGTTCCTCTCTAGCTAAAACAACTTGCTTTTCATTTACTTTTCTGTGAGGAGCCGGGCTTCTGGAGGGGCTCCAGCTGCAGCAGCAAATGGCCGTTCTCTGGGTTACTGGGAGCGATAGTTACACTTGGAGTAGCTGAGTGAAGGCTTTGATTGAGGTTTTAAAGACCTCTGTTTTCATTGCCTTTGGACCACGTTCTCTTATACCCAAGGAAGTGTAGGCTCCTGTGGAATTTATGGAGCACTTCAAGCCCACAGTTTAAAGAGAAGTGCCAAATGCTGCTTCGGAGACACCTATCAATCTTTTTGCTTGTGAGCCCGATGTTCCCGGTATCTGCGTATTTCTTCTGGTAATTTGTGAGCTTGTCCTTTCAGGGGTCATGGAAGCTCAACCTGTCCTGTAATCCATCCTTTTCAGTTGGGAGACCGAGGCACAGAGATACTGAGTTTCTTCTCTGAGAAGAGCATCTGTGATAAAAATGGCACTTAAACTCACGTCTCCTGTTCCGTAGTCCTTTGAATTTAACCCAAGCTGCTGCTTTAAACCAAGCCCTCTCTGACCTTTTCAAGAGATCTCAAAAGTTTACTTACCCCTAGGGCTGTTGTGAAGCTTAATTAATGTTTGTAAAGTGCCTTGAGTTCTCTGGATGAAAGCGCTTTGGATTATTAATATTAATAATAACAGATGAGCCCCTGAAACATTCTAGTACAGTAGAATGAATTAACATGAAGCAAGCAATCAACAACAACAAATCAAACCAGTAATGCCATCATAGCCTTGGGCAACGCATCCAGCTGGTGGTCTGATAGATGTGACAGATGAATCCGCTGATACGCTCTTCAGTCATTTCCATTGTAAATTAAACTGTCTCCCATGTCCCCAGAACCGCGACGTTTTAGCCAAAAGTCACCTGCAGCATTCACTTGATTCTTCCAGTTGAGTGTGTTCTTTTTTTAAGTCATCTTCTACAGGTCATATTCAGTCATGACATAAGCTGATGCATAACTTTTTGGGGTACTTTTCAGGGGCTGGTATAAGCTGTGGGAGATGGGGCACCGTTTCCGTAGTCACGTTGGCCCATGTGGCCCAGAAGAGACTTGTTCCTTCTGCAGGACTTTCACCACCGTTGCCTGATGCGTGTCCTCACTCCTTCTACAGAAACATCGACAAGCAAAATGGACAGGAAAATCAAGAGAAATGAAGTCACAGAGACTGGCTGACTCTGCCAGTGCCTTTGAATATATCAGAGGAAAGGCAGGACATAGGGTCCCTGGTCCATGTTGAGTATTCCAGGTATTTAACTATGGTATTTCAGCTGTTGTGACCTCCTTTCCTTGCACAGGAGCGTAAAAGAGCCCAAACATAACTGAGGGTGAAATCCACGGTGCCCATTTCATATAAGTAGATGTCGAACTAGTAGAAAACAGCTGCATCCTACTTGCACGGTTGTATTTTTCTTTCAGTTCTCTCTTCCACCTGTCATCAAAACGCAATGACACAATATCAATTTTTGTATATACATTACAAGCTGAAAAGCTGCCATAACCTCAGCAGATCATAATAAAAATCTGTTATGTAGAAAAATAAATGAGGAAGCCTTAGGGCAACTTTCCTCACAAAAAGGATGGTAAGGAATGTATATTTTCTTGGACTATTGAATTTGGACTATTAAGGAAAGCGTGTTAATGATTTATGTAAGGTTTTTGGAAGAGGGACTGCCGCTGAGATGCATATTTTGCATAATACCTGTACCAAAGAGCAGTCGGTGCTGCTGTCATCGCTACTGGTGATAATGGAGAGCTTCACTCCATGAGAAATGCTGAAATTTCAGGAGGAAACTTCATTTGCTGTTGGAACAAGTTGAAATATGTAACAATATGAACACCAAAATGTACTTCCATAGGATTTGTATGGGTGTGTGAAAGAAAAAGGGATCAGGGAAGGAACCTATGTAATTTATTTTCCAGATAAGTACAGTATTCTTCCTGAGTTTCTCAGAGACCTATTCCCGGGGGTTATATGTAACAGCAAGGAATCCAGCAACCTCATTTGAGAACTATTTTAGTTTTTCATCCTGGCAACTTTTGCTTCACTACGTGCAGATCTTTTTTTTGGTTTAGCGTGTTTGGCATTTTGGAGGAGCCAACCCTGAATTGTAGTGTTTAATTAAGACAACATGCATTTAGAGTGAAGATCTAGCAATGGATGAACAATTACTTTTAAACTTCATGCTGCTTGTCTTCCCAACAGTATCTATGTCAACTCTAATGTGTAGAATATATAGTTCTATATGTAACTATATGAAAATATAGTTATGAACATCCCTTATTATCTTTTTAAGGGCTGATTGCTTATCCCATTGGCCCATTTCTCATGTGTTTTTCCAATGTGATCATGCAAAATCAAACATTCACTTGCCTACATATCATTAAGCTCCATCTCTGTGTGTGTCCTGGCCTTGATTCTGTGCTATATAAGCCCAATGAGCTGATTAAAACATGACAGAGAAACACCAAAACCCATGTCTTGACGGGTAATATTTGGAAGAGGCTCAAGGGAGGGACGCTTTCTGCTTTGGTTCAAATATCACTAATTCTGGTGAATGAGAAGTAAACGCTGCAGCGTGGCATAAACAACTGAAAAAGCATTGCTTTTGTATATGTGGGAAGGATTTATGAATGTATTTATTTTTAAGTGGACACGTTTGTATCTCCCTTATTCTTATTGCCCAAGGATTGTTCTTGCTCATTGGGAGGTGTGGAGGATGCGGTCCCCCTGTCTTTTCCCGGCCGTCCCTCCCGTTGGCAGGTACTCTGCAAGTTGGGGTAAAGTGTCCTACGACTTAAGAGCCATCCCTGTGCTTTGGAAATTCCCTGTTTCAGCTCTTCTGCCAGCTCTTAAGGGCAGAGTTTCACATCACGAAGCGTAAATTTTTCCTTACGGTGTGTTCTGTGGTGAGATAATTTGCTTGTTGACGTGTTAGGCCATTTATTTAATGAGAGAGGGCAAGCCCTCTGATGATGCGTTTCACCACAAACTGATTGGAAATAAAGTCACTAAAGTGGTGGGGCAAGATATTAAACCTGTAATTATGGTGGTGGCCAGCTTTTCACCCACCGATGGCAAGATGTGGATTTCTTCACTCAATATAATTTCTAGGTTTTTTCTGAAGTCCAGCTTTGATACATTGCACTATTGTGGGTTGTCTATTTCCACGGCCTGATTTCATCTTATCTTTGCATATGCAGCAATATGTATGGTGATTCTTTTCATGTTATTTATTCCTTTTTTGCTATATTAAGGTTTGGCAGCAAGTAGTCCAATTATTTGGTGAGGTTCTAATTCCTGCTGATAACATCTTGAGATCTTGGATATTGCTTTTTTTTTTTTTCTACAAGTAAAAAATGATGCTTGGTAGAGAATTCTTTTCCTTCAGCTGTTCTGTTAGAAACCAGCCCCATTCTTCTTGCCTTTCAGTAACTAAAAATAAGAAACTTAATAAGGAAATTAAAAATCAATGCTGATTAGTTCTGATAATTTTAACTCATATCACAGATTCTTTTGCTGTTTTGCTATTTGGTTGACTTTGGCATGTGTGTCTTTGAATTTTAATTTAGTCAAACATATGCCTGTTGATTAAATTGCAAATATGTGGCACCTCTTTTTTGAAGATAACAGTGTCAGTTCTTGCTTAGTGTTGCAATACCCTTTTCTGTCTGTTGTGATTGAAATGTAAAGGGCGCAGCGTGGAGGGACCGAGGGGTCTGCTGAAAGTCAGATACTGTGTCTGGAGGGAAAGATGATGGTCAGTGGGAAGAGTCATGTTCTTCTTGTAGGCAGTACCACGGTGCTTCATCTGGGTTTGATCCATTAGAGGGAGGGCTTCTACCTGCTGCTCCTCCTCTGATGACCCTCCCGGTCTTCTGAACACCTTCCTGCTCTTCCCGTGGCCTCAACCATTTCCCTCTGCCCACAGGTACCCTGCCCTAAATGCACTCAAAACACTCCTCAGTTTGCTACTGATTTGCTCAATCTTTTTTTCTCTTACATTAGCTAACATGTCAGCTATTTTTTTAATATTTTTATTTATCACATTTGTGATTCAAGGAGCTTTTTTCCCAAATGTCTTTCAGATAATGCATATCAACATTTAACTTTTTCCTTTTCTTCTTCTGCTGTCTGAATTGCTACATTAGAGTGACTAAGATTCCCTGTAGTTTGATTTTATCCTGTCACGCTATGCAAATCCACATTTTCCTTTGAGGTCATGCCAATCTGTTTTTTCTGGAATTCTTTTTTTAATATGAAGCAGTAAATAACCAGAATACATGCTAGAACGATGTCACCTCAGCTCAGTTACCATCCAGCATATAAGCAAACTACAGCAACTGATGCGTCCAAAGATGCTTAAGATACAGGTTTATTTTCTACTGATTTGTAAGATGTGTTTAATATGTATTCATTGAGTTTCCAGTTGGGGAGTTTAATAAAGAGCTGGTCCTTGAGTTCAGCATTTTCTGAAGATCCAATCCAGCCATTTTTGGTATTTGAAAGAGTTTGAAAGTCATGAGTTCCCCTAAATAAACCCAAAACTCAGGCTC
Source organism: Xenus cinereus (assembly GCA_025774025.1). Taxonomy (NCBI): domain Eukaryota; kingdom Metazoa; phylum Chordata; class Aves; order Charadriiformes; family Scolopacidae; genus Xenus; species Xenus cinereus. The sequence goes on along the minus strand of JAOXJK010000015.1, from coordinate 1,896,293 downwards.
CTTTTAAATCACCTTCTGACAGCAGCCCTAACTTCAGGCTCTCAAATGTTTACTAATGTAAAAAAATATAATATTGTGGTTTGGAAAGACATTACTGTTATTTAAAACAATTCTGGCAAACACAGATTGGTTTTTAGCAACATCATATTCAGGATAATCAGGATGATTACATGAATATCCAGTGTTTTCTGTCTGAATATTAAATAGCCTCAAATTCAGCAAAGCATTATTGCATTATTGGGAAACTGTTTTTTTTCTTCACTTCTTACTATTTGAAGTGCAGTAGGAAAAAATAAAGTGGGCTAGGAGGTGTCTGAAGGCAGAAACATATCCCTGTCCTTCAATTTTGTGGCAAATAATTGGGCCCTGAAGGAGTTGGCAGTTGAGCTGTTCTCTGGGCTGTAGCGTGCGTACGTTGGCTCTGTTTCTCAGGGCCGCCTCCAGCAACGCGTTTTGGCAGGAGCCCGAAGGACTGAAGAATGCTCCGAGTTGCGAGGGGTCGGGTTAACGTGATCCAGAGCCCCACTCAACGGAGATACCCACAAGGGAAAAGGCTCCAAAGATTTGAGTAAATTCTGTTTTACTCTTAGGAAGGTAAATTCACCGACAGGTTTTTATCGTTCCCCCTTATCCAGCGTTGGCTACATGTCACTCTTATTAGCCTTTAAACCTTTTAGACAAGCTATTCCGCTCTACTCGTATGTGAATAACTATTATTATACTCGTATGCCGTACACATCCTGGTATAATGTATCCATGTAAGCAGGATGCATTTGGTTTGTTGGTTTTTTTGGGTTTACTAAGGTGTTGCTGATGAAAATTTAGCTGGAGTACACAGAACAGGTCCAGAGGAGGCCACGAAGATGATCAGAGGGCTGGAGAACCTCTCCTGTGAAGACAGAGAGAGCTGGGGTTGTTCAGCCTGGAGAAGAGAAGGGTCGGGGGAGACTTTAGAGCAGCCTCCCAATATCTGAAGGGAGCTCCAGGAGAGCTGGGGGGGACTCTTTGTCAGGGAGTGTAGTGACAGGACAAGGGGGAACGGTTTTGAATTGGAGGAGGGGAGATTTAGATTGAATACCAGAAAGAACTTCTTCACTGTGAGGGTGGTGAGGCACTGGAACAGGTTGCCCCGAGAAGCTGTGGCTGCCCCATCCCTGGAGGGGTT
>JAOXJK010000015.1:1861564-1882865 GCA_025774025.1 Xenus cinereus | reverse complement strand
AGAGAAGAGAAGAGAAGAGAAGAGAAGAGAAGAGAAGAGAAGAGAAGAGAAGAGAAGAGAAGAGAAGAGAAGAGGAGAAAAAGAGCAATTGCTGTAGCTTGCTCTTCCCCCCAGTCAGGGCAGGGATGGCTGCTGGCTCCTTGCGTGTGCAGGCAGACACTCCAGTAGGGTGTTGAAAGGCGGAGGTTAGAAATAGCAGCCAGGGATGGGGAATAACCACACTGATTAATTGAAGCAATAAAAGTCAAACCGATCTTTTAGCAGCTTGAAAGGGTTTCAGCCGTACCCAGAAGGATTCTTGAAAGTGGTTCTGAGATAGAAAGAAAAATAATTTGCCAAGAGAGCGCAACCACCTCCTCTCTGAGCATCCTCCTCCCCACAATCCCCTCAACACCCTTGCAGAGAAAGCTTCATGGAAACGTGGGAGAAGGCTGCTCTTTGCTTTGAATCATTCCTAGCCCTGTTGTTCAAGATTTTGGAGACCTTCGTTTTGGGCCCATGTGTAAGGGAATGGCACAGTCTCAATTTTCCTGCCCAGAATGATCATTGTTAAGATTTAGCTTGCTGCGGTTCTTCCTGAGAGCAGAGTATCAGTTGAGAATAATAAAAAAAAAAAATTAATTACAGAGAATATCTTCTCTTTTTATCAGTTAATACTTTTGTGTGTAATCTGAGTCACTTTTGTGTGAATCAAATATAATCATCCTCATAACACAAGGTAATTAAATGAATCATAAAGCGATGGCAATTACCTTCCTTCTCCTTGGGAAACCCTTATCTGGGATTCGGCAGGGCTGGGCGGGCTCTCCTGGGGGAAGCTGGTGGTTGTGGAGGTGGGCGTTGTGCGTGGGGGTACACTGTGGAGGGAAAACGGGATGAGTTCTGAAAAGAGGGATGAGCTCTGGATGGAAAATTAAAACATGGAGCGGTAGAAGAAGTTTGTGAGTCTTTGGTCTTTCTGGTCCCTGTGCACCATGTGGCCACTGTGGAGGGGGCTGCCATGGAGGGATGTGTTCGATGAGGTTGACCACTAGCAAACACACCAGCCAGTAACCAAAATGGGCTGAGTTAGGGCCTAAAGGCCAGGTTAAATATCAAATGGAGGAGATGGTTGGTGTCAGAGAAACCTCTGGTGGTGTTAGGTCCCTGGAAGAGCTTTTCTCCTAGATGCTGGCTGCCTGGTGTCTGGTGGTGGCCAGTGACCAGAAGGCTTCCTGCAGGTTGTGGGTCTACTGCCCACCTCAGGCTCTTGTGCTTTGAAGTAGGCAACAACCCTGTGCCCTGAGAGGGTATAAATACTGCTGGTCACTGCTCATCCTCCCAAACACTGACCTGCCTTGTGCCTCGGAAGCTGATGCCGCATCCCTGCTCCACAGCAGGGAGCTCCTGCAGGGGCAAGATTGAAGTGAGTACATACTGGAAGAGGAAAAGAGAAAAATACCTATTACCTCCTTTTATAGATATTAAAGAAGATACTTCTATGGCTCATCAACACACAAGTCTGTTTTGTTCAACGTACTCTAACATGTACCGTGTACGTATCCAGCAACTTCAGCTCTGACATTTTTCAGGAATCCAGTAAACCCAGAGTAGATTGTTGGTTTTTTTAATTGACTCCAGTATAGCTTGAGGTAGGCATTTGATATCCTGACATTACTTCTGATTTGATGTCATGTGTAATTTTCTCAAAGCTATTTGACTTCCAAATCAGCACCTCTGGCTATACTTTGGTTTTTTTTTCTTTCATCGGTGGTTTTGGGGGATGTTTATATCCCCCAAAAAATTTGCTATACCATAAAAGGTCATGACTTGGGAATGTTTAAAGAAATGAGATTTTCAGGCAACTCAAGTTTGCTCATACTGAAAGCCAAGTAAAGCTGGATGGATAATGGATTTTTTAAAAAAAATTAATAGCCCAAAAGAGAGAAAGTAGATTCAAGTGAAATAAAATATTATTTTTTTCTTCAGGGTCAACCCAAAACATCTCATTATATCCTAGATGAAATCTGGGTGGGGTATTTGGGGGTTAGTTAATCTTACTGTTTAACCTCTTTTTCAAATGTATTGATTTTGCCATTTTGAAATGAAGTGTCAGGAGGAAACATTCTGCTCTTTCTGAATTTGCTAAATTCAGCCAGAATTCATATATCATTTCATTCCTCCCAAAACACTGTTCTTCTGCTAATTTTTAATTAATCTCTGAATTTATGCTCCACAGAAGGAAACAAGTGGGAAGAACAGACTTCCAATTAATTTTTGCCAAGATATGGGAGATGCTGCACTGGGGAGGAGCTGCAAGACTCTGGTGGGTCCCATGGGAGCACAGGAGATGGCACCATGGACGTTCTGGAGGGATTTTGCACGCCTTTTCTCCCTTCCCCACATTGATGTGATCTCTCTCTTCATTTGAATACTGTTTAGAAAAGCAAACAGAAGAAAAACACGGTAACATAAAATCTGTCTTGAAATCTGAATGGTGATGGGGCCATCCAAAATAATCTGATGAAATTAATGTATTTTTGATAAGGTGTTTCAGACGTTATTTCCAACCTGGATATTCACTGGGTGCCTGGATATTCACTAATTCTGTTGAGAAGAAAACACAGTAAGAATGAAATTTTTCACAGCTCCTTTTGCTCAGTGAAGAGAAGTGAAGGAGATGAAATGTTTATGATCTGTCGCAAATCAATATGGATCTGGAAAGTCTTTGACACATTCATATTTTTTATGAAGGAGTGTGAGAGGATGGAGAATACCAGGAAAAACAATATTACAGAACACTGACACCTTTGTCTGTGATCTGATGGGATGTGACTGATGTACCATCAGCTGAGAAACCTAGCAAAACACGACCCGCAAACCATGAATTGAGAACTGGGATGAAGCCAACTCCCCCGTGGGTTTCCTTTTATTAAAACAAATGATATTCATATTTTATGAAGTGCACGGTAAATCTATCATATAACTGAAAAGTAAGAGGAATTTTATTCTCTGGTTTGAGAATATATGGTTTTATTTGCTTTAGGTATCTGAGATTTGTAGCTGAAATGTGGTGAGGACACATCACAATGCCTCCAGTCCATGTTCCTCAGCTGACACAGCTGGATGCAGAGTGTGGGGGAAACGAGATAAGAATCATGGAATCATACAATAACAGAATGGTTTGAGTTGGAAGGGACCTTAAAGATCATCCAGTTCCAACCTCCCTGCCCTGGGCAGGGACACCTCCCACCACACCAGGTTGCTCCAAGCCCCCTCCATCCTGGCCTTGAACCCCTCCAGGGATGCGTCAGCCACAACTTCTCTGGGAAACCTGTGAATGCTTTCCCTCATGCAATTCCCTCAATTCCTTCATACACCATTGTGATTCTTAAGCTGGAATGCTAAATACAGAACATTACTTCAGCCAACGTGGAAATTTATGTAATATTTCTGCCCTGATTGAGGAGGGTGTTTTGCACTTACTTTCAGTGCTTGAGAAAGCTACCCGGAGCCTGTCTGTTTAGAACACCTCACAAAGGTGTGTAGCTGCATTTCATACAAAACTCCGTGAGGTTTCCTGGAGATTACAAATATAACGTGCTTGAAGAGAAGTCAAACCCAGGTTTAGGCATTCCTCTTCCAGAGCTTCATCTACTCAGTCGTATTTCCCAAACCTTTTACATACAGTGCCCCCAATCCTCCTGACAAAGCGATCCACTGCAAAATGCAATTACCTTGTATAATATGACATAGCTCTTCACTGGGAGTATTGTGTTCTTATTCCAGAACTTAGAAAAGTTTGCTTTTTGTTCCTTCAAATGTGTTTAGTGTGAAAGGATGTCTGAAGTCTCTCTTTCCAAGCCAGGAGAACTGTACTTGCCTAATCATATTGTCAAGTGTAGCAAGTTCCCTGCCTCAGGGTGAAGGTTCTGTTTATAAATAAAAGATATTTATTTTCCAGCCCTGGTTAAGTATATTAACGTAAATGCTTTTGTTATACTTGTGCCCCGTAGATATGACTAGTTCTCTAGGGGGAGAGACAAGCACATCTGATAATTTGTTTTTCACTAATGACAGCAGTAGATTCACCTTGATCTGCTTAACGGTATTCATTTCCTGCTAATAAATCACTGTATTTAAGTTATTCCAGGAGTTTATATAGATTGCAAGCTGCTCAGATTTGATTAGCAAGATGTCTCACATATGATCCTGCAAATGGATCAGTCTGTATTTGAATGATTTTCAGTCTCCTCTAGGTTAAATTTTATTAAAATGATTACTCTGCGGTAAGTGCATTTAAGGAAAAAGCTCAAAGTCTTGCCTGCATTTGAAAAGGTATTGCAAAGCAGAAAGTTAGTTGACGTTTTTCTTTCTGGGGCTGGCTGGGTAACCGTAAATTTTTAGGCCAGCGCAGCTGCTCTGATTTACTTCACCTGCCAGAGGCTGCCAGGTGATTTTTATAATTGCCAGGGACTGTGGGGAGAGGGCTGGTGGGAGAGCACAGGAGCCCTCTTCCCCTCACCGCTTTCAGCTGCACCTTGGGGCTGCAGAAAATGCTTTATTCTGCTTTTCTGCATTTGCAGGTTGAGCCTGAAGAAAGAGAATCAAGCAGGGCCTGTACCAGCGTGGCGGAGCCTGACCGGTGAGTGTTTCCTCATGGCTCCAAGGGACCGGGGGGCTCCAAGGGACTGGGGGCTGCTGCCCCTGAGGGGAAGGGAGACAGGTTGGGGCTCGGCCTTTTGTGGGGACCATTCTGGAAGAGGAAAATGCTTCTCAGGATGTGGTGAACATCCTGAGGGAGAGGCAACAGGCCAGAGTGTGCATGCGTGTGTGTCCTTTGGTAACTTTGTTGCTGCTAAGAGAAAGGAAAACTTTCGTAAATTACTGAAAAAAAGCTGCCACAAAGAAGGAAGAGAAACCCTCTCTGAGCAAAAAATACAAGGCTGAGTGTGGGGATTTGGGCTGGGAAAGGTTTTGAGTGGTAACTTTGTCCATATAGTGGAGGAAGTTTGTGTTTTGGAAACACTGGACAAAATGGCTGCTGAGAGGCAAAGCTGAAGGCTCCCTTGCTGACAGTGAATGCATCCCTCCCTTTGGAGTTTGGATGCCTTATACCAGCCAAGAGCTCACCCAGAGCTCAGTTTGGGCAAAACATGAGGAGTATTTGTTTGGTTTTTTTCTGAAAACAGTAAATACCAGCACTGTGAAAGGCAATGAAAGTGGCTGTTTTTCATACAGGCCCTGTGCAGCAAAGTAGTAGCTCTTCCCTGTCCTGTTGCTGCCTTGGACTTGTCTTGTTCTTCTGTTAAATGTTTCTGTTTGTGTAACTGAAAGTCCTGGTCGACATTACTGGTTTCTTAGGACTCTTGACATAGACTTAAATGCTTTGATATTAAAGATTTTACAGTTATGTGATTGTGGGGAAGTTTATTTTCATTTTAAAATACGTCCTTAGTCCTGGTGCCAAGGAAACTCCAAACACTTAGTAGAAGTTCTTTCCTGGAACAGAAGGCAAAGCAATACCTAACGCTTTGTGTAAGTAATAGGGTAGAAACCAGCATTAAGCTCGTGAGAAAGTTCAGGATATAATGCTGGTGGGTAAATGAGATGGACAGGAGGTACTGTCAACATAAACTATTTTGGAGGAAGTCATTCTGTGTCTTGTTGTCGTTATATATAAATGGCAGTAAAACAGTGGATGGGAAGAATCATCCCCTCTATTAAAACCTAGTAAAATATTTAGAAGAGGAGAAAAAACCCTGTTCTGATCTTTCATAAGGAGATGCCAGAGCTAATTAGGAAAGAAAGGGATTGGACCAATTAGAGATGCTTGCACAAACTGAGTAATTCATATTACTTAAGTCACAGTAATGTTCTAGTTTATGTTGGGGATATATGATGATAATAGTAAAAACCCTACAAGAAGTAGCAATTCACTGATGGGAAATTTTTTTCAGCTCATCTTTGTAATGCCGAGGAGGATGGTTTTGAGCCCGAGAGGATGTAGGATGATGCTACTTGATAAGGTAAGACCCTCTTTATGGAGAAGAAAACAAATGAGTTTATGCCTTCCAGAGTCTAGAAATTAGGTGGCATTTCATATTGCTTTTTTAAAATAGATAGGTTCTGCAGTACCCAAGGAGAAATACTTTATTTGACTTCAATTAACAGAGCTCATTTGATTTTATGAAGGAATGAGATATCAGATTTTGTAGTTATGAGGTTTATTTATACAGACTTAAAATCATTTTTGCATGTTAATGCAATTTTGAGACTTTTGTGAACATGTCCTCAGCCAGAGAAGTGCTATGTGAAGTCTGAAGAATAAATCTGCTGTTAATAATAATAAAGTGTATCTGAAGCAGCTCAAAATTGAGAATGGCCTACTAGAAAGGCTCGGCATTTTCATGGCGGTTGGCAAGATTTGGCTTTCAGACTTTGTCTGGATTGATAAGAATAGCAAGTCTTCAGTGCTGACTTTTACATATCTTCTTGCGTCAACTTAACAGAGATGTATTTTATCATTGCAAAGCTGGAAATTGTGGCTAAAATTGAGATAGCACTGAGAAGACCATGTAATAACTGCAACTGATTCTGCTTGTCTTTTCCTTAGAATTAGAAAGAATACAAAGTACAAACCAGTGCATTTACTAATTTTACACAATTGTGTGTTATACAAGAAAAGAAAAAAAATTAGATCTTCTCAAAAGATTGTCTTTGTTATTGTTCTTTTTTGATATTGGAAATGGGCTTACTTTTCAATTGTTCCTTTTTTAATCAAATACTGCAGAGTTCTGCTAGAAAGAGCAATACTGCAATAATCTGTACGAGTCTTGAAAGAACAGCCTTACGTAAGGTGGAAGCTACATTTTTGTCTAGTGATCTGGGGTAGGGAATCTTTATGGGCTGAAAATTCGAACTGTAGGTGTGTTGAAAATTGGTTTTTGGAGTTTGCATCTCGGTAGCCTGGCTTGGATGAGTCAATTGTGGACAGTGAAAGCCTAATTACTGGCTTAGAAAACATGTTGATAATGATGCAAAAATGGTAGTGATGTAGCATCCAAATGAAAATAATTAGCATATTCGCCTTGCTACTTAAGCAATTTATTCCCTAATCAGCTGTCCCAGAACCTCCTTGTCCCATAGATGTATAAATTTACCTCAGGATTTCAGGTATTAGTATTAGCAGCATTAATATTGTTGTTGATCAGGTTTGACAGGACTCATGAACTAGAGACCGGAAGTATGGCACAGAAAGATGGCAAAATACTGAAAAAAAGAAAGTGATACAAGAGAATTCTGCTGATTTCGATCCATTTGTAAACTTATGTGCATGTCAACCTCTTGTTTGTTATGAGTTCTCTTAGAAAACAAAATGCAGTGCTGTGCAATAATTATTGAAAAACCTGGTTATTTTTTTAAAAATGCCCAAGTTGAATTAAAAACACAGAACCAGAAGCCTGTAGTTAATCTTTGCCTCTCTTCACCTTTAGGGGGGAAGTAATCGTGGTCAGGGCTAGATACGAAATGCCGTGGAATCCACATTTAGAAACAGGTTTTAATGAGCAGCCAGTACTCGGTGTTGTTGGGAGCACTACAGGTAGATGTGCTGATGTGAAGTCTAGTTACATGGGTCTTGATGTTAATTTTGAAATATCGGTAGAGGAGGACAAACCCTTTACTTACCTGCCTCTATGGGAGGTTGAAAGCTTAAATTTCATGTTTGTATTAATTTCTGGATATGAACGTCAGGCTCCGTTGCAAGCACAAATAAAAAATTCAGCGTTCTCTGTTAAATATTTCAGAACAACCGTAAACTTTTATCAGTCACTTTAATTGACAGGCTCCTTTAGTTCTTTTTTGTTTTGAATAATTAAGTCTTTCTATTTTCCTGAAAAACACCTCAAACCTTGTGAACTCTTACTGTGTTCTGTCTCTTGGCATTTGCCTGCTCTCAGCATTTCTATTTCCCTCATGGCCTCAAGAAAAAAACTCACTGAGCACTTTTCTGAAGTTTTTAGGTCTTGCAAGAACTTGCATCCCCCAGTGGTCCTTCTCCTATAGGCATTTCAGACTTCAAACCAGTGAGACAGGAGTGCTCTTACTTTAGTGTTAGACTTCAGTCTTTGCATAGTACCTACTGTTCTGGGAGAAGAATAATTAGCAATACTGTTTGAAGTCGTGGATCTTGCGTGCTCTGCAGGGGCTTGGCAAAGAGTGAAATGTTGCAGCAAGTCCAGTGTTGCAGTTACCTTATACCTTCTATCAGAGACCTCTTTTAGCTTTGTCTTATGTTTTCTGGTACAGCTGTTGAATAGAGTAGTTGTGTTTCTGATCCTTTCAGAATAAAAATTCTATGCTAAGAGATAATAAATAATTAACCGTGTATTAAGTTCCTAAAGATACTTTGACATGTTGACCAACGTAGTAAGGTCAGTTCAGTATCTTCCTTCCTTTTACTTCCAGATGCTTAAGAGGAAATGAAATATTGCTGTCTTAATACTTGTTGGAGGCTTCTGCTACTTGTCACGGTGCTTGGTCTCGGTGAAGTTGTGAGAGTAGGTTGAAGCAAACGACCTGCAGAGCTTTCTCGCTGTGATTCTCCTTGAAGAGGAAGTTCTAAAAGAAGGCGCTGCTTTGAGGTAGGAAATAATTCTTGATTATCCTGTCAAAAGTGCAGCTCTGTAAATATTTCTAGATATAGAATACTATAAACCAATGCTTATTTCACTACGTACCGTGAAATTTAAAGAACGCGTAAGTGTGAATGTGGGCTGTAATGAGTGACAATGCAGCAGCAATGGGAGCCACGGTAACACTGACGAGAGGAATCTGGGTGAAGAGTCTAGGATTTTGGCAACGGCACCAATAGTTGTGGAAAGGGACCACAGCCGCTGGCGCATTGATACCCTGGGCTGAGAGCTGGGGAGGAGCATCCTCTTCTGCACCTGTTGTTAACGCCGAATGACTAATGCAGAATTTGGATTTGACATGGCTTTGGACTGCTCTTTGAGACACACTTACATACAGTTAACACCAGTTACGTCACTCTGGCTTGTCTAAACACGCACATTTGTTTTCCTTCATGGATTTAATGACCTGTCTTGCTTTACCAGAGAAACGGTGTTTAAAATAAGATCAGAAAAAATAGGCAACTTGTGGACACTTTAATAAAATTTAAGATTTAATAGTATTTGCAGTAACTTATCTCGTTTGGGTCTACCTCAAGCTGAAGCATGGTAATCCTTGGGCTGGCCAAGACGTACAATTCTGTATGATCAGTTTTGTGGATAACAGAGTAAGGGCCTTTTTTTGCCCTTTTTTTTTTCTTTCTTCTTTTTTTTATTTTCTCCTGGTTCCAAACACATTTGAAGAAAGCCTGGGGTTCCTGAGTGAGATTTTAGTGCATATTCTCCAGTCCATGCTTGCTTTGTATAATACAGGGGAAAAAAGCTTCTGTTGCCATAATATAAAGAGTAATCTTGGTTTTGGTGTAAGTAGGAAATAACAGCATAGTGTTTAGTTCAGTGACTCAATTCCACAGCACATAAACCTCTAGTCTCAATTCTCTGGCTGGTGGCTGTGAGAGATTCTGGCTGCAAAAGCATCCACTTGCACCTTACTCTTGACAGGTCACGATGCTAAATCAGCCTTTCAAAAGTAATTAGGGATCTTCTCATTTTTATATGCATGTGATGACTTGGAACTGTTTGACTCCGTTTGTCCCTATCTGTTTATACCACAGTGGGCTGCTAAACGTTTGCTCGTGCATTTTTGTAAACACAGATAATGTGTGTCTGTGGTATTTAGCGTTTTCTGTATGATATTACATCAAATGTTCAATTGTGGGGAATTTCCCTGTGGTTTTTTTGTTGTTGTTCGGGGAGACAAAAATTCTTCAGGGCGTTTCCTCTGTGAGGGAGTCTACCTCGGTGAGATCCTGCCCTTTCTGCCTGCTGCTGTTTTTCTGGACTTAAACAAACAAAAATAAAACCTCGTTTATTAGGGAGAAAGAGGATCCTGGACAAGAAAGGGGAATGAAGGAAAGCTGTTAAAACAGCCCAGGAATACAAATACACTTCAATGCATGTCACCTGTGTAGCAAATATTGTGTTACTGAGTCTTAGTTTGGATGCCATCTAAGATCAGAAATACCCAGAGTTTTATGGGTACTGCATAATGACATACTTCTGGGCCAACAATAATTAAACAACTTCAGTTATTCTTGTTTCGTTATGCAAACAGTATTACCCAGCTTATTTTTTCAGATATATTGGGTAACTCAGACCCTCTTGACGTATAGTTGTTTCCTGTAGATTCAGAAAAGTGTTTCACTTAAGCAATTTTTCTCTAAGACTTGGATTCTCTTCTTCCCCATCCTTCCTGCTCTAGTTCTTGTGTTGGCTTTATTCTTGTGGTGTCTAAGCAGCTGCAAGCTTGGAGTAAAATCTTGACCCTGTTCAAGTCGATGAGAGTTTTGTCATTGGCTGAAAAAGAGATAGGATTTAATGTATAACAATTATTAGAGCATCAGGCTCGATTCCTGTTGAGAAAAACGCTTCTTATCCCTGCTGGTTCCAGTGTCAGTGACCTTCCTTCCTGTCCTCAAAATCCCATCATCCACGAAAATAAGTACATAAATACATTAGTTGAGGGAAGTTGGGAAATAAGCGCATCCTCTAGTGGATCTCGAAGTGTTTGTCTTTCCTTATCAGCCCCATAATGATAGTGCAGCGATGGCAGCTTAATGATAGCAGCCCCAATGACGCCATTCAGTGCCAAAGAGGTGAAGATTGCACATTTTATTTTGGAAAATAATTATGCAGCTAATTACAGCACTTGACTTTCGTCCTTCCCTTCCCTGTGTTCTTGGGGAGGCTGGTTTGCTCAGCTTGCAAAAGACTGCGTCAGTTATTCTAAAGGTCAAAAGACTCTTGTATTATGATTTGTAATTGCTAGTAATAGTGAGTAAAATAAATACAGCATCATTTTGGATCATTTAACTCATTGCTTAACTTCTATGTTACTATTCTATTGTGTGACCATAAGTACATACTTATCCAAGTGGCTGGAAGAAGATAAATAAACCAGAAGTTGAGATCTGAACTCTTCTGAAATTCTTCGGAAGAATTTTGAATCTGCATTCCAAATGTAAGGATCAGACCTAACGATGCAGAACAACCTGACTTGGGACCATTTTTTAAAAAGTATGCAACTGTCTGCTAAAGACACAGGGGAATTTCAGGGCAAAGCAACTGCAATGCCATTTCAGAAGTATCATAGCTGAAGAATCTCAGTCAACTTTGACTCTGTATGGCTTTGGGAGCTCAACTGGCTCGCTAAGAATTAAGAGTACACTTGTATTTAAGTAATCAAGCCATAATACATGTTTTGTACAGCTTTTTTCTTCTCTTTTCTACCTCTCCTCCCAAAACCCTGCATGGCAGCTATGGAGATGGATGCCCCCTACCCATTTACTTGCACCGTTGTTCTCGGATAACTCAGGAGGCCAAATGTGATTTCCATCCTTTATCCTCTGGTCAACTCTTCCCAGGTTGCATAATTCATCTGGCTTCAGAACGCAGCATGTTCCCTCACACTCCAGGTCAGCTGTAAGTCTTGATTCAGTCTGATTCATTTCAATTTGCATAATCTCCTCAGCCCTCTATATTTCATTTAGACACCAAAGATTTAGTTTAGTTACAGTCTTGTGTCATTTATCATTTACTTCTTTCAGAGTTTGATTTAATCCCTTTGGTTTACTTTAAAAGACTGATTTCTTATCCGCACAGTGCTTTATTCTGTTGTGATTTTTCAAGCCTTCGTATTTTCTATCTGGATCTTCCTTATTGTGATGTTTATTTTATACTTAAACCGCCTTCATCTGGGATCTTAAAGAAAGTCATAAATTTAACAAGTCTAGGCCAGAAACCATGCAGGGACGTTTGTGTACTGCTGATGTTTTTGCTGGTGCTTTTTCTGATGATTGCCGTGCTAATGTTTCATTGTAGGTGCTCAGTGTGAACCTGTTCTTTGGAATCCAGGATTTATGTCTGACCCTGTCACTGAGTAGCTCCATGACCAGAGACGTGTCAGTTCGCTTTTGTCTCTTACGCTTTGTCTAATTTTGCCTGAAGATACTTGCTTCTTGAGTGTGGCATGCTACAGTTGTACATTTACAGTTTACAGCATACGCCAAAGTTGTACCCAACTATTTGATGATACCAAAATGCTTGAACAACAAGTGACTTGTAGCATTAGCGCAAGATATTTTCCTCTGGGTAAATTTTCTGCATCTGACTTTGTTTTTTACTGCCTAGCAATTCTGACAAACTGTCTTACTAATATTTTTTTTTTCTAGTGGGCAAATATATGTATGGTACTGATTTGTAGAAGTTTTTTACTAATAATATGAACGTTTTACTTAAGTATTTCACCTCGCCTGAGCAAGGTTTTGTTGTATTTTTTTGGCTTTAAAAAAAATATTCCAGGGCAAGAAGAGCAGTATCAGAGAAACAAAGGTCCCATTTCATTCCTCCCTAAGTAATTAATTTTTCTGTGCAATTTCTGATGTAAAATAAAAATCCAACTACTGTACTGTATCATCTACAACTTTAAGAACATGACCGATCAGATGAGATCGTGAACAAAGGTGTATCTTTGTCAGGAGTCCTACTTCTGACAGTGTCTAATACTTGATGCTAAGGAAAAAAATACAAGACCAGGTCAAATAGAGAATTGTGAGTGATCCTTTTCCTGAAACTTCTTCCAATTTCTTTGATATAGCAGTTTCGAAACTTCAGGAGGTGAAGGGTGGCATCTAGACAATTGTAGTTTTATTATCTCGCAGTTGATGCTGTGAGTGAATCTGTCCTTTAGGAATTTGTCCAATCTCTTTTTAAATCCCATACTGTCTTCTATTTATTTTAAAATTGCTGTTTGGTAATTTCTCTGCATGGCTCAAATATTTGCAAGGCTACATTAAAAATCATGGAAATTATCTGCTTTATGGTCTTCGGAGGTTTGTGATTTAAATCCTTTTTTGTGTAGTTACGAGGACTGAAAGTGTCTTCTACCTCCTATTCAAAGAACTCTGGAGCTTGGGCTTTAATAATATATTAAGTCACGTGGCAATGGAGTCCCAAGAGATTCAGTAACACTACAGAAGAAGAAAAAAAAGAGTACCTTTATAGCACTCTTATATAATTCTGTTGTAAATCACAGCCCCAAAAATGCCTACCATATTCTTCAAACAAGTAGTAGAGCGCCTCTCCTTGAGACAGCTCCATCTCCTGCTGTCTCTTACGTATCCATGTAAATATTTGTGTTGTAAACCATTATTTTAATGGAGGAAAAGAAGCCTGGCTGGCTTGGCACGGGGAATTCAGGGTAGCTCATTTAGGTCTTCAGAAAGAGTAAAAGGCTTCTGCAGTAAGGGAGGGAATTGCCCATTTTCCGTGCTTGTAAGGAATCAGATGAGAAGTGTTGGGCCTGAAGTACCTGAGGGGAGGCTTGATGCCCAGGTTGGGAGCAGCTCTGTCCCTGTAACACCAGCTGGATACTGGTCAGGCTGGAGCATACTCTAATGTCTACACAGATGATGCACATAAACTTTTTCGTATGATTTTAAGTGGAAGACAGTCCACCGGAGGAGGGGAAGGTGTTGTCTCTTTAAGATCAGTAGTCAAGCAGAAGAGCTTATAACATTTTGTTGCTAATAATTCAGCATTTCGTAGTGTAGGTAAAGCCTGGATGCTTTCCATTTTGAACTGACAAAGCAACTTGTTTTTGCAGAATGTCAGGCTGGTGAGCATTTAGAGGTGTGAACATTTCAAAAGCAGCCTCCTGCTTTGTCTTTCTCGGTGTGTACAAGTGCCCTGTAAGAAGCTGACAGCGTAGTTACAGTTTTTCCCGGATAATTGGTGTAGCACGCTCAGGCTGGCAGATACAGCCTGCTTTAGCTTTGACAGTGTTTTTCAGTTTCTGCTGTCAACAAACCAGTTGCATTCCTTGGTATGGATGGATTGAGCAATTTTGTAGGCATGAAACACTGTTGTCTCTTTGTTGCCTTTGATACTGTGTTTTTTTCAAGGGTACCTCATCTTGTTGGGTTGGGGATACAAGTGAAGAGCTGTTGGTAACGGTTCATCCATTCCATAGTGCTGATACGCACCTAGATAATCTCCCCAGGCGTGGGCATCCCCAGATGTGGTAGGGAAGGTGTTCTTGTTCAGTCACTGAGGTGTTGCTATTGTAGTCTTGACTCTTCTGCGTGAGTTATTCACGTATCACCATCACTATGTTGGCAAGGTACCGTGTTTAGGAATGAAGCTGGTGCTGCCCAATACACCCCCAAGCAAGACCCCTGTGTGAAGAGGTGGGATGCTCTCAGTGTTGCTGTTTGCTCTGGGGGCCTCTATTCTTCGTGTGGTGGCAGCTCTTCCTAGCCCTGACCAGAGGAACGAGCTAAAGCCTCCTGAAAATGCGATGAAACTGAAATCACCCCCTTTGTGGAGGAAGAGTCCAAAGCCTATTTGCTTCCAAATACCACTTGTTTTATCAAAATCTAGTTCCTTTGTTACCAGAGTAGCATGTGGCTGTTGTGCTGCTTCTTTGCTGCTGAGGATGAATTTCGGAATGAGTAACCACAAAGCAAATGCGTGGGTCGGAACACTGTGAAATTCAAACCTTTTTCATGATGATTTTGGACAGCCACATTGGGAATTTTTTTGAAATCTGTTCTTTAGTTTATCTGATTCCAGTAGGAGGAAGATGAATATTGGGTAGCGTTGAAAAGATCAGTTCATTCTTCCCAGTAAACTTAGGTTAAAGCATCTTGCTTAAGAGAATAAATGAGGTGTCATAACCTGAACCTGTGCAGAATGTGGCCAGAATGTTAATGATCCAGCATTGTTTTCCCCTTGTGCTGTACGAACACAAAGTAATTATTAGCTTTCTGCTTCCACTGGCTTTATGGTGAAAATAAAATCTTAACACTCTTAAGTCTCACACCCACATCTTAACCTTCATCACTGGCCTTCTGCTCTACCCACCACTGAGTTAGAGATGTGGGTACAGGGGATCGACTCCCCCGTTTCGTGTTTGCACCGAGAAGTGTCTAAACTTGTCGCCGAGAAGTGTCTCAGCTCAGCACTGCCTGGGGAAGAGTGTATTTCTTGGAGCTGGCCCTGTGGAAGGCAGCCTTGGGGACGATCCGTGACACACGACTGCCCTTCGCCAGTTGGACAGTGCTTCTTCACGTCGTTTGGAAACACTTAAAGAAATTAAGAGTTTAAATGGCAAAAGTTGTCGGTTGTTCTCAGAACTCCTGCAAAGAAAACAAAGTTTTCCATATTATTCAAACGCACCATATTTAGTGGGTTAAAACTGCTATTAACAGCTTCATCCAAGCTCTTTCTCATGGCAAATTTTGTCTGACTCAGTTTTATATTTTTTTTTATTTAATTTACAATCATCTGGTGAAAGTCTGCACTAGCATTCTATCTAGACTCTATTTAATATGCACCAGAATTATTGTATTTGATATATATCAATTTTAAATCTGTTTCAACACAACCTTGAATGCCTTTCTGGCAGTATATCACTTCATCAGTCTAGCTTAACTAGAGCTGCTTTTTCATTTTTTATTGCCCCCATAAAATCTAGGAATGGAACACTTCGATTTTTCTAGCAGTAATTTTTATTACTTTTAGCCTTTTTTTTTAAGTACTTGTCAGTGAGATACAGTACTTTGTACAGAGTATATTTTTCAGCGATGCATTATATTTTTATTTCAATTTATTTTAGACAGAATGTATAGCATACATCTAAATAATACCTACGGTAGCTCAAATGAGTGTATTATGAACGTAATTAGAATGGATATAAACTTGGTTCATCCACCAGGATTGGTGTATTTCAGTTGCCTGCCTCTAGTCATAGTCCCTTTCAAGTAAGTCTTGAAAGGATAACTCATGTTGTAGTTTTAATGTTGCACATAAAATCATATTGCAACACAGGAGGGGAAAATGAATTTATTGCAATTTTTATGTTTTTATTTTAATTTTTAGGTTTTTCTAGATTTTTCCCTGGAGTGTGTTATTGCCTGACTTTTTTTCTTTTTTTTTTCCCCCTCCTAAGAACATAGAAATTGCCATATTAGATCAGACTTGTGATCTGTGGTGCCAGATACTCTGCCTTAACGGGAATGTGTGTCAAACGCGTTAAAGAGAAATGTAAAGGCCTACAATAGGCCTCTGGAGAAACAATTGTTATAGAAAAATCTCCCTATGGAAAAGCCTGTTCTAATTGTCATTAATTCAACATTACTCTGAGCTCCAAAGTATTTGAGTCCATCTCCTTTTGTCTGAAAAGCGGCCACGTGTGATCAGAGTGGCTGCAAGGAACAGGACATGAGGTCTATCCTCTGTTGTGGCACTGTCTGAGACCTCTTGTGGGCAAATTCAGGGCATCCTTCTGGACCTTGGTTGTTTCTTTTATAAAAGTAGGTAAATGATATGGATTACCTTTCTGTAAAAAGTTTTTGAGACCTAAATATGAAAAATGCCATGGAAGTTGTAGTAATGCTATTAGATTTAAGTACAGTTACATTCTTAACACATTTAGATACTTTATTTATTTGTGTGTTTCGGTGAAGTTTTCTCTTAGTCTGATGATGCCATGAGATGTTCCACAGCCAACTGATGGAACATCTGAGGAACTGGTTTTTCCTTGGTGGAAGCTCTTATTTCCTGAAAATTTAGGAGGGAGGAGTACAAAGGAAAGCAGAAAAATATTTTACTCTTTAGTTGGTTGAAATTATATACGTAGCAGCTACTGTTAGTTGAAATTATATAGGTAGCAGCTACTGTGGTTTTAGAACATGCTTTTGTGCTTTTCCATTAATAATGCTAAGCAAGAACCTATGTAACATGAGTTTAACATTTCTGTTGGAAAAAAAAATCATGACCAGGTATGTCCAAAAAGCATTCCTCAACTATATGCCAAGTGTTCCCTCATTATTCTCATTCCGCTTAATGAGTAAGAATAATACATTTTAAATAATACCAATAATAATAGAATATGAGAGAGAACAGGAACGCTTTTCTAATTAGGGCTTTTGAATGACACTGGAAAAGGGTTCTGGGTTCAATCATCTTGCTTTGCTCTGGGTTGAATTAGCATAGATTTAATGCCGGTGATAATTTTATGCAATTGTGCGATCGGTAGTTTAACACGTCTGGCAGTGAGACAGGGATTTTCTTTCTCTGACAGCACTGAATAAACCCCTGTAATCCTCTTCCTTTAGCTCTCGCACCCATCCAGACTTCAGCTTAATGAAAGGCCAAAGAAATCAGGAGTCTGCTGAGCATCCAGGACTCAAGCAGAGGCAGAATGAGATGCCATCTTAGCATATTTTGTGGTTCAGAATCATAAAGAAGGCTAATGGCTGGATCGGAGGGCTAAGTTCACATTTCCATGTCCTGAGTCGTGCAGAAAGGTCCCATCACTGCAAAGTGTATATATTGAGTGAGTACCCTAACAGCCTGCTACAGCAAAACTGATAGTAAAACAAGATCATCTGGACCAGTTGTGATTCTGGTGTTTTATTTTAAATATATTCATACCACTACATTATGGTTGGACCACAACCTGTGAAACCCCCCCCGAAGATGCCATTAAATTTTAAGGAGAAGGGGATAGGATGTATTAAAACTGCCTTTGAAGGGAAGCTGTTTACAGTGTAAGTCCACAGGTTTTAGTGGTTGTACAAAACCTAAGAACTGTGCCGTATAATTTTTGAGTATGGTTTTACTGGCACGATATTTGTTAGCTCTTTATACGCCTCTGAAGTTTGGTGTTACCTCTGTCGAGTGTCAGAGGATCTGTACGTATCGGTCAGTTGGTGTGAAGGTCCACATAAGGCATTACTGCTGGTTCAGGTCGTGATCCCATTAAATAACAGTAGAGGAGAACCCACAATCTCTGGCCAAATCTCAATTTGGCTTTGAACCTGAACTATTTTCTGAATAAAGAGATGTCAGAGAAGGACTCGTGGTCTGGTGGAGTTCAGAACCCTGCATGTGTGCCACAGACCTCGTGTCAAACCAGAGCGTGCTCACTCTGCCATTGTTCCCAGCCCAAATGAATTCAGCGTTGTCATCACTTTGCAAAGGCGAGTAGGGACATTTCGTGACCTTTCCACTTAGTTTTTTCCTGAAATTATGAGAAATTGGGCAGGTAGGACCAGATTTTTGCTTGTTTTTAGGAAGGTGATTGTTCCTTCAAGAGCCCGGTGGTTTGACTACTGTAAAAAGACAAGTGTGTCTTCCCAGAAGGACCTCTCAAGCCAAGCAGTAATATATACCTGGCTTTGATTTTAGACCCCTCTGAGGAGGATTTGCTCTGAAGGTCCAGTCTCAGCTGAGTTATTAATCTAATGAAAAATTGCCCCTAAGTGCCATTTACGTGATTGTCCAATATTTCACCAAATTATTGTCATTGCTAATTATTTCTCTCCTGACCTTAAATTCTTGTCCTCAGAAGAGTTTCATGACAGCATGTTTCACAGCTTGCTTCTGTTTTATGAAAACGTATTATTCTTTATCTGAAAAGTTTAATGAAATATTCCATGTCATCCACGGCTTCTTAGAGCCTAAAGAGCTATCTTTTTCCTCCAAATTTAGCACTCGAATAACACTGAAACGCTGCGTGTGCTAGGAGCATTAGGGCAGCCTTGCACCTGAGGAGTAGTGTGTGGGCTTGTTCAGTCACTGTAAGGACTGGGCAGGTGTTTGTACAGGAAATTTTACACCTTTAATGTCTGTGATCTTATCTGGGCGCTTGGGATATTATGCTTATCTTGACCATATAAACAAGTTTAATGCTACTGTCTCGATCTCTTAACAGTTAGTCAGTTACTGTGATTTCACCGTGTTCCTCAAGTTATAACCTAATGATAACACTGACCAACCCCAGAGAAAAAGGTATGTCAGAAATGAGTCAGGTTTCAGCAAGTTAATTCTAGAACTGGTTTTTGTTAATAAATGGTGAATGTGAATCAGAGTGATTGGGGTGGGGGGGGGAAGTTTTGGGATGGGATAGCTATGAGGGTTTGTATTCAAATGGGGTTAAATAGTTTATTTTCTGTTTGTTCTATAGAAAACATGCTATGGTGCATGTCAAGAGTAAAGAGCTGCTGCTGAGAGTTCACACAACCACGGTACAATGTGCAGGCAGCGTTAAGACTTGTAAAGGATAGCGAGCACGTAACTAAGACCATGAGATCAGCCTATCAAAATCCCTATCTTTAGATAGTGAATTCTGGGCTTATTGACGATGTGCTGTAAAGGAATAATTAAACCTCAGTAGGTTCTTTCTGGTACTTTCAATCTGAGTGAAAAGCAGAGTAAGAGGAGCTCTCCAAAACTCAGGAAAGTTGTGAATTCCTGTGTGAAGAGGGGTAGATAGAGACTTCAGATATGCACAATAAAGCTCGATCCCCCCCAAGTTTAAATAAAATACTGCATTTTAATAAAGCATTCAAGAATAAAGGCCGTTTGGGAGGCGCGTTGAAGCTGCTGTTAGCTGCCAGCTCCAGAGGAGCACAGAAGACATGCTTTGATTAATACATCACACTTCAGATGTTTCTCATTGCTTGTTTAGCCTTATTCTTAAGTAGCAAAAGAGCCTGTTCACACAAGGGTTTGCTTATTTACGAGGATTATACTTGTTAACTGACAGTTTAAAAGGAATTAAATAGGCCTCCAACGCTGATAGTCTAGCATTAAAGAGAGTATTAAATGCTGACCTTAGATTCGGTTAAGGGCCTTCTTTTTCCCTTCCCTTCCTATCCACTAGCCTGGAAGGAATGGAAGTTTAAATACGCCATAGTTGATAATCATTATGTGATTAGATGGATGATTGAAATAAAATTTCCACAGCAAATGAGTATAGGTGTTTTAAGGGGTGACTGTAGACCTCTGAGATCCCAGGGAGATTTGCCACTGATGCTCCTGTGGAGCAGTAGGAGGAAAGCTCTTGTACCTGAGGTGTTTACACGAATCTCTTCTGGACTTCATATTCAGCACCCAAAAATATTGACAGAAGCTCTTCCATTCACCTAAAAAGAAGTGGAATGAGGGGACAACTTTAGCAGGAAGGGTCTTTAAAATAATCCTGGTAGAAAAACTTTCATGTGGAAAGAATCAAAAAGGATTCTCGTAAGGGATGTGCTTGAGGTCATGGCATAACATAAAATACCCCGCTGAGCAGGGCAAAGTTGGGGAAGAACATTGGACCCCGGGGTTGCTGAGGGGAAGAAAGGCAGCTGCTGTTAGCGGAGCATCTCTGAAAATCTGGCCTTGACAAGAGCAGCACAGGTCATAGCTAAAATGGAAAATGACTCCTTTAATATAAGAAAGTGGTTAAAAGTGTGCTGGTCAGTATTTTGGGTTTCTTTTTTTATGCAACAGTTTTACAGGGCAAAAATTTTTGATACTGAAGTACCTCAGAATGTGTTAGTGTTGCTTTTTCAATGCAAAAGTTATGGAAGTTCAAAACCTTGTATTTAAAATAAAATATGATATACCGTACCATATTTTAATATAATAGGATTTATCAGTCGAAAGAAAGCGATGTTTCCACAGGATTTTTTGATGCAAGTTGAAATACTTTAATTTTTTGCCCAGTGTTTTTTCAAGTTTCAACATTTTGTCCTAATTAGGATGAAAATCCATTTTGACATGACTGTAAATGAAAATCATATTTGACCATTACTTCCAACTATCTTCCTGTAGTACCTTCTTCCTGCAATACAGTTGTGTGAAAAGGTCACATTGGAAACGTCTTCTCTGATGAAACAATATGTGAAGGAGAACTCCTCAGGGGAGCGGATGACATTAATGGGAAATGTAAAATGCTACATTAATAAGCTGGAGTTTTGGGGGTGGGAGGGGGTGTTTCTTTTTTGTTTTTCTAGGTACACAGGACAGCAAAGTACCCCTTAAAGCAAGTTCTTGAAAGTATGTTTTTAGCCTACACAAAAAAAAAAAAGGGAGAGGAGAGGAAATGTTAGCTCAAGATAAATAGGGATTTTTCACAACTTTAATTAAAAACAAGTAAGACACGTTTGCAAATCAGCGAGTGCATTTGGAAATCTCAACTTTTGGTCTCTGTTCCTCTTGGCTACAAAGTTTTATCTCAGTTCCACTACATTTTACTGCTTGTACATGTTGTGTATTTGAGGAATATCGTTATGAGATTCCATGGTGTATTTTTGGATCTCAGTTTTATTTATGTGTAGTGAAAAACTTCCACC
>JAOXJK010000015.1:1848596-1861464 GCA_025774025.1 Xenus cinereus | reverse complement strand
CCGCCCCCCATCACCCATTCAAAAATCTGGATTTTTCAAGCCAAAGCATTTACCATAGCAATGGATTTTATTATTTTTTTCTTAAATAAAAAAGTAGTGGGGTTCTGACAGTGGAAGCTAATACAGAGAAGTCTAGAAAAATTCGTATAAGGAGCATCGTGCGTTATTGTTGTCATAATCTCCTAATTACATGACTGCTTCCTTGACTGCTTTAGGTGCCTTGAAGTTCCAGTTAGGAAAGAGAATTCGCTTCTGCTTGGCACTATACCTATGTGGACTGTAATGTAAGGACAGTCTGTCCTTGGAAATGATGTCAGTGTTTTTCATGTGCAAACACAAAATGGTCAGACGCCAACTGGGAGGCTTTGGGATGGCCCAAGTCTGGTAGTGACTGGTTTACAGGAATGTAACTCTGTTGGTGTAGATTTATTTATTTCCAAAAAATATAAAGACAGAGAATTGGATCAGCTCTTTTCCCCGCTTCTTCTTGTTTTCTCATTAACTTATCCTTAACCAATCAAGTTCTCATTGTGTGTTTTTTGTGAATTAGCAAGATGAACTCAGTAGAGGCGGAGTGTCAGCCCTGAGCTTTGACACATGTCCGTGATTCTCTCGTCCCTCTGAGGGGTCAGATGGGAAGACACGTGCATTGGTTGACATTTTAGATGCAATACTCTTCCAGTATTCTAGAAATTAAACCAAATGGTATTTCTCAACCATAGGATTTTCATCATGTCTTCCACAAGAAAGAAAAGATATTTTTTTTAAGATTTTTTCCCCCCAATTTGCAGCTCTGGGTGCTGTCTGACCAAGGTGGAAATCTTTTAATGTTTCTCTGTGTTTTCAGCATTTCCGATAGAGAAGAAAGCAATGTATGCTGCAACAGCCTAAAAATACAAAACATTCTGGAAGCCTTTCTGAAGTAATAATTTCTTTTTTTCTCCAATTATGGTGGTATATTTTAGTATTTTTATGTGGGCTTGACTATAATATTTGGATGCACGGCGCTGACTGTTCTGTACCGAACAATTCAAACGATATTAATATCTATATGATTAGGGCTTATGACACCTCTGTTCTATTCCTGGTTCAGCCGTTGTCCTGCTGTGTGACAGCACTCAAAGCAGCAGTCCTGTAGATAAAATTATAATAATCATGGAATCATTTGGGTTGGAAAAGACCTTTAAGACTTTTTTTTTTTTTTCTTCTTACATTGCTCCACTGGTTTCCCCTATAGCATTGCTACAAACTGTGTTCATGAGCTTGAGGTGGCCTATGGTATAGAATCCTGTATTTTAAGAGCAATTAAGATGTTAAAAAAATGTTAATGGACTCTCTTCCCACTGGTATACCTTGAACTTTGTCTCCTGTCTGTCAGTCTTGGGCCTGTTGTCTATCAAATAGTTGTAAGGAATTAATTAGACAGCCAAGGCCATTTTAGCTGGGAAGGACTTTTCCTGACATATATGGGAAGAAAAGCCTCTAATGTCCTTAAACCTTCAAAAACGATGCATTCTTGAAGAAAGGGAGGAAAAAACCCTACCTGTGTGTGTATATATGTATATACATGCTTTTCTAGAGACCTTTACGTGGAAGGATTCTATGAAGTAACATGCAATTCGTATAGTACAACACTATCTAATTATTTTTAAGTTGACGAGACTGACCTTTCTCATATTAAAAATGTCACTTTCTCAAGACCTAAAATAAGCCACAAATGAAACCTGCACTCTAACTTATTCTAGAGCAGAAAAATTCATCCTTTTAATCCTTCCATTGTGTTTCCTTGCATCTGGTAAAGCACAGCGAGGGAAAATTACCACCATTTCAGGGGACTGCAATTTGTATAGTTATCATACAGATATAAAGCTGTTAAATTTCTTTCTTCCCCTGCTCCAGTATAATCCTTCAGGATCATTTGGTTTGTTTTCCTCACCCTGCCCAGAGGGATACGTGCAAGACAGAAGAAATGTATTCCCATTGCCAGGGTGTGAGCACAAGGGCCTGATTTTTAGCACTGTCACATAATTCCAGGATGATCCCGGACGAGCCTTTCTCTAAACATTTGTTGATTAATAATACTGCAGTATATTACAATTTAAATATAGGGGAATGAATGTGAGATGCAAAGGCCTAATGTTCTCTGGCTGAGCAAAGCAGAACAGCAAATAATGGCTGAATATTTGTTTGCTAGGTAAAGGAAAATTTTGGATTTCTTAGAGGGCAGAAGAAAGGGAATGGCAGCTGAAAAAATGCAGCAGTTTAGTTGCAGTTTGACAGCATGAATCAAACCGATCCGTGGGGTTTTTTTTCTGTGTTTAAAGGGCTTTTTAAAATAATTGTATTTAAACTTTCCCTGGAACAGATGCTTTCAAAGAAAAAGTATTTTTTTTTTCATTTTGAAATTTGTAAATGAAACATGTTGGCAATTTAAAAAGCCTTTCTAAGCCTTTTTAAGCTGACAACACTTGCCCAAATTTCTCATTTGACAAGTATGAGAGATTTAAATCTTTGTGAAACAGATTTTTTTGGCTTATTTAAAAAAAACATACCTTTTCTTCTTAATAGATAATTCTCAAATCTGCTAACAGATCTAATGGTGTTTGATGAACTTAACACTAGTCCATTCCTCTGTCAAAAACCTGAATCCTGAAAGGTCATAAGCAGTGAGAAGCCCCAAAATACGCTGTTGTCCTTTCCCCAGGTACGTGGATGGTTCATCGCTCAAAGGACCATCCACGTAACTGTTCAGTGGAGGAAATTCTAATAGAGTATGACCTGGCTGGCAAGAAAGATTAAATTGATATCACTCAAGTTCCATGTGAGTTTGGGAAGACGCTGTTAAACTTTCCTACACTGAGCGTTTTGGAATTGCTTAAAACTGGTTGACATTCAGCATTCACTGACCGATAAAGATTGTATTCAGGTGACTAAACAGTGAGGTTGTCACCCAAATGATGGGGTTAGGTTTCATTAAATGAAAGTTCTTTGTCAATTAGTCATCTTTAATCTGTGTTTTGAAAGTAATAAGTTATTCTATTGAGTACATAAAGGTAATGCTGAAACCATTAGAAATAAATTTCAATAAAATGTCTTCCTCCCTTAGCTCCTGCATCAGGTGAAGTGCTAATTTCAGTAAATCCTAGTCTTAGGTGGTGAAAGCTTTCTTGGAGAGCTGTATATGAATGCAGATGTTTTTCTGTCTCTCTAAATTATTATGTTAGCATTGTATCACGTCACTTGGGTTATGCTTCTGTTTTCCCAATGCATTGTTGCTCAAACGATGCCAACGTTTGTTCAGGAACTGCTTTGCTGCTTGTTTTCAGATGGGGAAGGTTTTATTGCAGAGGGACATGCTTTACTACGTTGGGGTTATTGCTAGTTTAATAACAATTTTTAAAAGCTAATTTTTATAGATAAGTTTCTCCAAGTCATTCCATTCTTAGTGCAGTCAGTAGTGATGTGCCTATTTGGAGACATATATTTTAAAATACTCAAATAGCAGTCTCAAGCTATCGGGAGTAATGAGGGAGGTTTCTTTGGCATTAGAATTCCCACTTATTTAAATTGGGACTATTGAGCTGATCCAGCACAAGGATTCTGGGCTTTGGTAGTGAAAGGAAACTGCAAACACATAAGATGTGCTTAAGAAATTTCTAATGGAAATACAGACCCACTTTTTATAGGACAGAATTCCAGCTCCAGCAGCTACCTTGCATGACAGGAAAGAAAGGGAAAGAAAATGCCATCTCCTGAGTATCATAACTTTTTTTGACATCAGGTATCTCTGTGTAATACTACCTGGCATGGAGAAAGCACTTTAAATAAGAAACTATTTGCATTTACCCTAAAAGATAAATGAGTTGCATCGTTAGACTGCAGGATTTGTAGTAAGCTGTTGTCTTTTCTACTTTCCCTTTACATCTCCCACCCTCATTTCTCTTTCTTCTTAATTTGTGGCAACTTTTCTGGTGCCTGGACCGTTACACTCCTTTATTTTGGAATTAAGTACTGTGTATGTGTCTTAATAGTTTAATAAGCAAAGAAAGTTGATCCTCGTTTGTAGGGGGTTTTAGGTGGCCATGACAATACAGATAATGATAAAACATTTATATGTTTTAACATATGATGCAGTGTCCCCTATGTTTGTATGTTAAACTGTTGTGGAAATTGTTGTGGCTTATCCATAATAATGAAAGATACATTAAACTTGATCTTAATTCTGATTATTTTTCTAAAGCATCATGGAACCTTTCCCGATGAGCTGAACTAGCTCTGGCTCTCAATGTTCAGAATGAACTTCTCTGTGACTTTGTCATTCTTGCTGTGTATTTGAACTAACAGAGATCTTATTTTCTAGCCTTGGTATGATATAAAGGGTTTATCGTTTCTACAGCGCTGCTTCTGTATGAAAATCTCATTATGCATTTCAAAAAGAATGCCAGCAGTATGATTTTCAGGAAGTGTAATTACATTTGGAGCTGAAAGGTAGCTGTCGTGCAACATCTGACCTTCCTAATAGGCTGGGCAGAACAAGTAATGGATACTTAGGCTTTAATGGTCTTGGGGGACTGAGTAAAGGTGATCTTTAAATAGGAATCCTATTTAGTGATTGTACCAAGGATGTATTTATATAGGCAAATTTATAATGGGGAACCAGTGTCCCCCCCCATATAAAGATTTGTAATAAAAAAAATGTACTGAAATCTATAGCGTGACGGATGCTGGGTTTTGCCAGAGTGGCTTTAGAGGGAAACCCAGGCCTGTGAGAACGAGCACCTGAGGTTTGAACCACAAACCCCAGTGAAATCAAAGGGCTTAAAATAAAGGTTTGTGGGGTGAAAAATCAGGCCTCACCGTATCAAATCTTTGTCACTTTGTCCTTGCCAGTAGAAACTTACAGTTTGAACAAAGCCATGTTTAATGTTTATGTGTGTTTGTTATTTCAATAATATTTTCAGAGCTGGTATCTATATTTAAGTTGTCAATGTTAAGCACAGAGTGATGATTATCTGTTCATTGCAAGCGAAATATATCGCAGGTTATAATGCATTTTTGAAAAACAAACCTTGTATTTTTATATCTAGAAATCTGGATTCACAGTTTTTAGTCAAAACTAGTGAGCTTTTCTTTTTGGAATTTTTATTGTGTTAGGCATTTTGTTCTTTAGGGAACATAAGAATGTACATCTGTATGCAAATACTAATATTGCAATTACCATATTCATCAGGTGAATGAATTCACCTTTGATTACAGGAGTCAGCAAGTAAATATCTCAGGTGTGGGGCATCTCAGCTGTCTTTAAAGGCAGGAATTTGACTGTGGCAAGAGGGTGGTGCAGTGACGTGACGACAATACCCCAGTTCTTTCTCACGTGGAACAATCCTTTCTTTCATAATTCCTGTGATTTCCAGCAGGTTGATTAATGTCTGTAATTGATATTTTTAAAGGCTAATGTTTGTCACTCGAAGACTAACCTTCCAAGGGTCTTTTAATAGGCAGAGGGGAATGCTGTTACCTGCATTGAGCACTTAGATTGTATGGGGAAACTAAGGAGATGATGGAGCTAATGTTAGCCTTTGTGAAATCCACTTGTGTTTGCGTGCTTTTTACGTGCAGAAGGGTGGTTATAGGACTGTTGTGCTCCATATGGATCTAGCTGAGGGTTGTCACATCTCTGTAGTATGGAACTGAAGGCCAAGAACATCGCAAATGTTCTGTGTAAAAGCTCTATGCTGGGTAGTGCTCTCTATACTCTGACCTTATAAATAACTGTAAGCTGAATAGGCTGCTGTTTGGTTTTGTTACCTTTTCTGCTGAAGCAACGAATAATGTCCAGTATTATTTATTTAAAACTTCTCTGGAATGTTAACAGCCAGCAACAATCGGAGGCTTGAGCTTTACTAATATCAGCAAACCTTGCGCGTATGGGAAGTACAAGCGCTTGGAGATGTATTGTGTGCCACATGACAGAGAGACTACTTGACATGTATTTTATTTCTAAAATGTCACTAGCTGGAAATTAATCAGACCTGTAATGCATGTTTGAATTAATTTATATTGCTGTTGGAAGCAATATCTCAAGAGCCTCAGACAGATGTGAGAATGCTGTAAGCAGGCAGTGTTCTCAATGGATTAGAAAATCCTTCAAAACACCACCCCCACTTCTTCCAATTCCTCTCTGCCTTTGCTTACCTGACCTTTTGGTACAAACTGAAGGTTTTAACATAAGGAAAGAGAAACACCTCACCATACCCAATTGTGTACCTTCTGCTACCCTGCTACTCTGGACCTTCTCTAGCTTAGCAACGTTTGGAGTTTTTCCTGGGAATGCTGCCGGTGACCCATACGTGTTTGTGCAGCCTCCGTGACCTCCTCTTGCAGCTCTACCTTAAGTAGATCTGGAGTGTAATTGAGTTTTCTGCCTGGTGGAATCCTGAGATGGTCCCATCTGTTAATAGCGCATAATACTAGGGTTTGCCATTTGTTGAAGCCCTAGAGTTCATACTTTTCAGGACTCTAAGCAGAGCAGCTGAATTGGGAACGATCATGTACAGAGCAAGATTCCAGCAAATCGCTCATTTGGAGCCTTTCCAGCGTGGCGGGGTCGGTCTGCGCGTGATTTCCCTCTGCTTCTCAAAGGTGAGGGTGGAGGAAGAGCTCCCCTCCTGGGGACAGTGTTTTTTAAATCATCAAGAAGTCGTATGTGCATGCTTTAATTTGTAGCCTTGCTTAAATTATCTGGAGTCCTTCAAAAGGCAAAAAAAAATCAATTTGACTTTGGCAGCTGCCGCTACAATGCCTGCCAATCACCATAGTATCTTGGCTATTTTTAAGTCTCCTGAAATCAGTCTGCATTAAGGCAATAGCTGGGCTTGGATTTAAGCCCAGGACTCTATCAATATAAAATGATTTGTTGCAAGTTTAAAGATGCTTCATCCCTATTCTCTCTCTTTTCATTTACATTTTAAGCTTTCATCAAAATGCGGATCAACAGAACTAATAGAGCCTTTTTTTCTCTCTCCTACTTCATGCTTTCTATGAA
The DNA here is from genome assembly GCA_025774025.1 of Xenus cinereus. Lineage (NCBI taxonomy): Eukaryota > Metazoa > Chordata > Aves > Charadriiformes > Scolopacidae > Xenus > Xenus cinereus. The sequence continues at coordinate 1,854,419 of JAOXJK010000015.1, read as the reverse complement.
GAATACCTGAGACTGTATGTTCTTAACCTCTGTCTGACGTGAGGCTCTTCTTCCTTCTTTTCCAATAAGAAGGACCAGTTTGTTCACTGAAGGAACCTGCTGTGAGTCTTGCAACCTTGTCTGCTCGAATATTTTCCACTACAGTTCTGAGGAACATCAAACACGTGTGTAAGAGAGTGATTGGAACAAAAAGGAGATGATCCTTCATGCAATAGGTAATGCTCACCTGTACCTAAGGGGAATGGTTGTGGGTTTGTGGTTTTTTTTTTTCTCCAATAATCAAGTTTCTCATCATTAATTTTGCCATTCATTTCCATCTTTCAAGCTTGCACGCAGTCTTCGTGTCCATCCACACAGACTTTTGTTGTTCAGTGAGATTTCCCCTTAGGGGAAACCCGTACCCAACATTACTTTCTGTGCTGTGGAGAATTGCAGACAATTAAGTACTCTAAATCACTTTGAGTAGAATGGTGGTGTTAGATTCAAGCTTGTTTTAATAATAATAATAAAAATCAAGATAATGTCCATTGCTTCAGCTTCTCTTTAGTAGAAGCGTAATTTCCCTGTAGTTTTTTCCAAGATTTCAAGGGATTTCTATGGCAGCCACCATCATAAAGGAGAAAGGAGGCATTTGTATTCTGTGACACAAAGCCAATGATTCTGTCAGTCTCAGTGGCATAATCTTTATATGCTATTAGAAAGTATTAGCTCTCTCTACTCACAGCCCTCAAAGCAACGGTGTTGTGAGAACTGTTAACAGAGGGTATTCAATTAAATATGGACCATCCCTTTACAAATACATTTAAAAAGTATTTCCGTGACTAAAATTATGGTTTATTTGTAAATAGAGACAATGTTCCCCATGAATGCGGGTGATTCAAAAGAAATCTTTCTCCTTAATACCCCTCCTGCCCCAGGTTTGTAATGGCCAGTTCCCTTGGCCCCTGCTTCTCATCCTTCTGTTTTCATGGAGCTGACCTGGGAATAGCACGTTCTACAGAGGTTATCCAAGGTGGGCAGGTTGCTTCTTCATTAGTTTTTGCCATCCGCAGAACGTGGAAGTGTTTTTAAAGATGAATTACTCTTGGCACCCCTGATTTATAAGGAGGCAACTGCGTAAAAGTGCAGTAACTTTCCTGAGGTCAGGTGTAGGTAGGACTTAGGCTGAGGTGACAGCTCTGCTGGTGTCCACCGAAGGGGTATGTTGTGCTCCTTAGAAGAACTAACTTCTTTAGAAGAACTAAATATCCCAAAATGATTCTGTGATCTGACTCTGGGCTAGTTATTATAGTTTGGGTTTAGTTTATACTCACTGCTGAGCCCTTACTATGTCTCCCTTAGTTTTCCTCTGAATAACCTGGTGCAAACTCTGGTGGTGTTTATTCATAGTGCCAAAAATGCTGAAAAGCCTGTGTGGGGTTTTGGTGGGTGCAAAAGCTGCAGGACCGTTATGGGTGGAATAAGCTTCACGTGGCACAAACCACGTCAGTGTTACGGGTCTGTACTGGGGTGTAGAGCAAACTCTTGCCTAAATTTGTAATTTATCTCAGAAGAAATTGGGGGGGATAAATTGGATTGCTGGTTCCCTGAGCGCTGGGGGAAATACGGGGTGAGCAAATCGACAGAATGGACCGTTGGAGTTCTTTGATGGGAAAGAGGAGGAGGAACTTTCTCAAACTGAAGACTATATTTGGGTGTTTTTCTGATTTTTTTTTCAAGACATGATCATCAAATACTGCATTAAAAAAAGTCTAAACTTTAAACAAAATAAAACCTGTTACTCAATCTGTGGCAAAAAGATCGGACAGTATTTTTCTTGAAGCTGCAGTTTTGCTGGAAATACTTCTTAAAAACAGCATCACTTTATGTGTTCTTGCTGAATCTGATTTCTTACATGTATTTGTAATTTAAAGCAGAACTGTTCAATGCTCTCTGTGGGTGAGGAAGTGTCTAAAAAAACCCCAAAAATCAGTTTTCTTTCCTGTTCTGTCTCAATATATGCAATAGATATTATATAAGTAAAAATTCTTGTTTGTTGTTCAGCTCTTTCTTACCTTCAAGCCGTGCTGCAGGAGCATTAACACCTCTGGAAACAAAATAGCTAATTCTTATTCATCATTTAATTTTTAAAAATTTCATAATTTCACAAGATGCCTAATTTGTATAATTTCTCTACTTTTTGTATGAATACCTCATCAGGCTGTATCACTATTTTCACTTGTGGCTTAGCATTTTGAGCTCTTCAGTTTATCAGCAGTATAAGGAAAATCTTCCTGGAGACTTTCCATCAAATCCATTTGTTGATGAAGGAGGGAACATCTTTTCTAATGCTTTAAAACAGAAGCCATAAATTTTGAAGTGAACTTCCAGTGCCCTTATTAATAGATAAGTAATTTTTTTAGCATCCCCCTGACCTGAGTAGGTAAAAAGGGGACACGTTGGGAAGGTGAATGCTGTGAGTGGGGAACATGGATATGATTTAGAGAAAGTGTTTTTGCTTTGCTCCTTGGTACTTTGTGCGGGGGGGGTAAGAGGGGAAAAAGAGCCATTAAAACTCTGTGATTTGGGTACAGCCCAGCTGTTCACTGGCTGGAAAAGGAAGGGTGCTGGTTCCTTGTCTTGAGGTTCTGGAGGTTAAATTCTGGGCAGCCTTTCTGTGCCAGGCTTTGGGACGCTGGCACAGCAGGTCCGTGGGTGCAGCGTGACTCTGTCACTTCACAGTGTCATTTGGGCAGAAGACGATGCGTGTGGTGCCCCTGCTACCCTGGAAACTCCTTCTTTGTTCCACAGTGTTTCTCTAAAATACAGGTTGTCCAAAAGCCCGAGGTTTGCTCCAAAACCAAGACATTTCTTTGGAATTCAATATATTACATATAGAAGAGTCTAATTATATTATTTCAGCAGGCACTGTGAAGAAGATCGCCTGGTATATCCTGGCTGATATCTAGTACTTCATACAGGGCCGTAACGCTGCTCCTGTCATTCTGTGTGGTTGTGCGAAGCCTGTTTAGAAATGTTGACTTCTCCCAGCAGAGGTACCGTTTCACAGGAGGGTGAAATAACGGAAATAACCGTTGTAAAATGTTTTGCAGGGAGAAAAAAGATCGCATTTTTTCAAAGCTCCCTGGGAGTGGTTGCTTTGAAAACAGCACTCTTCTGTTCTGCTCTTATTTGACTTTTAAAAAAATAGCCTTGAATTAATAAGATGTAAATAGAAGGGGGAGGAAAAACAAGTACCCACCAATCTTTGTCATAAAAATAACCAAAAGAATCAGTGTGATCATAAAAGTGTCCAATTATGATGTTGTGCTCCAGAACTAATAAAAAAAGATACAAACAGAATATAACCTTGAAATGAAATAAATGCATTCAAATGTCAGGCCTTAGCATAAGAAGAAATAGTCACTTGGGCTTTGTTCCAAACAATTAAATGTCGGGTTCTAATTGTTAGGAGTATATCTTAAGAGCCAAATCTCCAAATCCAGCTGTTCCTCTAACCCCAGACTGCTCCCACTGACAACGGGTGGGTGGCCTTTCATTTGCCATGGGCTTATTTACTAACAATATACATCCTTCTATGCACTGGCCGTCCTTTTTATTGTGGGAAATTGGTTCTGAGAAAAAAAACCTGTTGGGGTTCAAGGACTTTTTTCTTTGTCTTGCTGCATGTCTTACTAATACTGGGTATTAGGAGGCAGCTGGAGCTAGAGTTGGTACTCGGTGCTGTGACCTCCTGCATGGCACTGGAAGGGCCCTGCGATACCTGCAAGACTTTGGGTCCCCAAGTATAAAATTGCCCATCTCTGAACAAAGAAGTGCTACTGGTTGTTTCCCACCCAAAATCTTGTTTTAACACTTGCCAGCCACTGAAGTAAATGTTTTGAAAAACAAACAAAGATTTCTTTTTAGTCAATGTGAAGTTTAATAGAGCATTTACTCTATAAATACCTGCAAACTCTGGTCTTGATATTTAAGACTGTTTTGGGTTTTTTCTAAGATTGATTGCACTTCTGTGGACAGTCAAGACAAACAGTCTAAAGAGGCTTCACCCGCTCCTTAACTGAGGAGTTACTCCTTTAATAAGCACTACTATGTTCAGCTTTTCCTTTACGTAGGTATGGAGGGGAAGTTCATCCATTATATCTATAAGGATAAAGTTTAGATTGAAGTTCTCTCTAGGACTCTCATAGAATTCTGAAGTTTTATCTGTAATCAAACAGTTTTAAACGCTTCTTACAGGGGATCATTGGTTTCTTAGAGATGCTTTAGGTATCTGACTGTGGTAAGCAGATAGTTTATGTTAATATCTCAATGCCATTGTGTCACCTGATTAGAAAGAAACTATTTACTAAAAGTGAATGCAACTTCTAATGATCGTCTCAATGCTTAGTTACCAAATCACTCTAATTACACTTAGATAACTAATCTCATTAGCCCATCATACTATCGTAAACCATAATCAGTATAATTCTAGTTAATTTGAAGTATGTTAATAAAACATGAAATAGAAACTTTTGTCTCCCCGCAATGTGTTCAACGTTGATTTTTTCCAAACATAGGGGATTAACACAAAGGGAAGAATAAGGATTAAAGCAGACAGTGACTGACTTTTAGTTTCAAGTACTGTGGAGCATAAATGAATTTAGGTGGGTTTCTGGACTGCAGGCTGTTATTTTTTTATTATTCAGCTGAATCTGAGCTAGAGAAATGAAGGTAAGTTATCTGGGAAAGACAAGAAAAGTTGGATTGGGACAGTGCAAATGAAGATATATGGAAAGCAGTAGAGAACTTGCTGTATTGATTTTAGGATCATTTGAATTTCATACGTATAATGAGATGGAAGATGTGAATGGGAAGGACCAAAAAAAGGGATCTAGAAGATGAGAATACTTAAATGCAGAGCAGTAACTTCTTGAGGAGCAATTGAATCTTAATGTCTGGCATGGCTTTTTGTTTGAAAGATGAAGTCTGTGCCTAACCTAAGAGCAAATCTCACTGAAATTACAATCCTTCTAACCCATTTCTGCTCCTGTTAAGCTTTACCAAGCACTAAGGAGGAAGACTATGAATTCCTCAGGACAGTGAGGAACTTAGATTTAATAAAATGCACAAGGAAGATTAAATAAAATAAATTTTCAGATATATGAGGCAGTGATTATTCTATTCTGGCCTTGGAGAATAATTACTTGAGTCATCGTGACTGCAGGGCACACATGAAATCTTTGAACTAACTCTTTTCTGAATGCATTAATGCGAATTTCAGTAGTTGTGTCCATATGTGTTTTGCTGACTATTCTGCTTAATTTAATTGTCTCAATGCTTTCACATTTCTTTGTGAAGCTGTGTATTTTTCAGATAAGCTTATACCTTTCAGATAAGCTTATAATTTGTTACTTTACTAACTGTCAGTAGCAGTCTATGTTTAAATGTGTGTGTTTTACTCAGTTATTGCGTATCCCAATTGACACATGTTATGTTCTGTCAGTCCGGTATTTCCACACTCTAAAAGGATGACTGTGGAAATGAAGTTTTGATGTATTGCCAGTTAAGCTGAATAATCGTCTGTCTGGTGGCGTGCTTGAGACTTGCAACTAAAAAGATGGAAAGTTAGGTGCAGCCCTGCTCAAGGTGCACCTGGGGTTCATAGAATCATCTAGGTTGGAAGGGACCTTTAAGGTCATCTAGTCCAACCATCATCCTAACTCTGATGAAAACCATCACTAAACCATGTCTCTCAGCACTATGACAACCCGGCTTTTAAATCCCTCCAGGGATGGTGCCTCAACCACTGCCCTGGGCAGCCCATTCCAAGGCTTAAGAACC
>JAOXJK010000015.1:1817142-1835229 GCA_025774025.1 Xenus cinereus | reverse complement strand
GGGCAGGTTGGAGGGGGCTTGGAGCAACCTGGTCTGGTGGGAGGTGTCCCTGCCCAGGGCAGGGGGTGGCACTGGATCTTCTTTAAGGTCTCTTCCAACACAAACCATTCTGTGATTCTATGAGTAGTTGTGATGAATGGTCAACTCGACTTCATCTGCAGTGGCAAGCAGTCTTTTAGCGAAGTGAATTTTCTTTGGAGGTTAATGTTTTCAATTGATATAGGCCTTTAAAAGCAACACACAGCTGACAAAAACTTTCTCAAGAACTATTAAACAGAAAAAAAAATCCAGAACAGCTATTATTGTCATGAAATTTCATGAATCAGCCAGTAGTACTAATTAAAACAAAGAGAGTTTTAATGCCACAGATAAATCTGAAAAACAAGGAGCTCTTTAATGATAAAGCAAGTAGTATTTCTCTTTTTTGACAGTGCTGTGTAGTTTAAGATACATCAACTTCTGTATAGCACTATGGAAGGAATCAAGATAGGAAATATCTAGAATGGGAAAAAAAAATAAATCACAAAAACCAAAGATGAGAAATGTGTTATGTTTATAGCACTGAAATGGATGGGAGATACATTTGCTTTGTGTGATAGTAAAGAGTATGCGGCATTAATAGTGAAGTGGGTTTTGTGTGCTGGTTGCAACAGTAATGGACTCTGATGTAAAGATTATAGTCAAAGTAGTGGGAATTGAGGTCATCTTAAGAACCCAGGAGTTTGTGGTGGTTTTCATTTGTCTGGCTCTTAAGTGCCTAAAATCTCGAGGCTGTGGCAGCCCAGCGTTCAGTGTGAGCTGGTTCAGCAGCAGCAGGCGGCTCACTCCAGCCCCTAATGTACAGACACTCTTGCTGGTTATTTAACGCAATGGTCTAGTGGCCACCTGTGGCTCAGGAGGTCCCTAAAACAGTAATTAGTTGAAATCACTAGGCTGTAGCAGGAAAAGTACATTTTCTGTGTGCCCTGTTCTCATATTCCCCTAATTACTTGGTTTTTTGCTTGCTGTTAGAGACAGGATGGGGGAAACTGTTGGAGACAGTGAGACAGAATGAGCTCTTCTCTTACCAGTTTTAATAATTTTCAGTAGTTGTCATGAAGTTATTTCAGAGTTAGCTGGAAAAAGAATTAGTGAGAGGTCAGTCCTTATTTCCGAAAAAATACATCTTTATAGCTTGGTAAAGAATGCATATAACCTTTCTGTACCTGTATCTTCAATATTTTATTCAGATTAACTGAATAAAATTGATTCAGATTGCTGAGCCAGATATTGCTTTCCATGTTTATTATAATGTTTCCATAATAAGTCCAGCAATAAGCAACATCGGTAGCTTTCTTGGGGAGAAAAAAGCTGCTTGTGAGAAGCAGTGTAACCTCAGGCAAATCAGTTTGTGCCTCCTTTCTTTTCCCAAATGGACTTTTTGGGTTAGATTTATTTTTTTGTGTGCTCAGGTTTCATGACTTGGAGCCAAAGCTCCTTCTGGTCTGTAGCCATGTACCCACAGCACCTGATGCAGAGACCCCCAGCTCAGTTAAAGGGAATTACTGAGGATCTGCCCTAATGAAACGAGTCCTTGGAGGTAGTACAGGTCTGCAGCTTTTGCAGTGTAAGTGCTGGTACTCCATCAGAATCACAGGTTTTTGATGTATTTGATGTTTTTGTCATTCTTTTCTTGGAAAAGGAGGGCTGAAGCTATGATGAACTGTTGTGATGACGGTACACGTCATGCCTGTTGCCACTGAAGAACATTCAACAATTTTTTCATTATTTTTTTCTGGGGGGAATCCTACAAAAATGTCCCCAGTAGGTAAGAAAGAGCTCGAGCTCAGAAGGGGTTAAAGGCACCGGGTTACTTTTGCCTTTTGTTTCCCTGTTGGTTAAGGAATATGGAAATTCACAACATTTTCACTGTTGTTGTAAGGACAGGTGGGCACAGGCAGCAAGGCTTTCACCAAAGACACAATCTGGGGACAAATCTGAAATTGGAAGGTTGGGTTGGCAGGTTAAGTCTAGAAAATTACAAACGCAGGTAGCAAAATATTTTTTTTTCCTGTTCTGTTTGCTTGTATTGAATGTCAACATTTATTTTTACTTTTCTTAGGGTGGAACATAGTGTCTGAATTCTTGCTTTGAAAGTTATGTGAGACATCTTGCAAGCTTTTTTTCTCTGTGTATAACACTGGGAGAGGCAGAATTTCTGCTTCTGTATTATCCTTTTTGGCAATCAGTGTTGCCCTCGGGAGGAGCGTTTGTGTGTGCGTGTGTGTCTGTGGGTACTTGATGGTCCTTTTGAATCTTCAGCCAGTCCTAATATGAAAATCAATGGGTCCCAAGGCATGTTTGTCTTTAGCAATAGATCTGTTCCTTCTATAACCTCTGCACAAAATATCTTGACATGTGAGCACTCTTGTGGCGTATGGAACAGCATTTACTTGTTATACAGCATTTTTTTGTAGCAGCAGTATTATTTTTTCATTCTCGTTCTTTTAACTTCATGTTTTCAGTCAATTTTATATGGTTTTCTTTTTTAAATTGAAATTCTCAGTAGTTAACATAAAGCAAAATATTAACAAAGGGACCTTTCAAAAAACCTTTCCTGGAGGTTCATTGTTACTGAATGGAGACATGTTCTCCTGGCTCATTCTCCAGGCAGCCAGAGGAAAGTAAATGATCCAGGTTGTTCTAGTAGCATGAATTAGAAAGCTGATGAATGTATACTTCATCAGATTCTTAGGGGAAAACAAATCCTGGATAATTTTGGTTTAAGCCTGGGAGGCAGTAAAAAGTTAAGTCTATCCCAGCTCAAACTAGTACGATGGGGACTTCTTGGTAGATTTTAATAGACCACAACTCTCCCAGGTAGCTTGACAAGCCACTTCTGAAATATTAAGAAGAAACACTATGTAAGACACTTGATTCAGGTTTTCTGCTGTGCTGTAACTTGCCCTGGATCCTGTTTATGCTTGTATTTTCAGGCGTTCAGTGGGATCTTGGATAACTAAGTTAAATTGAAACTTAATGGAAGCCGAGTGCCTAAGTCCCCTGGGCACCATTAGAGCTGGCAGTTCGAATTTCTAATGATTCGTAATGACTCAACCCCCTGGACTTTGAGAACAAATGTGCTCAAGGACTCCACTGAGCTTTGGAAAAGGCCTTGGATTTGCAGTATCTTAAACTTTTATAGCAATACGTGTGCCCTTGTTATAATTGGGACCAGAATTTGATCATATTGTATCCACGTAGGTCAATATGAAAGCCATTACAGCAGACTAATGCTAAATATAATTCAGTGTAGTCTATAACATGGACGTGTATTACCCTTGGTCTTTATGCAGATACATGTTGTTTCCCTTTATGTGTGGGATTAACTGTGTCTGTGTAATTATTTCACTGCAGAGGGGCCACAGCTGTGTGGCTTTGACCATTATCGCTTTGTGTTGTTGGCAAATCTTAAGACTTAAACACGCTAATGAAAATTGCATTGTTGTTCTTTATCCTTACTGGTTAATACTACATGGTTTTACAAGTGAATTCTTCAATACAATGAATTCTATGCATAGATTTCTCCCGTTCATCTTTGTTTGCTTCCTAGACAGACAAGCAAATTCCCTAAGTCTTAAGCTTTGGTGTCAAAGGGGGAATGCGGCAAAAGATGTGTGCCTTTATCCATCGGTACTCCCCGACGGCCCCACTGCCATCCCTGTTCCTCGGCTTCCATGGAGTTCCATAAAATAGGAAACACGTAGAAATAGGAGATGTGATGATACCGCATCACGCTGCTTGAAACTTCAGCTCTTCTCATCTGAAGCGCTACTGAGGCAACCCCTGTTGAGGATGGATGTTGTGAATATGTCACAGAGGTGGATGAGGAGGGTGCAGACCCCCTTGCCTCGGGAGGGGACCCGTCGTGTCCTGCTGGGGACAGGGCTGGACCGAGCGTCTGCATGAGCAGCTCCCTACAGAGATGAGAGGGACAAGGCTTTGGTATTCCTTGAGGTTAGAAGTAAGTACAGGTGTTTTTTTTCTTTGCTTTTTTATTATATTTTTTTTTGATTAGTGGAGTTGGTCTCATGAGCAACTATATGTGGGAGCTGAGATACAGTATTTTCTATTTCAGTGACGCCTTGATAAATCTTAGGAGCCATCTGGGATTTTTTTTGATTAAACAGTACTTAAGCAGAAAAGGTTGATTGATGAAAATCAAGAAGGGTGTGAATCAAAAACCATCCTCCCTTTTTTTTTTAACATGAAGATTGAAATTCATTTTGTATAGTTCAATGGAGATTAATACGCAAGTTAAATAGGCAAAAAAAATTAGCTTTTCCAGAAATGAGCACACATTAGGAGAGAGAAATGAAGAGCTGCCTAAAGCTCCACAGACAGATCCAGGTTTTTGCTCCGCTTTGCCGTTCAATACCACAGTAATAGAGGTATTACAGGAATGCGACTCGGAGAGTTTGCTAGAAATGGGAAAAATAATGTTGATGCTTAATCTTTCTGTCTGCAACTGTTGGACAATGGTCTCTTACAGGGACATTTGGCATAATACTGACATAAAATTTCAAGTGTTCCTGCTTCCAGGCAGCTGAGTCAGATTAATCTGAAAGCCGAATGCTGAATCATCTGTTGAAGATGGGGAATTTCAGAGAGATGGAGTCACAAGGCAGGCTTTTTTTTCCTCAACCCAGACACTAAATGGTACTTGTTTCCCATATTTGAAAGAGATTGGCCTCTATTAGTCATCACTATTTCTTAATTTCTAATAAGAAATGCTGTGTATCAAAACAGCAAGATTCAGTTATACCAGATCGTTGTTTTATTTCTCTTTTTTATTATCAAAGGGACTAATGGTACTTTTTAAAATATTCAAACTCGACAAAGCAAACAGTCAAAAACCTTGAGAACATATTGTAGTGACTGTAAGAGAAATTATATGCGGAATGGAGAGTAGGTGCTTTTGGTTTGCTTTAGCTGTTTCAGATTCTTCAGATTTGTTTCCATTATAGAATTGATATTTGCTCTCTTTAGAAGTATGGATCTTTTCTTCTCTGTAATCAGCATTTATTCTGATCCTTCACCCTCTAATGCCGGCAAATCCTGACATGATCTGAAAGCGTCCAAAAATAAATAAGACTGGAAAGATGGAAAAGGTCACATGCAATATGAGTTTGAATAGCGTGAGCCAATTTTACCTGAGGTCTCGTTGTGTGGCTAATGCTCGTCTTAACAGTTTCAGCACAGAAGGGCCTCATTTAATAAAATGACATTGAGATGATCTTGGAAAAGTAAAAATCAGACAAAAGTAGGAAAACAGATTTATGCGTTGAATATGATATGAAATAGCTTATGTTTATTAGAAGACTTTAAGAGACATCCCCAAGACAGCCTGGAAAGCTGAACATTTTTAAATTCTTTATCACAAGAGCACTTTCATTATGTAACTGGGTCTTGGTTATTTGAACAATAGTTTAAGAAGGGTTTTGCTAAAACTTGTCAAATCCAATTTATCATGTTCATACACATGGACATGCAGCGTCTTCCCTTTATTTCAGTCAAGTGCATTTTTACACTCTGGCTGAAACACGTGCTTAATCTGTTTGCTGGATATCCAGTAGAGCATGTAGCATATGGATGTGTCAAAGTGTGACTTTCAGTGTTTTCATAAAATAGTGCTAAATTCTGGTTCCTCTATTTAGTTGAGAAAATAGAAAGTTTTCTGCAGCTCTGCAGTTGAATGTTTTCCTATAAAGATGACAAGCTTTTGAGTTGAGATTTTGGAAATTAATTTAAAGTTATTATTATTTTTTTACTGTAATGCTTATATGCTGAAAGCCCAATCCGAAAACAGTATATAATTGTAATTAAGATTAAATGTTTAGCTTTATTGACATGAAATAGCGTTGCTGTTAGGTTTTACCTTCACTGCCCAGAGGAACATGTAGAAAATATCCTGGCCAGGGTGGACTGAGTGAGATGGGTCCTGGAAGGGGTGGTAGTCTGAGATACCTGCAGGTGTCTCAGTGAAAGGTTCTGCTACTTTCGACACCTGAAGCAGTTTGGGTGCCTCTGTGTCTGCTTCCCCTTTCATCCCTGTATGTGAAGCCCTGGTGAGGCCGCAACTGGAGTATTGTGTCTAGTTCTGGGCTCCCCAGTTCCAGAAGGACGGGGAACTACTGGACATGGTACAGCAGAGGACCACAAAGATGATGAGGGGACTGGAGCATCTCTCTTATGAGGAAAGGCTGAGGGACTTGGGGCTTTTTAGTGTGGAGAAGAGAAGACTGAGGGGGGGGATCTGATCAACACCTCTAAATACTTCAAGGGTGGGTGTCAGGAGGATGGGGCCAGGCTTTTTCCGGTGGTGCCCAGGGACAGGACAAGAGGAAATGGGCACAAACTGGAACCTGGGAAGTTCCATCTCAACATGAGGAGGAACTTCTTGACTTTGAGGGTGGCAGAGCCCTGGCAGAGGCTGCCCGGAGAGGTGGTGGAGTCTCCATCTCTTGAGACATTCAACCCCCCCTGGACATGTTCCTGTAGGACCTGCTCTGGGTGGACCAGGATTGGCAGGGGGTTGGACTGGGTGATCTCCAGAGGTCCCTTCCAACCCCGTATCATTCTGTGGTTCTGTGACATGGACGGTCTGTTCCATGCTCAAACCCCACCCAATTGTTCCCATGTGCTTAGATGGTGGAATCTCACATTATGTGTTTACTTCTGCCTGTGCGCTTACAGGTTGGTTGGGGGCCTGCGACTATATTCCAAGTATACTCCTGTTATTTTTGATTCTCAGTTATGCAAAAGTCATTTTTCTGCCTCTAGTGAAGGGAAATAGGACTAGCAAGTCGGTGTTAGTCTTTTAGGAACATTTAATTATTTTATGTACTGTCTTTATACCAGGCTGTTATAAAACAGCCTCAAGCTCCGTAATGGTAAATGCAGTTGGATTCCATCATTGCCCATCTGATCTTTTTTGGATTTCCTTCACTTAAAGACATCCTTTGTGAACACAAACTTTCCAAAGCTGGCTGTTGGGCTGTCCTGTGTAACCTTCCAACTGTTACAGTACCTGCAGATCAAATAAACCCAAGGCTTTGACTTGGGTAATGTATAATGCAAATGATCGTGGGCTCGTAGGTCTTTTCTGACACATACAGACTCTTTAAGATTTATTCTGCATTAGTTCTTTGCTTCTGAGTTGAGAAATGGTTTTGCAAAGGAATGAACTTTCTAATCTAATAAGATCAGAATTTTACAATTAAGAAATTGACTAAATAACCACATTTTTCTTTGTCAAAAAGAAAATAAATAAGTGTTCAAACTCCACCACATATAAATTCGCTTAAAATATAGAACATTAGATGATTTAGGGACCCAGGAGAGAAATTATTAAATCCTGTGGTGATATGGCTCTTTCAATCATGTGTGTTTCAAGGGCTGGTGGCATGATGAATCTCAGCAAGCTTGTTTTGTAATCCTTTTCATGGTGGACAAGGACGACTGCCACCTTCTTTTTGTCTCTGTGTGAGTTCAAAGATCACTGTCTTAGCTGACCTGCCTGTGTTAAGCAAAGCTTGTTAGTTCTAACTTGTCATTAGAGCAGTCACTGTCAGATTTTCTTCTGCCGTGTAAAACTTGTTAACAAGATCTTTTTCTGTATTATATGACAGAATTTTGTTGAAATGGGATTTCTCATATCTACCAACTTGATTATAAACAGAGGCTGTTGTCCATACTGCTCAAAACTCCCTAAAAGAATACTTTGAAATACATTCTCCCTGCTAATTGTACCCTAAGTAGAACCAATGCTTGAACAATTTCATATTTACTTATACAATACAGCTTACGGTGCTGGCTTTGATCCTAAGTCATGTCTTTTTAAGATGATCTAAATCAGACAAATCTCTGGGTTTTGAAACTGCAGTTTTGGTGGTGGTGCTTACTTCTATCAAAATTGTGAAGTATTAGGAGAAGGGTCTGACAGGTAGGAATCCTATTGTTGCTCACAGAAACCATGTGGAATTAGGTCTCATTAAAGCAATTCAACAGTTCTTTTCTCTGGTCTGTGCTAGGGATGTTCACAGAGTCAGTGCAGAAACAGAAAACATCCCCGTTAAATACGGGTGCTGCTATGAAAGACTTTTAAAAAGAGAATTTCAGTTAAGGACAGCATTTACTGAAATAAGGTAATTAACTCATTGCCTTCTCCATCGGTAGAAACCAGTTTATGATCTGTGTCCAGTAAGATGCTGGGCTGCTGGGCAGGGAATGTGGTGACCTCTTGGTTAGGACCCCAAGATTTGGCACCTGTATTAGGAGAGCATTAGAATGGCTCCAAGTCTCAGTATCTGCGCCTCTCACTTCCCTTTCTGCAAAGGAAAACCACTCAAAAGAATCTTGTAATGGTAAATGTTATTTGCAGGGTGATGTACTCTTATAATTTTATTGCAAATCTAAGTTTTCAGAAGTGCTAGTATCTGGAGCCAAGCAGTTATGAGCGGTTTATCTTATTCTTTCCTCTGAAGGACCTTTCTCCAAAGGACAGTTCTGCTTTATGTTTATGGACCAGTCCGACTTGCTTCCAAAGCTGGAAGAATTGCAGTGTTCATAGTCCTTTAGTTTGCTAGATTATTCCCTCGAATGAACTTCCTGTTGCTCTAAAATTTAATTAATTTCCAGGAGTCATGATTTGTGAGGTTAATAATGAAGATTAAAAGTCCTCAAAAATGCTTTCTTTTCCATCCCAAAGTATACTTCTTCCCAGAGAGGCTCCTTCTTTATTTAGAAGCAAGACTCCCAAAACATAGATGATTTGTCTTCATTTTGTCAGCAGCCTACAATAAAAACTGCTTGTAAGATCTTTACCGAGCTGGCTGCAGATTTTTAATGTGCCTTTAGCATCAGGTTTCTAAAAAACAAACTTGAAATAAGAACCGACTTCTGAGGGCCGTAATGGAGGGAAGTCAGCCATAGCCTGTTGTTTGCCATTCCGAACACGCACAAACCCGGTCCTTGTCTCATGCAATCCTTTACCCAAATAAACGACGTGTGGGATTTGAGAGCTTGCCGGGGCCTGATGGAGAGCGCTGGGACTGCGCCGGTTCCTCAAACTGGTGAATCCTCGATGCATTTGGTGAGTTGAATTTGGCTGTTTTCAGAGCTGACTTCTTTCCATCAGCCAGTCCCTCTCCCCAGCCACCTCTGTGCTCTGTACGGAGTGATCCCAGTTTAAATGCCCAGCAGTAAATGATATGCACACCACTAATTAGCAAAAGTTCTGTGTTACCTACAGTGCTGGGGGCTTGTCCCGTAGCATGTTTAAATGCACAGTCCTTGCACGCAATTCACGTAACTCTGCTCTGTTTCTGATGCAAAATTTTTAGATCTTTGGCTCTGAAACCTCCATGGGAATGACTTAAGGATTCTTTGGTTATGAGGATAATAAGCCTTTGATACGAAAGGAGAGTCTGGAATATAACAGCCTGAAAAAATCAGCTCAGTGATTGGAAATCAAGTACCTAATTTCTAGCACTTGAGGTCATTGATGCTGCAGTGCTGCATTGTTGTGGTGTTATTTTGGTCTCATGCTGTAGTGGTTTTCAGAATGGGATCGTAACACTGTGCTGGAGAGCCCTGTGAAAGGGAACTAAGAAAAACGAACTTATTAGTAGCAAACATGATTTTGTAGCCAGCAGTCCGCACCAGCGAGCTGAAAATCAGTGGTGTAAAATCCTAGGCAGAGCGCATCAGTGGGTATGAATCTGAAGTGGTTCCTTGACTATCCTCCTGCAGGGCTTTGCACTCAGATTAGTCATCTTGGGAGCGGGGTATACTGCGTAAAACCAGAAAATTCAAAATATTTGTATGTGGCTGAGGGGAAGGAGTGTCTCCGCTCCTTTGGACATAGGTTGGTGGGGTAGGGAAGCAACTGATCTTCAAATCTTTATTCTCTGAGAGGTGATTGTTACCTTGTTCCTGAAATTAATAGCTTCAGTAGTAATGAATGAAGGTCTGTGCCCTTCATTCTCCGGGGTGCCAGGTGTAACAACTGCCTCCTGTCATCGCGGGGGCCCCTGAACTGGGGACATGGACATATAGAGAGGTCCTTGACTGAGAAGGGTGGCTCAGAACTCCCTCTCCTGTATGGTGATGTGTTGGAGAGCCTTTGCTTCCTGAGGTCAGTGTACACCCTAATACCCATTACTGCCTCCATTTCCTCTCTTGATCGGTCTTCTATGACGAAGGATAATTAACACGCTGGACTGGGATTGATGAGCTCTGAGTTAGTTGCTTACTCGGTTCAGGTGTGGATTTTCAGTACAGGCGGCTTAATTTTTCCCCTCCTGTGAACTCCTGCAGCGTGCTCTCCTGTGTCACTCCAGAGCCAAAGGGCTTTGCTCCTTTCACACCCCCAGTTAGATCCAGGCTTTTTCCTTCCTTGCTCTGCCACAGGCTGCTAATGTGATCGTGAGCTTTAACTCTTAATGTCTCCGTCCCTGAAAGAGGAGAAAGAAATGAAGGTATTAATCATCTGATAGTCTATTAAAAATATTGACTTGATAGAGCTGTGATACTGTGAGGATGCAAAGACACAGACTGCACCGTTTGTAAAGCAAACCCAGCTGAGTTCCTGCATTTCTAGGTTGCTGTTGTACTTAGCCATTATCATCCCTCTCCTAATTATCTGCTGGACTAGAAAGTAGCCGGAAAGCGATTAGGACTTTCAACACTGCAGCAGATTGGTTGTTAGAAAGATAATTTCATTAATGTATCAGAAAGCTGCTTCCAGTTTAGACTGGATATTCCTAGATAAATTTAGATCAAAACCACGTAGAATTCCATGATAGGGAAATTTTCATCTTCATGTTTCAAAATAGCTGTTTTCTGCCTCTCGGACAAGGGGAAATAACTTGTTTGCAATAGAGGGATTATGAGACACAGTTAAGAAATTACCATTTTAGGCTTCAAGCACGACAGCCAATTGATTTCAGTACGGTTCGGATGAATGGCATCATCTTCATTCTTCCTTCTTGTGGCAGAAGAAAAAGCCTTATTTTTAGCTTTGCTATTTCTGGCTTCGGTTTTTTCAGCCAGCATAAATGTACCTCCATCATTTGAATATAACATGGTTTATAGGAGCTTTAGCAGATCAACACTGTTAAAGGCTGGGGCAATATCATGTACACTGTTTGAGTCTTGCATTTGCAAGGCAGCATATGAAGAATTCTGTTGAATACAAATTGATTTAAATTTCCCAGAAGAAAAAAAATAAATGTCTAGGGCCAGTCACATCTGAAATAGGAGGATTGTAAAAATCGAGTTGAGTATCTTTTTATACCTGTCTCCTCCCTATCAGTTTCATTCATCTCTTCGGCGAGGATTGTCAGTAACCTTGGCAACTCCGTATTTGTTTTCTCTTTTCTCCTCTGCTTCTCTGTCAACTGAAAATGCTTTTTTTTTTTTTTTTTTGTGGAGATGTAAAAACTAGAGTCCCAACCAAATCACGTTAAAGGAGGAAGAGGGAGGACTGAGAGGAAAAGGCTTAGAATGCTTTTCTAATGCAGATTTTATAGACCTATAAAAGAAAGCTTAGGAGTAGTTGAGACAGCTGAGATGTGGTTGTAATGTTTTAAATAGGGTTATTTTGTCAATATATCTTGCAGTGTGGGAATCTTTTAATTCCATCTAAAATGCTACTGACATAAATTCTTGTGCTAAAAAGCCTGACCAGCTGGGACACTGATCCTGGCTCCCAGAACGTTCTTTCCATCCAGAGCAAAATGAAGAGAGAAGTGAGTGATGAATCAGGTGAGTTGAGATCTTGAGCATGATGGTCCTTCAGTTCTCTCCTAACTGGGCTACAGAGTCTTCCCAACTCATCCCTAAAGTGAAAAGTTCAGATGTTCTTCAAAATACATTATAGGCTTGAAATCTCAAAATTTGCCTCAGAAATGAAGTTGTCTTCTGTACAGTTGCTATGCCAGATAAAGGACTTTTGCATGCTCTAGTGGCCAAGATTGTAGGGTTTTTTTATGTGTGTATGGTTGGACTCAGTGATCTCAGAGGTCCTTTCCAACCAGGACGATTCAGTGACTTCTAGCAGCACCACTCTGCTGACTGCAGATCCCAGCCCTTACTGACTGCGCTAATCTAAGGTGAGAGAAATGTGTTGTAAACCTGACCATAACACTGGGTTCTACCCAAACACCAGCTCAAGTATCTGTATGAACTGCTTGTACCAAGTGCTTCTGTTAAGGTCATGCTTTTGACCTTGTTTTTAGCCTCTCCATTTGTTTATTGAAAATGGTACAATAGATGATAAGCCTTTTTGCCTCGTAGCTAGTTGCAATGCAGGGCCAGATTCTGAGGGGGAAATAAATAATTTTTAACTTAACTGGTATGACTTGCAAAGACAGGGGTGGGTTTTTTTGGGCGTTCTTCTGGATATACCCTGAGTTTTATAGATCTCACACGATCATGTCTCATACAAAGACTGAGGGAACATGAGGAATTCATTATGTGCACATTCATTTTCCAGGATGTAGGTGTTGCATTGGATGGCCAAGTTGCCGTGTTCAGCTTTTTATCTGGTTAGTCCAGATGCATTATAAACACCTAACATTTGCTTTTTAAACTAGGATGCTATAATTCAAAACTGAAAATCGTCTGCTGTGTTGTTGTGCAGTTATGATACATTATTTAGCTTTAGAAGTTGGACACTGTTGAAGGACTCTGATAGAAAGTCAAGTTTCTTGATTAGGAAAAAGTAATTGAAATTTGTTTTATTGGGGCAGGGGAAGGAAGGGAAAATGATTTCTGTATATCTGATAATAGAAAACATTATGGTCATTTATTTTAGTTTCTGTAATTGAATTTCAAAGCCTTCAAGTTTAGGTGTGTGCACTGTGGACGCATCCAATTCAGAAACTTTCTGTAATTCCCTTGTCCACTCTTGATCAATTTTAGTGATTGTATAGATTTGTCTTTCAAAAGTTGATTCTCAGACCGTAGTTGAAGAGCAATCTCTAAACTAGTTACAGTATTGACAAAAAGCTAACATAGGTCAGATTTCTAATTGATGCTGCCAGCACCTGCAGAACAGAACTCCTTTGGAACGCAAATAGAGCATCATTTCCTCCTTCCTTCACAAGTTAACAAGCATGTTCTTGAATTTGTGATTCATCATTTTCTTCTTAACCTCTTCCTAATCTGGGTATATTTACTGAAACTCAGGAAACTTAAAACCAATCAACAGGACTAAATTCAAAACATGAAAGGTTTGTCAATTTGGGATTTTAAATTCAAAGCAATGTGCAGAGCTTCATTTGGCATTCACCTCCAGCTCTCAGATGCAGTGTTCAGCTGGATCTCCAGGTTAAACAGCACAGCACCACCACGGAGATGCAGTCAGGAGAGAAAAAGCACCCTTGGGTCCTCATGTCAAAGACTTACCTGGGTTTGTTTTATAAGTTTGATGATGTCCCAGACAGGAGAAAGATGGGGAGGTGATGGTGGGACCGGCGTTGATGAAAGCATCTGGAGGTATTTAAGAAACACGTAGTAGATGTGCATTTCAGGGCACGCTCTTGTGGCCGAGATTGTAGGGGTTTTTTGTGTGTGTATGGTTGGGCTTGGTGATCTCACAGGTCCTTTCCAACCATGACGATTCTGCGATCTACTGAGGTAACTGTGTGCGCTTGTGAGGACCTGAAGAGTCCCGGAGTTGGCAGAGTGTGGCTCTGCAGGGGGCAGCTGCCTGCAGGTGAAGTCAGGAGACCTATTAGAAATGTTGTCCTTCCATTTGATAGCTTTTTCGCTGATCATCTTTAAATAGTTAGAAATGTTGAAACTGGCAACGTCTGACTAGTTTTCTCTCTCTTAAAACAAACCAATTATCCATCCATGACAAGAATAGAAACAGAAGGTGGTAATTTCTTGCACTCTTTAATTGCCTCCCAAAGAGGATAAAGCAGTTACTTAAAAAGACTGTGTCTTCATCTGCAGTGTTGAAATAAAGTCTTTTGAGGATAACTTAAAAGGACAGATGAAGATTCTTGGTTTGTTAAGGAAAGCCGGATCTAAATTAGCTACTGACTTCAACAAAACTTGCCTATCATTAGGTATTCTCTGTGTCATGTGAAAAAGTGCGAATAGCATGGGAATTAATGCATGGGTTCCAACAAAGAAAAACAACATTTTGGCAGCTGGCATTTCAGAAGGCATTTAAGAGGTTTTGCAATAAAAAAAGAATGGTTTGATAGCTGGGGAGAGGGCCTGGGGTGTGGATTGCTCTGTTAGGTACCCTAGAGTCTTCCTGTGTGATCTCAGGTCAAGAATTTTGGATGTCCAGGAATTCAGTCCTCGACTGTCCTTGTGAAAGTGTGTTGTTATCGTAAACTTATACTAGAGCTTCATTTCTTTAGATTATCACTGTATTCTGGGATATCTCCATGCACCTTTCCAGCAGGCAGTACAGGACAGAGGTACAGCATCCCTCTCCTGAATGGTGCTTTGGGTAAGTTCATCTCACTCCACAGACATTAGAGGGGCCAAGGGGAGATGTTCCCATTTAGGGTTGTTCAGACTGGGGGTTACCTCACTGTGGGAAGCAAATGAGTGGTCAAAATATGTTTTCCGTGTGCTTACAGTATTGCTCTCCTCATGAAAAATAGCACAGGTACAACTGTACACAGATAAGAAAGTGATACTGCAGATAACGCAGCACCCAGTAGTCTTCTGTTCAGGGCACAGACACAAGTTGCCAACTGTTGGATTATTCTGCTTATGAAGAGCTCGGATCTGAATTTCTCCCCTATCCACCCAGCCCTAGGCCAGCCTGAATGCTCCCCAGCTCCCGGGATCGTTCCCCACAAGAGCTCAGTGACAGAAAATTCGGTAAGAGCGTGCTGTGATTGTTATCTCCGAGAGCTCTCAGCAGCTGGGATGGTGGTATGGAAATATCTACAGTTAATAAAGTTTCTCCAAGCACTCTATACTTAGAAACTTCAGGCGTGCAGGTGGTATGTCTTAAAAATGTATAGCATTTTTGTTATGCTGGCTCCAAACAATCACTCGCATTAGTTTCCCACCTGTGCTCCTGTTTTCTCCTGGCTGAAGGGATGAAGATCCTATTTTTTCTGTGAATAAATCTGACCTTCTGGGAACTGGCCTTTCACTTGATTAGATCTTGGTTAATCCCGATTCCTGCTTGTGTAGTGTCTCCTTTCTTTGTCAAATCTACCTTATCTCCTGTGGCCACTATGTAGGTTGTCTTTCTCTTTGTGTATGTGCGTGCCTTGAAAAATGTAAGGCTCGGATTGTTTTCAAAAATCTATTGTATATATTGCACAGGTGTTTTTAAACTCAAAAATTATTTGGAACCAAAATAAAAATAAAAGTTTAAGATAGCTCTAATGAGAACCTGCAAATAATAGTCTCTGGGGGCTGTTTCTTAGTGGATGTTTAGTAATGCCTTCTTTTTAATAACGTGGAAAATACACTGGAAAAAATCCTGTGTTGGAAAGGCTGCAGAGAGAGCACACACCAGCGAGGGAGCTCAGGGAAGAAGCGTAAAGTAGACCAGTGAAAACATGTTTCGCTGGTATAATTGCATTTCTGCAAGGGATTTTTCCAGCATAGAAATGCCTAAAAAAAGAATTACCCCATCTCGCCAACACTGTTAAGGCAACCTCCTGCAGCTGCCAGTCAGGCTGATTGGATTTCTCAAATGAATAGGATGTGCACGTACTAAAGAACTGTGTAGATCCCAAAACCTCCCTCATATAAGTCACTCAGTGGAGGTAATTTGTGTTCCTCATTAAGAAAAATCCCATATTACATCTTTACTATTAAATTTATCATATTTATTGCCCGCTACAGTAGGATTTATTCAATTTTTCAGCTTTTTCTGAGCAAGTTGCATGCAGTTTGTTTGAGAAGAATGGGTAGCGGAGACCATACAACCAGGAATTGCCAATTGACAAAGGGTGTTGGGCGTTGAGTGAATTTATTGCAGGTTGTATTTTCCTGCTGCCGGGGAACATTCAGTAGAACCTTTGTGCTTTTGGCTTTTATTTCCTGGTGCACCCCGTAGACATACGAACAGTGAGGCAGCCAAATTGGAAGAATCATTCTGAAATGTAAACACATAATGAACATTTTTTACTTTCGGCCTTTGTGTAGAAACATTTTGGTGTAATTATTGTGTCAAATTGTACTGATATGTAGTGTTTAATCATCGTACAAACAGAGGGAGCGTATGCCTTTTGGTGAATATTTGGGTTTTCTCTTTTTGGTTACCTATATGTTATCTAAATACTATTGAATGTTTTGAAGCATGGCAAGCTTTACCCAACACTTGTCAAAACAACACAATTTCCATTTTATTATTCTTTCTGGTAACAACTAGCAGAAAGTATGTTTTGGGAATGAAATCATATAAAAAAGGTAGTTATTTATGGCTTGTCAGGCATGTCATTGCAGAGTCTACCCTTGCATTGCTGGATGCCCAGCTAATGGCATCTGGTGGAGCCGAGCTTTGGGAGGTTCTGTGCCCCTGCATAGAAATCACAACCCTTTAAAAATACTTCTGATTGGACTCTGAGAATTACTTTGCCCTGTTCCCTTGTATGTGGAGTCTTTATATTTGACCTCATCGCTATTTTCTCCTGCAGAAGCTGCTCTCTGGTTGGATTCTGAGAGTGGTGTGGTTGGATTTTTCCCCAAAAAGCTTTCAGCAAAGACGTAGTTGTTATAAATTGCTGGTATAAGAACGGAGCAGGTATATGATCTTGCAGTTAGCGTGTAAGGTGAAGTGCTTTGCAATTGTTCTCGGCCCGATGGAAATTATTTCATTTACTTGAAATGGGGTTCCTTGAAAAAGGTTCCCTGTGTTGCAAAGAGTGAGCCTCTTGTGCTGGTTTGAAGATAATGATTCTAAACTGAATTGAGAGCAAAGCCACCGTTTCATATCGCTGTGACCAAACCCAACGTGGCCTAGGAGCTGCCAACTCGCCACCTTCCTGCCAGGAGAACAACAAACACTGGTCTGTACTGGGAAGCGGCTGGTGAGGAACATCAAACTGCCCCAAGCTGGGATATTATTTGGTACACGTAGTTCTCGGTGCACGGGGATCCCTTGTGAGCATTGGTATCAGGTGCTAAGAACCGCTTGCAGGGAGAATCCAAACTGGCTACGTGTATGAATTTTCTTTGCATTAACCTTGAAATTCAACTCCAGTTTGATCATCATCATGCATAGTCTGTACTTGCATTACTACTGATAACAGAGACTCTGTAAATGTCAGCTTTGGGATGTCTTAATTTACAGAGCTACAATTGTTTGATCCTTGGAAAGGCCAACATGACATCTCATTTTTACTTTAAATATGTCTGATTTGGGGAGGGGCTACAGACCGCAGATTAAATCTCCAGTTCATCAAATCGTGTAAGGATTGTACATTACTTTGAGAGCAGTTTTCTCATACAGACTTTCCTGGCACTGAACACGTGCCAGGCTGCTCGGTGCTCTGCCGCAACAAACCCAAGGGAAATCTGGGAATGGAATCCCCCGTTAGTGGTTTTTAATTCCCTACAGCAGCCACGGTCCTGTGGAGCTTTCACGGGAGTCAGACAAGAGGGATGCGGGGTTAGAGATCGCAGAGCCCACTGCTGAGAGGTTTGTGTTTCGGGGCTTTTTTACTCTGGAAAACTGGGAGGATAATTCAGCTGAGGGTGGGGACTGAGGGAAACCTTCCTTAACCTGGAGGATGAAAAAGTCACTGTTCAAGAAGGAAGGAGCCACTGCTGTCTAGGGACTGAAGGGTTTCTGAGCTATTCTGCAACTGAGAGAAGTCTTCTAAGGATCTAAATTCTGGCAGTAAATACTTGCGTTGGAATATGGGTAAGATTACAAGTCCTTAAGCTTTTTGTCTTTCTTCTTTTGTGACCTACTCCTTAAATTAATCTCTGCTTCCCCTCTAAAGTGAGCATGAAGTGAAGCTCAGGATAGCCGTTCCATTGGAAACTGGCATTTTGAACTATTTCTTGTCCCAAATGATTGTGAATAATCAGAATTCTCTGTAAAGT
>JAOXJK010000015.1:1776625-1794755 GCA_025774025.1 Xenus cinereus | reverse complement strand
CTCACCAGCTTGGTGGCTCTCCTCTGGACACGCTCCAGCAGCTCAATGTCCTTCTTGTAGTGAGGGGCCCAGAACTGAACCCAGCCCTCGAGGTGAGGCCTCACCAGTGCCCAGTACAGAGTTATGGTGTAGAAGAGATCATCTTGCTGTTGCTGCTGTTGGCTGAGTACCATGAATGTAGTGAGAAGGTTGGTGGGTACCTCTTGGATACAGGGCTCTGTGTCAGTCACTCGGAGACCAGCTCATGCTTCGCTTCTGCCATATTACAGAATTAAAGACATGGTGTCAGTTTTCTGCAATCAGCACAGTCATGTTTATCATATGAAAATAATTGCATGATAATTAAATAAATAGCATGCTCACATGAGAAATTTAGGGGTTTTTTTTAAGGTGAAATCTGAGCAGTTCTCTTGATTTGTGTGACTACATTTGGCAAAAAATGAAATCTCTGAACATAGTGATTTCTTTCCTTTGTGAGTTTAGTTTTTTGGACATACATTAGTCAAGTCTACTGGTGAACAATTTCTTGTAGGAAGGGAGCATTTTAGAGAGCAGCTTGCACCAAGAGTGACATAGGTATTATAGTTATATATACTTTAATGGAAATGTCATTTCAAGATATGGTGTTTTTTAAGCAGCCTGAAGATAGTCACTAGCAAAGGTATTATTATCTCCAGTATGACAGTCCAAAAATACCTTAACAAAGTACTTTCTTTTTTAAAATAAGCAGCATTTCTTATGAAACGCTTTAGTCTTCTGCCTCTGCCACCGCAGTGTGACAATGACTGCACCTCCTTTGTCCCCACGGAGCTGGCGCCGTCTCCTGTGAGTGTGCTCTGGAGCACACCCCGGGATGTTGCATGTTTTCATTGTGCTTGAGGTAACTACAGGCATTAATTTACCTTTTCTCTTGCTGTTGGAATAAACGTTCTGCAGAGTTTTATATCTGGAAGAAACGCACCGTGAATTACTCTGCATCTGTTCTGGATGCTAATCCTATTACCAGCAACAGGATTAGTTCATAAACAAAAGAGCTGGGCTCGTCTGCTCTACGTGCCCTGCTATGAACACTGAACATGCAGAGCACCACTTCTCTACTCTTACACTTAGCACCACAGCCAAAGCTCGAGACTGCTGAAATTCACTGTACTGAGATGTGAATTTGTATGATTTCTGAAAAAAACTATATAAAAATGTAAGAATTGTCATATCCTGTTCGATTTTGAGGGCTATACCTGGTTAAATGTAGTGCTAGAATTTATTTCAAAATACGTGTTGTTGTTTCTGACTAATTTAACCACATAATTAAAATCAAGCCATGTTACCCTCATTTGAAATTGCCCTCTCGTTTTTAGAACCCTCTTTTACCTGTGCAGACAACCGGCTTCCAGAGTCAGCTCCGCTGAGGTTCGTCGTAGCTGACAGTCAGACAAACGGCGCGGAACTTGTCCGCTTCCTTGGGGATTCTTTGCCCTGGTGTTGAGGCTGGAGCAGCGTAAGAGGTGCTGCAGAGCGGGGGGCTCTGTTCTGCCGCCCACCCTGGGGTGCCACAGCATCCCTCCGGCACAGTTCCCCCTCCCGGGTACCACAGCCTGGTGGGCAGGAGGTGGCGGATGCCGGGGTGCAGAAATTTTCCTGATAGCTTGAAGTGAGCAGAGTCTTTCATCAAGAGGGTATGTCCCACTTGCTTTCTGACTCGGGAACATTTCACAACTGCCTTTCCTCTCTTCCAGGCTCTGTCTTGAGATATATAGTTAAATACTGGCAATATTTAAATATTCTTGGGGGGGAGGAGGGGAACATTATTAATTATGCATTGGCTGTCTCTGGGATGAGGGTTCTGTGCTTCTGTATGCCACTGCCTCGCTGTGCGGACAAGTGTGGTGGAACTTTGTACTTCAAGTTACTCATCTGAAAATGGCTGTAACGATGTTGAATTGTTACTGGAGATTGGGAGATGCTTGAGATTATTTAATAGCTATCTAATTCCTGGGCATTGTTGCTAAATCTGATTTGCAGCCAGTAATCAGATGAGAAGGCTAAACTTCCTTCAGTTTGTCATAGTTCTCTTTCCTTGTTCCAGGACTGTGCTTGGAGTAATAAGGAAAGGAGTAGGGATAATGTGTGTGAGCTCTTGGATTCAGGAGCTGAAGGGTAGCAAAGACACATCTTTGCTTTTATAATTATTTCTGCAAAACTATGTTGGCAGATTCTCCTTGTAGAACTGCAGCATATGCCAACAAAACTTTTCCTGTTGGCATTGCTACACGAGTTCCTCAGATGATGTGAACTGAGTTGACAAAAGCAGTATTTTGTCAGTGGTGCTACATCTCTCGGATTCAATATTTCAGGACCAGACAGCATATTTTTTTTTTCTCCTTCACCTCCTTCCTTGCTGCTCTTCCTCTCTTTACCTGATGTCTTTCCCCATCATTTTCTCTGCTCAAGAGAAGAAAGGACAGACAAACCAAACCGAAATCCTTCCCAATGCAACAACACTGGCAGCATGATCCAACTCACTAGAGACACTTAATTTCAAGTGTGTGTATAAAGGGCACAGGAATATTTTATCATTTTATGCAGCTTGTCCTGTCCATGCTGCCTCCACATGTGATCCAGATTATTTTGAAACTGGTGATCTTTGCTTTCCAAAAGAGAGCAATACCTTACCAAAAGAGAGCAAATGCCGACGCTTGACCTTTTCAGCCTTTGGATTCTCAGTGTATCTGACTTGGCCAGACAGGTCTGGGGAAGAAAAAAATTCACAGCAGATGGATTTATGAAAAGAGCTCGGTGGCAGATGGTGCCTACAGACATTTACTGACATGTCCTCGGTCTTAACGGGTGTGGTTTCCCCTTTTAGCAGCTCTGACAGTGCATTAATATTTGTGTGTCTGCATTATAAAGATATGCTGACAGATAAGGGACTGCAATATCAGCAGCAGCAGAAGAAACTTGGGGACCTCTACTATTTAGTTTGAGTACTTTAGAGTTTTGATCCAATCTGTAAATTTTTGCATCACTATTTTTCTGGAATTGGTTCATCTTCAACGTACGGGATTTATTTCTTCTGATAATCATTTCACTTATGAATTCAAAATAAACTCAGAGCCTCCTGGCCATGCTTGTATAATTGGAAATAAGTTTAAAACTTTTAGTGTTCATAGTTGCATCACTTTTTGTAAAGATGCTTGGGATGGACTTAACCAAAACCCAAAGCTTTCTTAGCGTTAAGCGTCTGAGCAGGCTTAGAGAATCCAGCTTAGAGAAGGAGCGCATTAAGTGCACTGCTGGATCTGGAACTGCTAACAGAAACTCAACATACAGACACAGTATTTGCTGTAAAAAATGTATATGTTACAAACTGCTATGGAGGCTGCCTTCTGAAATACAGAAATGCTGTCCTAAATCCATTCCAGTTGTCTTGACATTATGATCTTCTGCTTGTCCTTTTGAACTCTTTCCCTGTATATGTAATTTAGGATTAATTCACGGAGAACTGGTACTTCACAGAAACCAGATCTTCAGTCTCCTTACCCCTACCAGGAATGTGTCTTTACCCTGACACAAATGCAGCTGAGGATCTGGTGCACACTTTGGTGGAGCCTCAGAGAATGTCCACAAAAGAGGTGACAGCAGCATTGAAGGAGAAGTGATGGGCTTGAATTGTTTTTCGGTTCATCCATCTCGGCGATTCCTATCAGCAGTGTTTCCCCTGCAGATGGAACTTAAGCTGCCCTAACCCTCTCCCACAAGCTGGAAATCTGCTATCTGAAATCTTTGCTTTAGAGCGATTTATACTCCCCTGATTTAGCAGAAGGAGACCTACCCAGTGACATGCTCAATCCTAGACTAAATCCCGGTTTTGCCTAATCAGTCTTTACGGGGCGGCTTTCAATCTCTCCTCGCTACATCTCGTGAATTTTTCATTGGCTGTAAAAAAGGATTGTCTTCTGGAGTCAAAGGAAAAGATGAATTAAAAATGAGGAGCAAGTGTGGTTCGGTTATAAGAGGTCAAGTTACTGCTTTGGGGTTTTTATTTAGAATAGATTCTATTTTATTATAGAAATGTGGATGGCTGTGAAATACAAAAAGAGTATTTGGCTGGAGACAGACTGGGGATGTCCCCCTGAATCTAAAGGTCTCTAAACCCTGGTGTTGCACGGAGATGATGCCATCTCTGAGAGAAAATCTCAGGAAAATGTCTCTGAGAAAAATGTCCGAGGTAAAATGTTGATTTAACTCAAGTCAAGAGCAAATTAGGGCAGATTGTTGCCCGGGATACAATTGTCACTCCCAGACGATAAGGAAGGTTGGATGTTTGTATTTTGCCTTTCGGTGCCTTTCAGTTACATTCAGTATGTTCAATACTGAGTGTACATTTAAGCGCTGTGACGCGGTGATGTTCCTCCTCTTGTAAGATTTTTGGGTTTTTTTCCTAATATTAGAACAGTTACAAATTCTGAGTTTCCTTTGGAGGGGTCTGTCCTAAATCTCATGAAATTTAGTGTCTCCAGGACTGCGTTGCTTCATCGGAAGTAATTTTCTTACTGTCAGAAATCCAAATAGATGAAGGATTGGAAGATACGTACAACGAGTCAAATACGTCGAGAACGTGAAGTGAGAAGGTAGTGGAGAAGATGTGCTTTTTAGCCTCTAAATGCAGGCTGGAGAGGGAACAAACAGTTAACTTAGAGGCATATTGAGGAAAAAAAGTAGTAAGTGATGCAGTTCAGTGTTACTGAAATCTGAATGGTATTGGATTCAGACACTCTTTGATCTCACACACCAGTGGAATGTGGAATTGAGGCAACTGAAGTTGCATGAAAAATCAGCCTCTGGCAATCGCACCAGTCAGCTCTGGAGGGACTGGGAACTGGGGCTCAACAGACCGGAATTTTGCCGGTTTTACGGGTGTCCTGCTAGATTAGGTGAGAAAGTACTTTTGGGGGTGGCTCTCGCATCACTTAATTTCAGGCACCCTCAACTGGAGATGGGAAACTTCCTCTGTAATTCCCAGCCTCTGCGGAAGGACTGGGGTTTGAATCGGCTGTGGAGCAGCCCAGCGCTCCTTTCGCTGACTGAGCTGTTGGACTCGCTTCCTCGTTGAGGCACTTTATGTCTCTAAAGTTAGGGCTTGGGACTCCCCTTCCACGAACTCTTCAGTTTTTGTACTTGGAGATAATGATGCTGGACTTGTTTATGAAAGAGCTGAGATTCACAATGTAGAATGTTTCTATATATGAACTAGATATAATTCATTTCTTTCTGTCATTACATGCAAAATTCTGTAACAGATGGACTAGTATCATTTGGCAAATAATTCATCTGACATTTCCCTCATCAATCATTAAACAATTGGTACATTTCTTCATTTTGCGCTCAGCTTTAAGTCCTGTTTTGTGAGATGTTCCGCACGCTCTGATGGGATGGTGTAGATCCATCGGAGTTCATGACTGGCTTCAGTAGGCCGTGAGTCAGGCCTTGGGTTTTTATGCCAGATTATCTCAAGAGATGGCATCGTAATTAGTCGATGGGGAAAGTCTAGATTCATTATAAGTTTCGTAATGTTTTTCTCGAGGTGTCCCTCTGCCTAAAGCAGACGCCAATGAAACAGAAGGATTGTTTTACCTCTGGTTGTAGGAGCCTGTGTTTGAGGCTCCGTTCCTGTGTGCGATACCAGTAGCTGATTTGTGAAGGAGGACGGGATCATGGTCTTCCTGCTGAAGGTCCAACTGAACCCTCCATTCCCTTCCCTCTCTTCTGGTAGTTGAGTGGTGACTCAACCTGATGTTGCAGAAAAGTTCCAAGATACTCAGTAGTTTTCCTAATGTCCTAATGACTTGATGTATATTAACATCCCTCCGCCCCAAGACAGTGATTTTTTTTTTTTCATGTAATTGTAGGACAAAAGTTTGAAAAAGCTGACCTAAATGAATCCTACTGCCTCATTAAACAGCGGCAACCGATAAATCTTTTTTTTAATAGTCTCTTGAATTTTTAAATCTGGGAGTTGGTAATGCCCATACTGCAGATGTATGGAAATGGAGATTTCAAAACTGGGCCCTAACTTTAAGAAGGGCAATTTGGATAAATGATTTCACTTTTCTTCCACCTTTTAATTAAAACTACTGTGGCATAGACTGGGTACTTCAACAGATTTCTTTTAATAAATTGCATTAGGTGCTATTAGCTTTCAGGGTATTACTCCAGATTAACTCTCTCCTTTCTAGGACTTCCTCAACTCTTGGTTACATCGTTTATAATGAAAATAACGAGCTTTCTTTTCCTTTTTCCCCTCTCTTTATTGCATCAGTATGCAATGCAAACCCAGCGGCTTGTACATCCTAAGCTAAGATAATGAGACCAATATTAATTCCACTACAGCTGCTACAGGCATGTAAATGAACCTTTCATGTGTCCAGCAGAGCAGCTCCGAGCCCTGCAGGGAGCAGCCGGGGAGATGGCAGAGGTGAGGGTGAGAGAGGAGGCTTCGATAAGAATGGCTGTAATTCAAATGGTCTGAATTAATATTTCCTACTCGAATCAATGCTGTTATTATCCACTGCATTAATTATCGCGGGGACTTTTTTTTTTTTCCCTGTTTGTCCCTACTGATCGGGATGTCACAATCCAAAAAGGGACACCACGTCAACCCCCTCGGACAGTTTCCTTACGGTTTTCGCTTCAGTCTCTGCTGGGGGCCACGTCTCTTGGGCTGTGTCCACGTTGTGCAAAACGGGTTAGAGCAGGCTGGTTTGGCTAAAAGCAGTGTGGTGGTAGTAGAAGAGCAGCAGTGCACGGGCTAATTAGCTCTGCCTCTCAGCAAAGCTGATTAATCTGGCCACAGTGTTGTGCTGACGCGACTCTGCTGCTTTGAGTTCTGGCAGGAGTTAGTTTGTGGCTGATGTGGCTCCAGTGTCTCTGCTCGGGTTTTTCTGTGCGTGGGTCAGCCGTGCCCTAAGAAAACTTCTGCACCAGCAGGTGCCTGGCGTGGGAGGAAAATGCTGACCCTCGGCCAGGTATTGTCTCTTGCAATGCATTTCTAGTTTTACTAATGAACAGAGGCTTCCCGGAGCTCAAGAAAATAAGTAATCATATTTTTTTTTTAAATCAGATTTCCTCTATGTAATAGTTTAATAAAGAATTGTCTGTGGTTAGAATAACAGGAGGCTGAGTAGCTCCGTGTTGTTGTAGAAAGCAAGACCCGTTTGATACGTACCTGGTATTTCTTCTTTTCAAACCTTCTCGCTTCCCGTCGGCGTCAGTGCGGCGCTGGGTTTAACCATATGTTAAGGTAAGCGTATTTTAACCGCTTTGCCGAATTGAAGCCTCAAAGAAAGCAATATGCAGAACCTCTTGACAGACACCTGATTTCTCTGAACTCAAGTGGTCCATTATTACGGGTTTGAAACCTGCAGGGAGGCAGACGATGTGTGTAGAGTAAATTACAGTGTGATCTGATTATTGTCACGTATTCACTTTACCGTGAGATGGCTCAGAGGTGCCTACGCGGGATCTCACTTTTGGCTACTTTCTGTGCTAGTGGCAACAACAAGGAGGTGAACCTGGGTATGTTTTTATCAGTATCTTTCCACATAAAAAGCACATTTGGAATGCTTATGTCCCTGTTTAATATAGTTAAGCCAAGAATAAGCAAGGACTCAATTTGGCAAGTACTCCTAATCTTTGATGAAGCTGGAATCCAGATACCCATTTTCTTCAGATTTCTGGGTTGTAGCTATTAGAACGATACGGCTCTTCGATGGGCTCTATTTGTTATTAATCCGTTAGGAAATGGTGCGTTTTAATGGCCTGGGATGTGAAAGGATGCGAGGCATAGCCTTGGAGTTTGGGGGGATTGGTCTGAGACTGTGAAGAAAATAGAACGTATGTAGAATAGAAAATAAAAGAGCTGAAGCAAATTTTGCCCAAGCAGTTGTGATACAATTTGGAGACAGTATCAAGTGCATCACGGGGCATGTTCCAAGGTTCCAAAGCTCCAAACCAGGGGGACTTCATTATCGTCAAACCCATTATTCCTCCGTTGAACTGCCCTTTCTCCCTGGATCCTCGGTGATCCAAGATACACACTGTCGTTTTCCTTCTTCAGTGGGTTACTTGGAGCCAGGAGGCCCTGGAAGCGAGTGGTGCTTTGAAGCCCACCCTCATCATCACATTTGTTGTGTGAAAGTCGGGCAGAGGAGGGACCCCAACACTGGAGGGCTGGGTTTGGGATCGAATTTTTTAACTGGGAGAGAAAGAGATTTGCTGTTTCTTGGTTCTTTTTCCATTTAAATTTTTGCTTTCCTTTTAGTCCTTTTCAAGACAATAACTGATTTTGACAACTGGTTTATTTCAGCTACTGTGTTGGCATGTGCTTTGCCCTGCTGTGTAAACAGTGTGGCACAAACCCCCTCCAACCCTGACGGGGACAAAAAAGTGTGTCCCTGGAACAATTTCTACCAAATATATAGTACTATTGTATAGGACTGAGCAAAGCAGCTCATGAGGAGCTGTTGAAGTGTGTTGGCTGGATGATGAGTACAAAGATGAGGTTTTATATTTGATTTTATTAAAAACCCGTAAGACCCAACACAGTTGTGAAGGGCACTTCTGACCTCTCAGCTAAATAAATGTGTTAAGGTATTTCCTTATGCATCGCAGGGGTTTGGGCATCTGTATAATATATATTTAAATAATGGACTAATAGGCTTTTCAGAAGTATTTCACCCTTCATAAATAGAATTTTTTAAGTGTGAGAAAACATTATTTACTTTTTAGATTTTGTTCACTGGGGAAGAGCTTTCCGGGATTGTTGTATGACTGTGTTCAGCTCCCTGATGAACGCACACTTACTGAGCGAGCGGCGATGAGAAGAGTCACGTTAAACCCTTCTCAGCGTGATACGGTGCTAGTTCTGCTTCAGTTGAAGGAGTTTATTGATAAGGCGGCACTAACAGAGGCCAGGCAAGATCATAGGTGTCTTGCGCCACTTTCTTCTGAGTAGGGAGCATCTCTTGGGGTTCTCTGGACACGATCCGTGGTTTTTACACTCTCAGGTGCCAGCACAGCATAAATCATAGCTAACCAGTTGCAAGAGAATATCCTTGTCCCGGTAGGAGGAAAGGTGAGAACAGAGAGGGGAGGTAACTTGTCAAAATGCAGCCAGAAATAGAAACCAAATTTCCAGGTTCATCCCACGCTGTCTGCTGAATGATGTATTTTGCTGTAAGTTTTCCTGTGCTTTATTTCCTTATCTTTTTTTTTTTTTTTCCCAGATTAGTGGAGGTCTGCGTTTTTTAGGGCATTCATAATCACAATTGAATGTTGACTCAAATAGTTCTGGATCACATAATTTCCTATAGGGGATTCTTGCCTTTTTTTCCCCTCAAGGAAATTTGTTGCTGAGCATCATCTCGACTCGCTCTCATGCTAGGGGAGAATTTAACCCCAAATGATGGGCTGCTGTAGCCTGACAAACAGCTGTAAGGATGGGAACTAGCGTTGAAAGCGGTGAGTGAGATTTTCAGAGGCATCTGTGGTAGCTGAAGACCCATTCCAACTAAATAAAATACCATTTTATCATCAGGGGAAAAAAAAATAGACTATTTTTCTGCAATTCAGGAGATGATTTGAAGTCCTCCACTCCACATTCTCTCTCCTTTCAGGTTCAAGTACAAAGCCACATTGCATTATTTAGATAAGTATGGAATTCCTATGGTATTTGCCTAGGTATGTAATAAAGCTTGGTGCTTCTGTACTGGAATAACGCAGAGTTTGATCTATATGCTGCTTTGACTTTTCTTAATTTGAGTTATTTTTTTTTCCCCCAGAAGATTGTAATTTCCAGGAAATAGATATTCTGTAATCTGTCTTTAAAGAGTTGAGTGCTTCTATATTATGGAAGAGTTCTGAAAATAAATAAGAAAATATATTGATTTACGAAGTTACAATAAGACTCAGTGCCTTAAAAATGGGTGCTTCCTGGCAATGCACATATTTTACAACAGTCTGACAAATTTTTTACATGTTAAAATACTCGTAGGCATTTTGTGCAGACTATCTAAAGGATCTCAGAAAACTCCTCACAACTTGCCCTAGTCTTATAAAGCAGAAACTAGGATAAAAAAAATGAATAAAGAATGAATAATTGGCCTCTTGAGTATAATGATACCGTCTGTTTCTAAAGGACATTTGCTTGTGTTAAAATCAACCTTTTTTCTCAGCAAGAATTACACGTTTCTGTGGCACTGAAGAAGTAATTGCCAAAGTTATTTGTGTCACAATAGCATTAATCTGGAAGGACGAAGACACTACCCAGAGGTCATGGATGACCCGGTAATGAGACTATCAAGCATCACCATAAATAATTAAAGCAAAACACATTACTGGAGAACTTTTTCCCTTTCTCAGGCACCTTGAAATTCCTTCATTATCTATATCATTTGTATTATGGGTGGATTACCAGCACACAGAGCTGCAATTTCAGTCCTTCTCGGAGAATCCCAGACCAGTTGTGAGTGGGAGGGCTCTCTGGAGATGGACCAGCCCGGTCCCCGCTCAGAGCAGGATCACCTGGAGAGCAGGTTGCCCAGGTTGTGTCCTCTTGAGTTCTGAATATTGCCAAAACCAGAGTCTCCACAACCGCTTTGGGCAACCTCTTCCAGGGGTAAAAAGCTTTTTCTTACGTTTAAATGCAATTCCCATGTTTGAGGTTGTGCCCGTTGCCTCCCACCCAGTCTCTGGGCAGCGCGAGGGCTCTGGCTCTCGTCATTGCTCCTTCCCATCGGGACACAGGGATAAGATCCTCCTGAGGCTGAATAGTCCCAGATCTCGGCCTTTCCTCGGCTGAGAGGTGCTTCTGATTTCATCTGCTTGTCTTTTTACATTTCTAGTTTCAAGCAGAAACCAAAAATTTAAATTGCCGTGATCTATAACTGAAACTTGAACATCAATGTGCTTGATTCACCCCCCTTTCCCTAGGAACGAACAGCTCTCAGGAAAATCATGGGTGGGATCTTCAGGACAGAGCAGGAATTGTCCACCGTGTGTATCCAGTCAGTGGAGAACGTTTGTTATAAGCGGGACAGGGAATGATTTGGGCTCTTCAGATCACTAACAAGGTCTCGTTGTCAGGGTGAGAAGCAGTTGATTCAATACCTCGTGATTCGGTGCCTCATGTTAGCCGAGATGACAGTCCTCGTGTTTACCTGAAAGGCATAATTAATCTGAAGTTAATTGAGTAATTCTGTATTTAATCTGTTATAATAGAGAATTCAATTGACTTCCTGAACCAATCCATTTCTCTCTCTCTCATATTGTTTTTCAGGAGGGGATTGGGTCTTCGTGGTCGGTTGTTAAGTGTTGTCCAAACCCACTTTCTTTTCCCCTGCAGCAGATGCAGACCCCCCCTCTCCGTCACCGCTCTGTGGGGGCTGTGGGTACCTCGCTAAAACAGTTCCAGAGGGGTTTCCTCAGCCTATCCCTTAGCACTCTCGGGATGAAAAAAAATTATAATAAATTTTGTAAAAGTCCAGCAAATATCTTTTCACCGCTGTTTGATGTGCTTGGTTCCTAAACAATTGCAATTGATTTTGTGTGCTCTTGCAAACACAAATTATCCCATAATCATCTGAGCCTTCCAGCCAGGCTTACATTGACTTGTTTGTGCTTTAAAGTTGAGAAAAAGCAGACATTGTCATGAAAATAAGCAAGGTTAGAGGAAAATAAAATGTGGGGGTGTTTTCCTGGTTGGCAGGATGTGCATCCACTTCAATTAATTGTCACTTTTATAGCTTATTAAATACAATGCAAGGAGTGAGGTAAATTTCAAAATTAAATAAATGACATTTATTTTTTTGCTTTTGCTTGTGGTTTCTGCTAAAGGGCTATTTCAGGGTTCATCAGTGACAGTCTCTTAAACTGTGTGATTGCTTGCTTTTGATCAAAAGGAGTATATGCAGCAGAATACTAAAGGGGACAGTGTTTTTCAACTACATTTCTTTACAAGCAAGACTTTGTGGCTTAGTGCAGCCCGAGCCCTGGAGGATGAAATTGTACAGGCAATTACCCACCATTTTTGAATAACGGAGCATTTCCTCTGACAACCACGTAGGTAACAGGGGTGAGCATTAGCATTGCTGGTGCTTTGACTCCCTTTCCTGGCTAATGTGGTTTAGTTTTTAAATAGCTTTACCCCCATTTTTCTGTAGACTTCATCCCCGTTTTTTCTGTGCTCTTTAGCTTTTTATACGGTTTCTGCTATTTTGTGTTTAAGAAGTTATTTTTGGTAATTTGAACTCCTTTAATCTTCTGTCCTACAGTGTATATCTATGATGCCCATTTTATATAAACTCCTTGAAGGAGTCATATGAAAAATAGATTAGGCTGAAATCAAGTTGTCTGACCTGTGCCTCGTTATCCCACAGGAAATACAGAGCTTGTTCCTGGAGAGGGATGAACCCTTGGTGTCTCGTCATGGATAATGATAAACGCAGGGTGAATGACAGGGAGAGGGATGCCACCCAGGAATAGCGGTTTGGTGTCCTGTCCCAGAGGAGTTGGATGAAGATGTTGGTGTGGATGGATCTTCTCATAGCAAGTGTTGTGAAAATCTAACACGCAGAGAAAGCCTGCCAGCAGCCCTTGGTGTTTTTGGTGGGTCCTGTGTCCAGGCGGTGTCCCATCCCAAACTTCCCCAACGTAGGAAAAATTGATAGGGAAAAATTTATAGGCAGGCTTGCCAGGTAAATGCTTGCAGCACTGCCCCTGGTATTTGTTTTGTATGGTTACGGATCTGTAAGAAGGCTTTACCAGAAAGCACTTGCTGCTGTGGGGCCATGGTTTGGATGGCACATCCCCAGAACCGGAACGCCGAGGGGGAGTAGATGAGATTCTTCATGCCAATGCCTTCAGCAATGGGAGAGAGAAATGCTGCAAAGTCTGGGATGAAACGGGGGGAGTTATTTCTAAAGAGAGTGAATTTTCCGCTGCTTTTTTGAAGACATGACGGGCAAATAGGGTTTGTCGCGAGCCCCTCTGGATTTACTCCTAGGTAATTCAAGTTAGAATTTGGCCTGAGTTGTCTTCGAGCGTGTTTCATACGTGAGAGCAGCATTCAGAAACACGCATCAGTGGTTCAGTAAATCAGCCTTAGCTTTTATTTTCATTTTTGTTCTGAAAACATTCAGGGGGGCTTGCGGTAAGGCCCCACGTATTACTGTAGCATTGTAAATTATTTTTAAGTTGGAAACCCACCGCATTAAGTATCTCTCCTATACAATGTCTTCGGTTGTTTATTTCAAGTGCTTCTTCGGTACCTACGCTGAGGAACGCAGGCTTGATTTTGTGAGGTGCCGAGTGCCCTTGATGTCAATCGGTTTTAAGGATGCTCAGCCTCTGGAGAGCGGGCTCTGGACAAGGCTTTAACCTCGCTGATAATAGCTGTGATAATGAGAAGTGACAAGACAAATTTTGCCTCTTGGTGGATGTGGTGTTTCTCTCTCATTTCACGCCTCCTGTGGGAACTTTCTCAGCTGTTTTTCATGTTCCTCTTCATAATGACTTAAGCATTCAACCAAAATAAGTTTTTCATAAGAACATTTGAGAGAAGCTTTGTCTTTTAGGTTTTGTTTGTCGTACAAGGTCCTCAGGTTAAGCTTGTTTATATTTAATTAAGCTTAGGGTAGGGCAGTTCTTTGGAAGAATATTAGAGGGAGAAATCACAGCCTCATTAACATTATGCTCCAGAAGGGCATCAAATAATATTTTCCCAGTGACGAACCCAATGGTCCAATGGTTTCTATATCCTCTTTTCCAGCAGGCAGAAGTAGTAACTCTTTTAGGACACGATGCACTAGGTAAAGGATGATTCTCTCCACTAGGAAATATTCCTTCTAGCACCGGTTAGTAAGAGGCTGATGCACATAAGAAGACTTAGTCCCCTTTCAAAATACTTGGATATTGTTTTGCTCCTTATTAATTTGAAAGCATTGGTACACACTATAAAGCTCCATAACGTAAAAAAAAAAAAAAATTAAAAATCTCGATTTGAGATCCTCTGGCAGTCAATTTCATTAGTAGTGTTAAAAAAGGAACATAATGAAAGATGCATTTCCAAAACCTGCAGAATGATATTTTCCTGACTGCATCCCTGAGTTGAGACAGGATTTTGTGGGTTATTTGTTGCAAGAATGATCCCGTGTTTGTTTTTTTTGTTCTCTGAAACTCTTTTCTTTCTTTTTTTCTCCTTCTGGAAAATGTATAGCGTTAAATAGAGTCATAGAATGGTTAGAGCTGGAAGGGACCTTAAAGATCATTGAGTTCCAACCCCTTGCCATGGGCAGGGTCACCTCTGTTAAGATATTAATTAAACTTAAGTTGATGCTACCGTGTATTGCACTGATGAGGTCGGTTTCCTAATTCTCTGTGGTAAGAACAAGTTTGTCTATTTGTATCCACCTCTTGCTTTTTAAATTTCATGTATGTTATTAGCTCCTCAAATGCTGTCTTTTCATCCATCTGCACAGCAACTGATACTGTTGTCTGTGATGGTGATTTCTAAGTGCCATTGCAATGCAAGCAATAAATCGTATTATACTTAAATAATAATCATATAGATAGCAATGTATGGAGAGAGTACTCTGGAGCCTGGCAGGCTTTCATACCCTCAGTGAGGTTTTGCTTTGGGAGGAAGCCTCTAGGTTGCACTGTGGTCTGTGGGGAAAAAAAAAAAAAAATAGCACCATGCATAGAGATCCAATTAAATATCAAATTAGAATCAGTTGGAATCTTTCATTTAAATGAGAATTAACTGTTGTCAGTATTTGGAGTTCATTAGTTGTGTGTTCACCCATCTGGTCACTCAGAGTTCTGGAAGAATGAAACTTACTGAGTTCTGAGCATTTCCTTTTTCCGTTTCAGGTTCCTGTTGTGGGGACTTCACACTTGAAAACCTGTCCCTTCATGTGAGAGCATCATATGAGGAACTTCAGTCCTGCTTCACGGAGTTGTTTACTTTCTGAACATGCTGACTGGTGCCTGAGGGAATTAGACAAAAGCACTAAGGTATGTGTTTAACCCACCCTAAAAATTCCGGGTGCTTAGTTTTCTTTTATAGCGTAATTGATGCTGGAAGGGACTTCTGGACATCTGTACCCCAGCCCCTCCTGTTCAGAGCAGTTAGAATCATGGAATCATAGAATGCTCAACCAGCTCAGGTTCCTTCAGCCCTCGTCCAGTCTGGTTTTGAGTATTTCTGAGGGTAGAGATTTCACAACCTCTGTGAGCAGCCTGTTCTGGTATGTGACCATCCCATGATGAAAACAGCCTTCCTTCCAGCCAGTTGCCATTTCCTGTGCTGTGACTTGTATTCCTTGTGTTCCTTGCCTCTTCTCCTGTTGCTCTGCGTTTCCTTTTTTTGTGGCTCATGGTTAGAGTGGC
This sequence comes from Xenus cinereus, assembly GCA_025774025.1. Classification (NCBI taxonomy): domain Eukaryota; kingdom Metazoa; phylum Chordata; class Aves; order Charadriiformes; family Scolopacidae; genus Xenus; species Xenus cinereus. The sequence goes on along the minus strand of JAOXJK010000015.1, from coordinate 1,779,311 downwards.
TTTTAACCTACAATAGAGTCCAGAATTAGGGAACTTGACCGTATCCTGCAGGGATTTTTTTTTTTTGTTTGGTCACAACATGAGTGCTTGGTTGGACTACGGGAAGGGCAGTCATGGGAAAACCATGGACGGAATCTGAAAAGGTACAGATATTTTGTGAGACTTTGGGCATGTCAATCCTTTGACACTTCAGTTCATCCATCAATTGAGGAGACAGTTGCGTCCTCTCTGCATCTTTGTTTAGCTGCTGAGTTCTCTGTCACCTGTATATGTGACACCACACATCCAGGGAGGGGAAGAGTCTTGCTGCTTGTGTTTGCTGCAAAGCAAAATTTTGTTAAAATCGACAATACTTTGATAGTGTGTCGATTAAAATCGACAGTACTTGATAGTGTGGAAACATGTTCGGGAATCCAGAAGGGGTTTTATTGTTTGCTGGTTTTAATGAACCAGCCAAATGGCAGTGGTCATGAGTTGACAATCAAACACTTAGCATCCAAAGAGTTGAAGATGAGAACTTGGATGTATCCATTTCCATCGATAATTCACAGGACATTAGAGCCTCAATGTCAGAAGTTGTACATCTGCACGGGATGACAGTATATTAATGAAGTTGCTCCAGCCATTACACTCCAATTGCTAATTTATTCATAGTTTTCTAGCAGCGAGGGGAGAGGGGGAAAGGAAAACCCGAGGTCTGAGTTCAGTAGCCCTTGGAACAAAGCTGCGTGCTGGCTTTATTTGCAGCATTTCTGAGTCATGTATCTATTTCAGCCTTGGTGAATGAGACCAGATTAAAAGGAAGTGAGTGAATACAGCCCAGATAAATCGAGTCGAAGTAGGCCTTATCACCAGATCATTCCACTGGAGCTGAACGTTAACAAAATCATGTGTTCAAGATGATACAGTGAAACACGTTCCCATTTCCCTAAAAACCCACCTGGAGTTCGTAGCATTTAATCCTGCGATTTGAATAGTTATGGTTGGCTGGTTCACATGTCTCTGTGCTGAAGACTGTTACCCTGCGAAACACTCATCATGAGTTAAAATGTATTAATGAGGTAAAGATATGCCAAAATCCTGGCCCATTTTGCCAGTTGCTATATAAGCAGAGAAGAGAGACATGGTCACTTCTGGTGTGCTGTAATTAACCGGTATATTCTGGTTTTAAGTTTTACTAGTTATGAAACATAGGCAAAGGACATGATTTTTTAAAAATCAGTTTAGCTCTACTAGTGCACCTCTTACAGACGATGGCTCTGGCACCAAAGAGTCCGGGTGTTACGTTTACAGGATTGTGACAACCCTTCATAGCAGAAAAACCCAGAAGGTTTCGGAGTCTCTGTGGGTCAGAAACTGCAGAAGCAGATTTTGGATTGATTTGGTTCATGCTGTCACTCAAGTATGAAGGAGGTGATTACTTTGGAGAACTGAAATGCCTGCGTGCACCCTCGCTGTCTGTCCCTGCTCTCCCCCGGCGCTCGGGTTTCCAGGGAACTCTCCTAAAACAATTTAGGCAGGCAGGGTCCCGTTCCCACTTTGTTTTTAACTGACGCTCATTTGCAGATACATTTCAAAACTTAATATAGATACCTTAGAAATCACAACATTGTGCCCCCCTAATTATTGTTTTGCCTGTAAATTGCATTGGCGGTGTTTAGAAAGGCTGGGCAGTTACCTTGATCCAGATGTCTGCAGTCCCTCTGATGTCAGCAGCATTGTGCAAAGCACATGTGCAAAGCAAAATCTGATGTGCAAGCTAAAGCTGGTTCACGGAATACACACACCCATTTACATACGTAAAGGCTGATGTTTCTCTGTGTGTGTACGTTACTGGTGCACATCAAATGTGGACGCATCTGTTTCATTCAAAATGTGCCAGATTAGCTTGGAGAATTTATATACTTATTTAGCCTATAGAATTTGCAAGCTCACTTTGAATGCAGCGGCTTGAAGATCTTTGCTTGAGAGCTAACCAGGGTAATTGGAGGTGCCGATAACTTCCATCGGGAATAATGCTGAGCAGTCGGAAAGAGTGACGGATGAGGGAGTGGTGTAGCTGAGGCCAAAGGGGGCAAGACATGGGGCATTGTAGGAGAACAACAAGATCCCAAATGTTACACAACGTGGAGTGGGGTTCTCTTTAATGAGTGGGCAATTCTGACAGCCCCTGGTTGATAACAGGCACCTCCTCACCCTGAATCCCGGAGCTGGGAAGAAATTTGATTAAAGGTGCAGTTCCTGATAACACGGACATGATGTGTACCTCTGCAGCCTCTTAATCAAGTGCTTGGTCAGTCCTGTGTTGAATAGTTGTCCAGCTAGAGTGGTCTCTTACTTCTCGTTATTTTAATTAAATATCTCTCTGCTTCAGTAGCGCTTGATGCAGCCTCCTGGAGGAGGTCATTGGTTTGAATCCAGGCTGTTCTGATTTTCTGGTTCCAGCTGGGACTGGGTAGTGGCAGACTGGTGATTGGTATGGAAATTACTTGGTCATCCTCCTTCGGGGTCTAAGAAGAGGAGACAAAAAGTAAACACGTGCAGTTTCCTTACAGTCTCTTCTTACCATTAGGAGAACCATGTGCCCTTGTGGCCAAGAGGGACAATGGAATCCTGGGCTGCGTAGGGAAGAGTGTGGCCAGGAGGTGGAGGGAGGTCATTCTCCCCCTCTGCTCTGCACTGGGGA
>JAOXJK010000015.1:1750901-1766681 GCA_025774025.1 Xenus cinereus | reverse complement strand
CCCCCATCCTTCGTCCTCTCTTCCCCACCCCCAACCCCTTCCCTATCCTTTCCCTTCCTCATCCCCAAAATTCTCGCTTGTCCTCTCTAGGGAACTTTGTGGGGGTTACTGGCATGCACGCTGGATGGCGGTGATGTGAGTGGCAACCGTGCTGTGACATGAAGATTCTGATGGTTTAAAGAAAAGAGACCAGTTTTAAAAAGAGAGAGAGAGAGGCAAAGGGAAAGGAAGGGGAAAAAAAAAAAAAAAAGGGAAGAGAGCGAAGAACACAGCCGGAGAAAGGAAAAGGAGGACGTTTGTGGATGACAAAAGGATGGGTAAGTGAACTTTTCTTGTTTGTTTGTTACCACAGCTGCATGGTATATTTTTCAGTTGGATTTTTAGCTGTTAAGGAGGGGGAAACAGTCTGAACAGCAGCAGTGCATTCCTTTGCCAGGTGACTCACTGTACTTGCTATTGTATTTTTAGATCATGTATCCCCCCCCGAACACACACACCTTTCCTCCTGCAGTGGTTTTATATGTAATTAATCTGTAAATGCATGCACCGAGTTAAGGGCTGTGGAGAGTACGTCCGCTGTCTGTACAACCCACCCACACACCTGCACACGGAGAGATAAGTACATGGATGCATGAGGCACGCTCAGAATTTCTTCTGGGTTTATATTCCCATTCTCTGAGCCTGTCGTGGTGTTATTTCGGCTGTCAGAAAGGACTGTTAACACTTTGCAGTATGTGGGAAGCAGAGGGGTGGGGGGAGATTTTCTTGTATAGGTGGTTTTGAAAAGGCTTGTTTGTTTGTTTTTTTTAAAAGATACCCCTAATATTGCTGTGAGATTTCCAGCAGTCATTTGCCAGTCTTATTTTTTCAAGTGTGACAGGTTTATTTCCCTCCCTCCTTCCCCCCAGCCCCCAAGTCTGTAACAGCCAGAACATATTTCTAGCTGGCTGCTGCTGGCACATAGGCAGTAGCAAAAAATGAGGATTTAAATTAAAAATCTAACCATGAAAGTGAAAGGCAGAGACACATTCTCAGGGGCATTTTAGATTAGGAATTATTTTTCAGATTGCCCCTTGTTTTAAAATTGGATTAGATAACTGCAGCACAGGGCTGGTTTTGTGTGTGTGTGGTAAATAATAAAGTAATTATTTATGGAGGAGATACCAGCCCTTAAAATATTCCCTGTTGGAGGAATGCATTTTAATTCTCAGCAAGATTGCAACTCTGGACAGAGGCACCAGTCCTAAAATGATGACAGGCTAAGGAGAGCGTGCGTATGTATGTTGGGTTTTCTGACAGCCCCTCCGCCCCCTCTCAGAATTATTCCAAGAATGTGGAAGATGTGCCTGTCCTGCCATAGCGGCGTCGCTGCCGTAGGAGAAATTTGACATCTCAAATGCAAAATCTGAAAATCGGTAGATCTGGGGAAGAGAGAGGGGAGTTGAAATCCCAATATACCCCTTTAAACTTTCTGTGTTTTGCTGCTCCTAAGGCAGTGTTTGTATGTACGTACTTGTGTGTATATTTTCCTAGAGTCTATAATGTATATCCAAGATAATAAATGCTTAGGTATTCACAGCTACATCTAGATAACTTTAAAATTAGTATGTGCTAAGTCTATGATTCATTTGAAAGAAATATGTCCTCTCCCAATATCTTGGTATTGGGGTTCCACGCTAGCGTTCTGTGGTATCCTGCTCTGTTTGGCTCAACATTGGTTCTGTGCATCTATTTATGGATTTTAGGTTCATAAAGATAATGAGTAAACCTACTGAAACCTACTCTTAAAACCAAATCACTCGATGCAAAAAGTAAAGCCTTTATATAACACTTAATTTTACAATAAATGTTTTAAAGATGGATTAAACTTTATGATAAGTAGATTTCTCACTTTTTGCAGTAATTCTTGGAGGAATTGGACTTGCAATTGCTTTTATTAAGGAACACGTTCAGCAGCACGTAAATAGCAGAAGCTTTGGCTCATTTCCTTTCCAGCACTATGGAGCATTCAGCACAGTGACTTGACAAATATGTTTATTGTTAAAACCTCAGCATCTAGCGATAAGGATATACCAGCTACATTGAGAGATGATGTACAGGAGAAAAGCGAATAGAGAACAGGCTCTTGGTCCTTCCAAGGGATCATAAATCACACAAAAGTAATTGAATAACAAGAGTGGGACTGGTGATGGTGCAGGCAGGAGAGATGGCAAGCCAGAAACTCAAAGGACAGGAATTTGCACGACAAAAAGTGCAAGACAGGAGGCAAACAGGTTGTCTCCAAAATCCACCGCTTCACTAATGCTTTATTGGAAATCCCATTGACGTTAGTAATCTGTTGGCGGTTTGTTTTAATAGCTTTACGATGCCCATTTGTTTTCTTTTTTAATATTGTAGGTTTCCATTTAATTAAGCAGCTGAGAGGCATGAGTGTGGTGTTAGTGCTGCTTCCCATGGTGCTGGTTGTTGTGCTTGCGGGGGCTCAGCGAGCTTGCCCCAAGAACTGCAGATGCGATGGCAAGATTGTGTACTGCGAATCTCACGCGTTCAGAGACATCCCTCAGAATATTTCTGGAGGGTCTCAAGGCTTATCGTTACGGTACAACAGCATTCAGAAGCTTAAATCAAATCAGTTTGCGGGCCTGAATCAGCTCATATGGCTTTATCTTGACCATAATTACATCAGCTCCGTGGATGAGGATGCATTTCAGGGGATCCGCAGGCTGAAGGAATTAATTCTAAGCTCCAACAAAATTACCCATCTGCACAACAAAACGTTTCACCCGGTCCCCAACCTCCGCAATCTGGACCTCTCTTACAACAAGTTGCAGGTGCTTCAGTCTGAGCAGTTCAAGGGCCTTCGGAAACTCCTGATCTTGCATTTGCGCTCTAACTCCCTGAAAACCGTGCCCATCCGAGTTTTCCAAGACTGCCGAAACCTTGACTTTCTGGATTTGGGCTACAACCGCCTGCGGAGCTTATCCCGTAATGCTTTCGCTGGCCTTCTGAAGCTGACGGAGCTCCACTTGGAGCACAACCAGTTTTCTAAGATCAACTTTGCCCACTTTCCCCGCCTCTTCAACCTGCGCTCGATTTATTTGCAGTGGAATAGGATCCGCTCTATCAGCCAAGGGTTAACATGGACTTGGAGTTCCTTGCACAACTTGGATTTATCAGGCAATGACATTACAGGGGTAGAGCCTGGGACCTTCCAGTGCCTCCCCAACCTGCAGAAGCTGAACCTGGATTCCAACAAACTCACCAACATCTCTCAGGAGACCATCAACACATGGATCTCGCTCATCTCCATCACTCTCTCCGGAAATATGTGGGAATGTACTCGAAGCATTTGCCCTCTGTTTAATTGGCTTAAGAATTTCAAGGGAAATAAAGAAAGCACTATGATATGCGCAGGCCCTAAACATATCCAGGGCGAAAAGGTGAGCGATGCTGTGGAAACATATAATATCTGTGCTGAAATCCAGGTGGTGGTTACCGAAAGGTCGTACCAGACACCCAAAACCCCTCAGAGACCTGTCTTCATTCCTAAACCTACCGTTTCCAAACTGGAGAGCAACCAGCCAACGTCTGTTGTGCCGAGCCCTTCTGCAGAGCTCCCGACGCCCGGGGTGGAACCAGAGTACGAGCACGTTTCCTTTCACAAAATAATCGCGGGGAGCGTGGCCCTCTTTCTTTCCGTGGCCATGATTTTGTTGGTTATCTACGTGTCGTGGAAGCGGTACCCAGCCAGCATGAAGCAGCTCCAGCAGCACTCGCTCATGAAGAGGCGCAGGAAAAAGGCCCGAGAGTCTGAAAGGCAAATGAACTCCCCTTTACAGGAGTATTACGTGGACTACAAGCCAACAAACTCTGAGACCATGGATGTATCGGTTAATGGATCTGGGCCCTGCACGTATACCATCTCTGGCTCCAGGGAATGCGAGGTATGAACCATGATCCTCCTAAAACCATTTCAGCTGCTGGGAAGGAGAGGTAAATGTTTGAAGCTCTTGAGGTGTCTCTAAAAACTAGAAAGATTCATGAGATTGTTTTTCTTTGGTTTTGGGTTTGCTCAATATGAAAGGTTGTCTTATTAAATAACAGTCAGGGAAAGTGATGGTGGTTACTTTGAATAATTCAGACTTATAAAACGAATAGATTAAGTAAACAGCTATGATAAAGGCATCTGGAGTGTTATTCTCCATTTTATTAGCAGTGGCTACAAGAGTCCCATTTTTAATGTATTGGTAGAAACAGAGGAGCTGAAGAACATTTCTGTTTAAAAAAATAAACATGGAAACCTCTTTACTCCAGGCCGGACATCAAATCTTGGGGGGTTTATGGCCTATTTAAAGATAATGCCAAAGATTTTCTGCATTTTCTGTCTGGTTCAGGAGTAAAGCCGGGGACAGCAGGACTGCAGCACAGCCTTAGAGTCAGGCACTTATTTACGTTTTCCTGCAGAAGCAGGAACAGACAAGCTGCTTTACCAGCTCTTCTGAACTTGAGTCTTGGAAAGCCGTAAATCAAACAGGACGTTTGCAAATTCTGGCTTGGGAGAGGGGGATTCTTGGGGTTTTTTGTTGTTTTTTTTTTCTTTTCTTTTCATTTTAGTGATCAGTGAAGACTTAGCTTGAGAGACAACTCTACTAGAGTTAACAGTTTCATGCGCTTAAGGCCGTGTCATGGTTTTGACTCAGCAAGATGGGAAATGCAAATAGACAAAGCTCTCAGTGTTTCTGTTGTTCAACTTTGGCAAGAAAATACCATATTTTTTCACTGGTGTATTGTCAATGACTCTATTAATGTGTATGTAAGAACTGTTTTTACTTATGAATGCCATTGCTTATTTATACCTGGTAAGGAGGGTTTGTGCGATTGTTACTTAATCCTGCACGTGATGTGGTGTTGGGGGACCACGGTTGATTTCGCTTCCTTGGTTGTGGAAATCCTACCTGAGAGTGCTTCATGTGCCCGTTGAAATTTGTTCGTGTCCATCTATGTGAATTGGGTTTGACAATGATAGACTTTGCCCAGTGTCTTTGACGGACGGGCAGCGTTGAGCAGGCAGCAGTTCTAGGATCCTGATTTTTTTTAAAGGTGGGTGTTTTCACTTTCTGACAAGAGGACATCTTTAAGATGTTTCATATTTGGCATCCAGCTGGTTTTGGACCACAGAGATAAGGGGAAGAGGGGGGGAAAAAAAAAGTGTATGTTTTGGGGTTGCTTTCTCTGGAGCAGTGTTGTCTTCAAAAAAAGAAAAGCACGTGTCGTACCCTTGTCATTTCCACCAGTGTCATGTCAATCAAGGTGTGGGGATTTTTTCCTGTGAGCAGCGCAAATAGAAAGCAAGTGATGCTAACAAAGTTATTTGAATTTGCACTAGCTGTCACAAGGAGCATTAATTTGACCTGAAAGGCTGTCTCCTCTCCATGCTCAAACTTAACACCTCTGAAGTTTCATTAGCTCGAATAAAATGCTGATTAATTTACACCAAGATGATTTGGAAGACAGCTGAATCATAACTGGAAGTCCATGTAGTGGAACCATAATCTGTAACAGAATTTGGATCATGATTGTGGTGAGCAGAAGACAGGGAATATGGGATGTTGTTTGGGAGATGGAAATTCAGATAATTTGGATTATGACAGATAAAAAAATTGAAGGGTCCTACCAGGTCTAGTACCAGAAGTTCAGTGGGGCACAATTTCTTCAAGTTGGTGTCGATTGTTACACACAGCGTTAAACACCAGGGGACCCCAGTTCGCCTGGTTTCCAGGTGCTGTCGCAGCACCAGAACAGTTTTATCCCCCAATTCTGTTCAGGTTAAGTGAAGCTGGTGAAAAACTTTGCAGAACTCAAGCTTTTTATTGTGGTGTCTGTGGGATTCGTGGTTACGGTGTGAATCAGTAAGACTGTACCGAACACAACAGGGCTGCGACTGGTGGGAAGTATGGCCTGTACTGGTGCGTGACTTAGTGTGTGTTGGCCACTGGTACAGAAGATTTCAGGAGACAGGAACCAGCAGATCACTGAAGGCACATGTAGCAACCATAAGCCCCCACTGAAATACTATCTTCGGCTTGGATTTAACATTCTTCGTCTCCATAGCTACAAGGTTCCACTTGTAAAAGGATAGATATGCACTGTACAGTACTTAAAAATGGTAAGAAATATCCTTGTAGTGTCTTCAGCAGCGGAAAGGTTTCATGTTTGGGAAAAAAAAAGAGAAAATGGAGTATCTCATTATTTGCTAATTTACTTAGATGTACATACTTGTGGGGAAACTATTATTTGGTACGAGCGAGACAGCTCAGGCCCGTCCTCCCGTGGCTCTGACTTGCTCACTCCTTGTGCTCAGACTGAGGTTTCTCCCAGCAAAGGACCCACTGGGAGGGGAGAAGAGTGTCTGGTTCTCAAAATGAGGGCAGGCAGGCTTTCAGAATTCATTGCTTACCAGTTTATTGATATTTTTTTTTTTTTTTTAGTACTGTTTTTTCAAATGATTGTCTGCAATCCCCCCCTATGTCTGCAAGCAGCTGAGATGTCCAAAAATCGTGTGTCTTTCCGGAAGGAAATAATGCCTTAGTTCCGTTTTAACCTGGGAAGGATGCTCTCTTGCTGGTAGTTGGTGACAAGGAACGGATTCTGAGCGTGGCCTGAGGTGGTCTGAGCAGCCTTATTATGTTCACAGGGATGATTTTGTGTTGAGAAGCGTCCAGCTCAGCTCGTCCACAAAACCACGTGTTTCCCATGGCAGGACTGGCCTGGAAACAAGACGCTGCCGTATTTATGCAGGTTCTTCTTTTCACCGCAGCTCTGCACGGGGAAGGTGGGGGTTGTTCTTTTTTCAGGATTTCTAGCCCACAGAAAAGCAACGGGGGTGAACGGGAGGTGCCCCGTGTCGGGTCCGTGTGCTGAAGGCAGGGGAGCTGCAGGTAGGGGTTTTCGGGCTGCTTTTCCCAGCCCATGCTTTATGAATTATTTCTTGTATTACAGAGAGAGCGCCAAAGTCAGACTTGCTGTAAATGGGAGCAACTTTCTTGGCATCGGTGGGATTATAATCACTGACACCTGGCCTATGGTATTCTATTTAGTCTATTGGCAGGGGTTTCTAAAAAAACTGGATGCTTATGATTTTGGCTCTCGCCATCCAGTTAGCAGACTGCTGCTATCTCATTTCGGTATTTGCTTTGCGTTCTGCCTGTGCATCTTATTCCTTCTCTCTTTCATATTTATTTGTACATTTGCTGAAGATCTGGGAGCCATAAAAAGCAATTTCATAAACCAAGCTATAATATTATCTATTTCCTACGTATCGCACACCAAATATCTGTCTATAGCACACCGTGAAGGTGTATGGGGAGAGGGAACAGAAATGTTTCCTCCTTTCTCCTGGAAGGTTAATCATCTCCTGTTTCTCAGGCTGGCAGTTACAAAAGAACCAACAACCAACCACACAAGGGAACAGCTTTTCCGTGTTAACTGAGCAGAGTTGATGTGAAGCCCTTTGAGAGAGGGTTGACACAGACCCTGTGAGGTTACTTTTTACACTTTGGCTTCTCGATGTCTAACCTTATCCCAGTGCTCACAAACAAGTCCACCTGTTCACATGCAAGAACATCTCTGCTGCGATGTTCCTGTGTTTGCCATCGCAGTGAAAACCGGGGCAGTTGTCACTTGTATTCATACATGCTAAATCAGTCACACGAAATCACATTCGCTTTGAATTCTGCTTCCTCCCCTCTTGCCAGTGGGAAGAAATGGATTGATAAAGGGATGCAGCATATGCAGACGCGCTGGGCCGCTGTTGTCCTCCTCTTTTTGAGCCTAATTTAAAAGGAAATGTTGACGCACCACTGTTGTTTATTATTTATTTATTAAACACCATTACTGTGTTGTTTTGAACAGGAGGCAAAAAGGAAATAAACAAAATAGTCTCTGTGGTCCAGATACTGTTTAGTCCGAGGTTCCAGTTCTGCGAGGATGTCCGTGGTTCTGCAACCCAACTTTGGAAGGGCTGCCCAAGGGCTGAGACTGAGCTTATGGGGTATCGCGACCTCCTGAGAGAAATCACTCCATCATTTGGCAGGATTTTTCTTTGTCTTTTTTTTTTTTTCTTAAGGGCAGTGATCATATTTCCTTTGGTCATCGGCCTCATGTTTTCATAAGGACCACTCAGCAAGGACTTCATGGCAGAGCTGTTGGTTCATACCAGCTTGGGGGAATGCAAACGGAAGGTGATTCCATAGGAATTACATTACAAAGAGAAGAATATGGGAGGTGATGAGTCTGGGAAGCAGTAACTGTTAATTAGTTAGCCTACCGTTGTCATTTTAGGGCCAAAGTGGTTTGGTTGTCTTTCCAGTGACTCTGGTTTGGAGCACTGTAGGATGGACATTGTTCATTCAGCTTTCTCATGTCCTTCTGTGCTGTGCCGCCTCCTCTGCCTCTGTTCCTCCACCTCTCTGTGGTTGTAGATGGACCTTAAATTCTTGTTTGAGTTGCAAACTGAAGGGTGAATCAATCTAATGAAACTCTGTCATAAGCTCTGTGTTTGTATTGGGAGAGTAAGCAAAGGCTAAGCTGATAGCACTTTTCCTCAGCGCAGTATATCTGGAATAAATATGTCAGAAGCGGCTCAGAGGTGAAATCTTTTGGGTACAGGGCCAGGGAGAGGTTTGAGGAGAAGGTAAATTCTAGAAATGCCTCGTGGATTAGAACCAAAGGTAGGAATTTGGGTTTGCTACCGTTCAGAGGCTTCATTAGCATTGCACGCTTGCAATAACAAGTATAACGTCAGTGCACAGAAAGTTGTGCTATAGAAGTACTAGTGATGGAGCAATAAATGCACAGGGGCAAATTTTCCTGGGCTCAGCACTTGTGAAGTGTGAGATTTCCCAAAGATATCGCCAAAATGACTGGCCGTATTTCCGGAAGAGCTCAGCCAGCTGTGCATCAGCAGCAATTGAGACACTGTAAATTTGCAAAGGAAGCTGCAGAGGAAGCTGAACACTTCGGAAAGTCTTACTCAGACCTTACTGGGGTGCCTGGGTGAGAGATCGCCTTCTCTGAAATTTGGTCTTGAGATACAGGTGCTGCTGAGACCTTGCAGGTGGTTTCCTCTGAGATAATGCAGATACTCAGTGGCAAGGGAAGGAGCTGAACCCTCATCTCCCAGATTTTCACTTAGGCTTGGGAACTTTCCTAACGGCATTTCAGACACTACGTTTGCTCCACCAGGTCTCATCCAGAGCCTGACAGTTAATTGACAGAACTCTGAAATCGCACCAAGGATTCATAGTCTTAAAGCATGACATCCCACTGGGAGGGTGACTGACGGACCCTCATCCTCTCTGCCTTCTCTCCATCTCTTTTTCTACTTCCCCTAATTTTACCACTTTATAGAAACTTCGTGGTTTGAATTATGAAGTGAGGACTGCTCAAATGCAGAGGGTGCTGCATTGTAAAAGCTTTGTGCAAGAGAAGAAAATAATTATATTCCTCTTACAATCGCTGCTCAGGCCCTACCAAGGATTCCTGCATTGCTGGAATTGTGACAGATGCAGTTGCCCTCTCCATCGCTCTTTTCCTTTCTCTCACCCCTTCTTCTGCTTTTCCTCAAACTCTGTGATGTGCTGCCAGTATTTTAAGGAGGAGAAAAAAAATCGATTTTAGTCCATTATGTAGCTCATGCCAGGAGGGAGAATGGAGACAGAAATAGCGAAGAAATCTGTTGAACCTATTCATTTGTGTGTTTGTTTTTTTTTTTCTTTTAAACACACACCAAAAAATAAAGAACCCACGATGTAGAAGGGGCACACAATCTTATTAGTAAGTATCCTGCTGCTGGAAATGTTTCTCAGACTCTCCTCCAGGATAATAGAGTTGACCTGATTCTTGATGTTAAGACTGTTACCTAAACTCCAGGGGCTGTTAGAGCGCAGATCTATCTGGGCTGGGGGCTGGAAATAACAATTCTCGGTGATGCTCACATATTACTTTTCCCTGTGAGGAGAGACCTGCACGTTCCAAAGCCTTTGAGATGACATTCCAGGTCTCCACCGTGTCACATCCGTGGAGATGCTCTCCCTGCTCTGCTCGGGAGGTTGCAGCGTTTCTAGCGGGAGCTAACGTGCAGCCCCCGTCCCGTAAACACTCTGCCACCAACAAATCCTGTGTGATTTGTGTTTGCAGCACCACTGACATCCTGGTATTTGGTCATTTCAAGCCAGGTATTTTGGGACTGAACACAGATGGGCTGGAGCAGTAAACATTTTTGACACTAATCAGCTTTTATCGCATCTGGCCGTCGCGCAGCCAAATAAGCCGAGATTGCGTGTAGATCTCTCCATCTCCACAAAAAGATGACTGGATCAATTGTGAGGGATTTCCAGGGAGTTGCCCTCTCTGTTCCTGGCTGCAAAATTCCGATTTTGTTAGAAGCCAGAGTATGCAGCAAAGGGACGGCGCGAGAAGGTGTTACTTGGTGGGAATGTTGGCTTTTTTGGCCTAATGAATTTGTCTTTTCTCTGCCGTTTTAAGTCAGAAGGAAACGGGGAGCTGTTGCTGGGGGCTGTATCGGCCGTGCTGCTCCCGTGGGCTCTCCGGTGGGAATTATTCCACCCACAAGAATGGGGAAGGCAAGAAAGGCCAGAAAATGCTGCTCGTCTGTAGTCTCTCACCATCTGGGGTACATTCCAGCTACAGCAAAACCTCCACCCTTGGTTCTTAGCTCAAGTATAGATTTATTTTTATGGGTCTTTAGATATATTTAAATATATCTGGCTGGAATATGAGAAGTTCCTGGATGCTAGGAGGCCAGAGAGTCTTTCCTGAAAGCTTCCAAGGCTGTGTCCCTGTCAAGGGGCAACTTCCCTCAGAAAATGACAGGGCTTGGCAATGATGCTTCTACTTCTCTCCTTTGGTTTCTGTCCTTTGTGTGACACAAAGCAAGGACATTTTTTGCATAGTACTTTTTATCAGAAGATCTCAAAACTCATCAGTTAAGTACCATTATCCTAATTTTTACTTCCTCTCTCATGTCGATCACGATCATATGCAACAGCTCTTTGCTACGAAGGTTCCGTTTTTTGTCTGGTTTTTTCACCATCAGAAAATAACTATTTATTTATTCAGTTTCCTCTGAAATATGCAAAAATATACCAAAAAATAATATTTCTGGATTTAGCCTATGGGGAAAAAGAGCATGAACAGTTTGTTTATGATCCCAGGTGGCCATTGATGTTGTGAGTTCGTAAAGGTATGTGTTTTATTTCTGGGAAGACTGACCTTAATCTTGATTTTGATAATGAATTTTGTAAGTTCTTTTGTCGTTTAAAAATACTTAGTATTTTCCGTCCGAACATTTCAGCTGCACTGCAGAAGCCTTACATCAGGAGAAAAATTAGATGGTTGTTAAGTCACTTTGTATTAAATGTATTGTGGAATGTGGCATGTCCTTCATCGCAACAGGCAGAGCTTAGTAATTATGGAGCGTACAAAGATCTTTTGATACACTCAGCATTGGGGGGGCACGCAGTGCTTCCAACTGCATACTGATATAAATATACATTGCAGAAGAAGCAATCTCCATCTCCAATTTTTGACAGACAATGAAAGAACCAATTTTAAAGCAGAAGGTTCATTGTGTCTTCTGTGTAAACTCCGTCAAGTTTTCTTTCCTTGTATGGAAGAAGTTGGCTTTTCCTGTACGTTACTTGCATTTTAATCCAATTAAGAAGTAGGCAATAGAAGGTGAAAGAAGGTAAGCTCAGTGTATGACTATTTGTGTTTGGGTACCAGCTGACAACTCCCAAGTTTAATCGCCGCATGAAAATATTGAAGGACTCATTTTGTGTCTGGAGAACAGGACGCAGAAGGGAATCTAAATGAGTAGGGCGTAGAAGGAGAAAACAGAGACATGAAGAGCGATTTCCTTTGCAGGAGAGGAGGTGAGCAGTGGGTATTGCAGTCCAGGTTTTAAGAAACCTTTGACAATATTCTGTTTATTGGGCGACTCCAACTCCCAGTCCTGCGCCGTGCGAAGGCATGTTCTGGGATTGCTCTGTGCACAGAGTAAAACTCTCCTGGGCATCCGGCCAAGCACAGACCTCTTTGGCACCGAGTACAAGCTTCAAGCTCTTTGTGGGAAGGTCAGTCTCACCCTTAGTGCCTCGCACTCTAATACACCTTAACTTAATTTTTTTTCCAGACTTTTGCAATGCATAGAGTGTCTTTGATGAATAGACTTGAGTTGTGTGTTTTTGCTCATTTTCAAACTCACTTCTTATTAAAAATCATCTTCTACTTCTGTGTGATGGCCTCTGAAACCCCAGATGATTCTTCACTGCTCTCATCTTTCGCTAACACATCCATTTGGATTATCTTTGTGCCGTGATGGATGCTTTAAAAGGAACCAACAAGGCCATCAAATTCTTGCCCTGGTTCAACTAGCATTTGTTAATGTTCTAAATCATCTTGGACCTGAAATGTGCTACTTCTTAAATTTAGAACGATGTGATTGCCTGAAGCCTCTCCATGTGTTAATTAAATCATCATAATTGTGGTTTCTTGAGACTGACAGGTTATAAATAGTTTTTCTTTCCCCCCTCCTGCAGTAATTTGGTATGAATGACAGGCAAAACAGCTATTGTTTAAACTGTACATCTGACACTGTCCTTCCCATTCAGACTCTATTTCTCCGCTATTATTTGATTGTCCTGAAATAATCGACAGTGTCATTCTTAAAGGCTAGTTAATTACCGTGCACTTCTCACATTATGTGGAGATGAGAGAAATGGTTTTTCTGGGTCATCATTATCCATTTAATTTAACAGAATGTGCGTATTAAGGAGTACTGGAGGTCAGGGCAGATGTTCAGTGTCTGGATGTGTATATACACACACAGAGGTCAGAACACACAGAACATGCCCTAAGAGTAATACATTTTTGTAATAATTTTATTTCTGTCTATAATGTCATGTCTCATCCTAGATTTTGTGGAAATAGATGCCTCAGTGTTCTTCACATTCCTTTTCTCTGTTGTTCCCATGTGGTAGGGCCTTCACCTCGGACCGTGTGTCCTTGCTGGGCTGTAACAGGCAAAAGGCAGGACAACTTAATAACGTCACACGTTGTTCAGAAACAAACTGATCACAGCTCTTCACATTTTTTAACACCGAGAAGATGTTAATGAGAATAATAAGAAAATGCTGCAATTACTGAAGTTGGCCAAGAATTTGTACAAAGCTTCTGCTCGACTTTTGATCTTCCTGAGCTTCAGAGCAGCTCCGTCCCGTGTGTGTGAGAATGACGTTGCTGGGAACATCCTCAGGCTTGCATTATGCATAATGCCATTAGGCAATTAGGCATTGCTCCTCTTTAAAGTGGGTCTGCACGCTGTTTACAGCTCTGATTTGTGGAAAAACCTAAGGCTGGATCTTAGTCTGCTACTCTGGATCCTCTTACTCTTCCAATTTTACAAAGAAACCGCAGCACTTTCTTACTTGAACTCTGGAGTAGAGAGACGTGTCATGCGACTGTCATAATGCAGAGTTAAATAAGATTCAAGAATATGTAGGAAGCTCAACCTTTCTTTCCAAGATTGGGGGATGTCCTTCCTCCATGTGCATTTGGCACACAGGGTGATCTACCAGCTGGGGCTGGAGGGCCCAGGATTTAGGAACCGTTCTAAACTCTGCTCTTAATTTACTGTGTGAGCTGGGAGAGAACGTCTCAGTGCAAACTGTCAGGCTGACAAAAGGAGAAAGGAAAGCAAGGTCATGTTGACTTTCGTTAGAATTTGAGCATAGAAATCAAGCCGTAAACCTTTGAAAATGTGTCCTGTCATCTTGTCGTGTTCCTCCCCTCTGCTTTCGCCGGGCTCTGCTGGGGGGGCTCCCGCGGGGTGGCACCGAGCAGGGCTGGGGCTTCAGCTCCTGCTTCCACCTGAAAGCACAAAGTATTGTCTGGAGCCTCAAGGGACTCCTACCGAGTCCGTTTTGTTCCTGGCATAAAAGGCAGTCTGAAGTGGCCTGCTTTGTCTTGGGGTGGCATTAGCACATTTAGCCTATTTAGTTCTTTTAAACCCTCTATACTATATTCAGATGCAACAGAGACTGACTTGCAGCTACTCAGGTGCTCCCTTGACCCAGTAGTTTTCTGCAGCGCAGGGAAATTGCATGATTTTAATGTAAATTTCTGAGCCATTTCTTTCCCCAGCCTTATCATTTTCTTTCCCGGAGCCTCTAAATCATACGTTAGGCTTCTGGCTTTAAAAGCCACGTCAATGTCACATGCAAAGCGAAATGGGGAAATGAAGGCAGTCCGTGTGTTTTTGCAGTTGGAACACAAATTGTACAAATCAAAAAAGGAAGCAACCCACCGGCGATTTTGAATTATTAGACATTTTTATATGAAAACAAAATCTATGGGTATTTTCTTTGCTGCCTTTTCTTTGTTGAATACATTAAGAGTCCCGGCGTGCACGAAGCTTTGACAACCTGAGGAATCGATTAACCTTGTTCTATTTATGATTAGCTCCCAAACATTTATTGCGTTAGCTTTTGAGACCAAGGTCCAGACTTCTTTGTTTTTCTGTAATAGACAAGGGACTGGAGTTAACATTGCTCAGTGAGTTCTCCACGTAGGTTGTAAGTAAAAGGTAGGCATAATATCTTATATTTCGCTATCTCTTTTGTCTAATGAATATTGGAGGGGGGTTATTTTACCCCGATACACGTGAAAAATTGGAAGTGGGGAAGAGGCCATTCACCATCTGCTTTGTCTTCTTTTATGTCAAGGGCCACAAAACTTCCCAAAGTTCCACTGTTTATAAAACCAACAATTTATTTTGACTAAAAAGTGCCTCCAGAGAGTCGCTTGAGGAGTTGGAGAGAAAACTTCACTTCTCTGATAATTTGTTCCAAAGGTTAATAACCTTCAGAGTGAAAAATAACTTGTCCAGCTGTTAAAATCATTCCTCTCTCGGCAATGGCATTAAGCTCATCTGGGAGGAGGAGGTATCGGATATTCCGTGTGTGGCTGAGGGGATCTGTGTGTTACCCAGCTCAGGGAAGAGCCCTTACAGACAAAACCACAGATCACGTGGAGGATCGCGCACAGAAATAGCCCTGCTCCTTTCAAGCTTTCAAGAAAATGACATTTTAATTGAATCATTATAGGAAAATATATTTATCCAAACTGCTGAAGTAAGCAATTTTCCGCACATCTCTCCTCCTTCTCTTCCTTTCACCCTGTTTTCGACTAGTTCTCCAGCTGCTGGTCTCACTCTGTGGTGGAGCTTTCCACGGGTCTGTCACGCGGGGGACTCCCTGCTCCTCCGTGCCAAGACCTAGAGGAGAAAAGCAGAGACCTCCTATGAGATAGAGTGACATCTGTGACAAGCTCCACATTTGTTTCAATGGCACAATGATAACAATCTCAAGGTATTGGCATTAAAAATGCTAGGTTTTTTGGGTTTATCATACTACAAAATACCATTTAGGGCACATCACTAGAGTAGTGTAATATAAGTGCATAAACTTGGGAGTCACCAAAAGACTTGTGTGTGCAAAGGTCACTGTTTGTAAACAAAGCTCAATATTCTGTTACTATATTTTAAGATTGGTGTGAAGTCTGTAAGTTGTTTCCTTTATTATTCAGTGCCATTTCACAAGTTGTTATATATATGTTATAGCAGCCTTCCAGTCCCTCAAGGGGCTCCAGGAAAGCTGGGGAGGGACTCTGGATGAGGGAGGGGAGCCCTAGGAGGAGGGG
>JAOXJK010000015.1:1719434-1743123 GCA_025774025.1 Xenus cinereus | reverse complement strand
GAGGGGTTCAAGGCCAGGTTGGAGGGGGCTTGGGGCAACCTGGTGTGGTGGGAGGTGTCCCTGCCCAGGGCAGGGGGGTTCAGAAAGATGTAATCTTTGAGGTCCCTTCCAATTTAAACTGTTCTATGATTATACAAAATTTACCAGAGAATAACTTTGTTCTCTGGAATATAATCTCTTCCAGGACACTTACAGAGCCACACTGAGAAGTATCGTTGTCTTCCTTTAGAAGCGTTTGAGAAATTTAATTTTACCACCGCTTGGTTTAGCGCACCATTGGTATTCATTATCCTACCAGTATGGTACCTGCATTTGTCATGAGGGATCCGTTTAGCAGCCATTGAGATCGTGTCTGAGCGTGTTCGGAGCCTACAGTCCGGTCGGCATCTGGGGTAGGTGTGAAACACCATCGCGTCTGTCCAGTCATCTTTGGAGATTGCGTTAGCCACGGGGAGGACTGACGGCTTCAGGACCCCCTCCGACTCCCTTTAATTAACACTCAGGATGTGCCTGGGCTTCGCTGCCCGTGGCCTTTGCTGCAAAGCCAGGTCTGTCCTGCCCAGCCGTTCCCTCGGGTACCTGGGCAGCGGGGGGTGCGGGAGAGTCCTCTTAATGAGCACCCCGTGGTGGTGAGTGAAGTGTGCCAATTACACACATCTCAAGATCTGAGTGATGAGCTGTTTGGGCGAGACATACTCTTCCCCTTCATTTGAACTGCTTTAGAACAGGTTTATCGCAACATTGATGTTGTATGTATATGTGCAATAGCAGAAATGGGACACAAGAAGCATTTATGGAAACGAAGCCTAGAAATGAGAGTTGGGGTGTGCTATTCCTCCAGTCCAAAATTACAGAAAGACCTTGAAAACCTCTTTTTAATGCTGGTAAGGAGCACTGATGTGCACTGACCCCTTTTGGCCGCACTCTTTGTGTGATGGTGAGCGTTGTGTGGTCAACTCATGAAACAGTCGTGGCAGAACTGAAAAACAGCTGAACAGGAGCGAAGGATCGGGCAGAGAGGAGTGGTATCAGTTTTAATTGTCACTGATCTCTTGAAGTGTGTTGAGTCACCACTGCTTTCTAGGAAATACTGTAGGATTTGAGAGAACTGGTGGAAGGCACCCCGTGGGAACTGGAGTACGCGTCAGGGTCATCGTTCCCAGTTAGGATGGGCTGGGGAGTGTGTGTCGGGTTGGGATGGACTTGCAGGCACAGCTGTGGGTGTCATACACAGGATATGGTTTGGGTTAATAAAACCATTTGTCAAAGGACTGTTTAGCCCAGCTGGAGCATCTCTCCCTCGCCGGCACCCCGGTTCCTTGGGGCAGTGCCCCGGGCTGGGGTGATGGAAGGAGGGGTGCTGGGGTCTGAAAGGTGGGAGGCTCTGCCACCAGGCAGTCTCTGTCAGATCTTACCTCCAATCTGTCAGTTTAAATCCAGTTATATTAACTACAGCCGGAAAGATGTCAGTGCTCTGTGTAGTGTTCTGGCCTACGTGGAAAATACTAATTCGCAGGTAGTTTCTTAAGGGATGAATGGGAATGTTTTCCTGTGTCTGTGTAGCACCCAGAACGTTGGGATCGTGGCAACCAGAGGAAATAACACCTGCAGAAACAGCCCAGTGCAGAAGTGGCCCTTCAGCGGCTTTGACAGACGTACCAGGAATTAGGGAGTCGTTTAATTCCTTCTGCGGGGGGGTGGCCCAGCTGCTGTACCTGTCTGGTGCCTGCGGGGAGGGCTCCTGGCTCTGGGGCCCACAGTCTGGAACGCTAAATTCCCCCACTCAAAGCATCCATCTGCTGCGGTAACGCGCCTCCCAACCACGTATGTGGCTTATTTCAGTCTCGACTAAATTACATGCAAACGAATAAACAGAATAATGCAGCCTGTCCTAAGCTGTTGATATTTTTTTTTCCAACGTATACAAACAGATGATAGCTGTTTTCTCTTAAATACCCCTTGTGTCATCGAGAAAGTTGAGAAGAATTTATGCTCCGAAGTCTGTCTGTGCTCCTCTCACTCCTCTTCCAAACCTAAAAGAAAATATGAGGTTGGGGAAGGGGGAAGATTTGGGACTTAAAGAGGAGAAACGTAGAATTGGGCAGTTCCTTTAGTGCGTGCTGCCTCAGGAGCCACGGGCTCTGGCTCCAGTTCTCACACCCCTGTTTGTGTCTGAACAAATTGCTCCCTTCCCTGTAACTCCCCCTTCCCTTTCGCCGTTTGTGGGTTCAGACAGTGAAGTCCTTTGGGACGGGGCTCTGCAGGACCTTCTCTTCCCAAGGCTGCGAGCCCAGGGCTCCGCTGGGGCCTCTGAAGGCTGCGGCAATAAAAATAATAATAAATTTACCCTTTTCGCATTAGTCTTTAGCTTTGCTGCCATTTAGAAAAGCAGGAGGCACATAACCATAGGAAAATGTCATTTGCAAACATTTACCTCTCCGGTGCTCGCTGTGGTTTCCCGGGATTGGTGCTAGAATGGCATTAGCTGAGAAATGGGCATCATTTAGCGCGTTCCTTCGCTGGGGCTGCCTGAACGGGCTTGCAAAAAGGCACAAGGGAAACCAAACTAACAAGCTCTTGAACAAGGGGGCTATCAAAGTTGTTTAATGGAAAATTAAGGAAAAAAGAAGACACGCTTAAAAAGACTTCCTTATCAACATTCCCCTCTTTTTTTTCATTTTTCCCCCATGAGTTCTATGGGCCTGAGCTGTTGGGTTTTTTTCTTTTTTAATTGTGTGACAGTCTTCGGCCTTTCTTCTTCTAAGTAATGGCCAATACAGTTTAACTGAACAAATCTCATTTTCCTTAATGCTTAATAAAAAGATTTAAAGACAGTCTAAAAATAAAAGTGGTGTTTGTATGGATTTTAAATAATTAACAGGACTGTTCCCTCGAGTGTTTTAGGAAGTACAACGGTTACCTCGTAGGAAGCTGAATCAGGTTTTCCGAATCTTTGAGACTTGCTTGAAACATTGGAGCTTCCAGGGCTCGGGCCCGAAGTTTGGGTAAAAGATTGTTCCTGGTCCTTGGATGTGCTCTATGAGCCAGAGAGAGAAAAAAAAAAAAACCTCAGTCTGCCTCTCTGCCAGTTGTTTTCTGAGTTCCGTGTGGGTTTTGTTTCATTTTGTATACAAGCTAAATAAATATATTTCTCCCTGTTCCATAGTGAGTCAGCTGCGGTTGGCAGAGGGTTGAGCTGGAGTGAGCTGCCTTTTGTGCGAGGGAAACGTAAGTGGGGGCATTTGTGATTCCAGCTGAGCGTGGCCGTGTGTTGGCCTTTGAGAGGAATTTTATCCTTTGAGAACATTAGGAATTAAACCTTACAGCCACGCTGCGGGTAAGATGGCCAGCGTGCCCCCCGCCTTGTTATTGCTGTTACCATTCCTGAGGTAGGTAGCACAAGAGGAATTAAGCAAAGGGTATTTTTTTGTCTCTTTATAAAATTAATTCTGTTTATCCTTCTTATTATGATTTTTGTAAAATACCAAACTCAATTGCAGATAGAATAAGCCATCTGGTTCCTGTCACAGCTACTGTATATTATGTACGTATGGGGAAATTGCTTATTGATTTAGCCAAGTGTGAACAAGTGCTACTAGGAAACCACAAAAGTATTCGTAATACTAATAGATACCATCAGAAGTGACATGCTGCGCTTGAGTCCTGGCTAGAGGGCATCAACTTTGAACCGAGGATTGGAAAAAAAATCGGGTCCGTCTGTATGGATGACTGCGCTATTAAAGCTTTAATGAAAAATTTCTTGGAGCCAGAAAGGCAATACACTTAAAGACAATTGTGTGTGTGTGTGTGTGTGTTTTATTGACCTCACTGGACTTTATGCAGTAGAATTAGGTCTGGCTCCTGCAAAGTCTTTAAGTTATTTACATCAGCTGAAGCATCAAGAGGGTATCGGTGGTGACTGCACCCTGTTGTGAGAGCATCTGCATACATATATTTAACCAATTATTTGCATGACCTGGATATTATTTTTAACCAATTTGGCGGATGAAACCACTGCACACAAGTGGTACGGGGCAACCTCAAAATCGGTGTGTTCTAGTGGTGATTAAAGCACCTCAGTGTTCAAATGAACTGCTCTTGTAGGACTGGAAGTGAAAGAGTTAAAATACTTTTGGGGAGGAAAATTGGAATAGAGACTAAATTGGAGGAGACTGATTTGTTGTGAGACCATTTCAATCAGAGAATGAACAAAAGGTACAGAGTCTGTAAAAACGGCCAGATAACAGAACCCCTCTGGTTTTGCTGTGGAGTCCCTGAGATGTTCCCAGTGGTGACCGTGACTCCCTGAAGGAATCTTTTCTTCAGACGTCTGTGCTGGGCACTTGTGTCTCTATTAACGCTGTGACTGTGCTCATCTCACAGATGTTTATGGGCGCTGTATTCTCCCAATGTTCGTGTTGGGAACAGGCTGCCCAGGGTGGTGGTGGGGTCTCCTTCTCTGGAGACATTCAAATCCCCCCCGGACACGTTCCTGTGGGACCTGCTCTGGCAGGGGGTTGGACTGGGTGATCTCCAGAGGTCCCTTCCCACCCCATTTGATTCTGTGATTCCGTGTTTTAGAAACTGTCGTTTCATCTTGAAGTAGTGATCCTGGCTGTTGGTTGCCTCTGTAACTGAGAGGGACGTAATACTCACAATAACGGCATTTTGGCGAGGTTTTCAAATGGCGTCTATTAACCCTTGATTTTGAATTGTTATTAGTAGAACTGCATATATATCTATATATTTTTCTGTATTTTAACAAAGTTTGCAAAGAAAAAAGCTAAACAAAGATCAGAGACATCATTAGATTGGATGCCACGAGGTACGGTCTTTCATTTCGGCCAGGAGGAATTGCTTAGCACAACGCTAACAGTGTTATTGTGCAGCCTTTCTCAGGTTTTTTAGAAGAGCAGAGATTCTCTATCTTTTTTTCTTATTCTTCATCTTGTTTTGCATTGTCTGCTTCTTACTTTAGAATTACCTTCAGTCTTATCATTGTTAATGTCTGGGGGACATTTTCTCGGTTGTGTTTGAGCGCTCCTGGCTTAAGTGTCCAGAGATCTTTTCACAAGGCCGAGGTAAGAAACCTACTCACAGATGCTGTGGATTTTTTGTATTCAATTTAAGAAGCAAGCAACTGTGGCTCACAGTGGGTATCATCAGATCGACTCCTTTCAGAATGAAATCTGGATGTATGTGTAGGATTCTGTAGTGATTTTATTCCTAAAATAATAAGTAATTAAACAGCTAATTAATTTTGTGTTCTATTTTTTAATAAAGATTACTGATCTTAGCCTTGTTACATGCATGTAGAGAAGGAGGATCAAGTTTTCAGTGAAATAGTTCGGGACTTTTGGGGTCTGCTCAGTTGAGGTCTCTGCTCTCCCTCCCAGTTTCTGTGTCATCTCTACACACTCACCAGTATCTGCTCCCCAGTGGGGGTGGCACTGGATTTATCCAGAAGGCAGGGCTTTTCTGAGGGGTGGTGGGGAACGCAAGGTTGTGTGTTACGCTCTTAAATGATGCAACTTGATAAAGAGATTGCAATAGATTGTAATGCCCATATGGCCAAGCATGTATGAATTTATAAATTAATTTATACGCAGGCGCTGGGCTGGGCTTCCTGCCTGATTTTCACAAAGTGGAGTCTGCTCACAAACGGGGCCAAGTGAGGTAACGGAATTGTTCAAAGTAAAGGAGTAATTTTGACTCTGAAGTTAGTACCGGTGGCCCGTGGCCTGATATCAGGGGTGTCTGAGCACAGAGCTGTCGATCCAGGCTCAGGTCCAACACCACACTGGTGTTTTCCATCTCTGTGGTGCCATGTAGTGGGTAACCCTTCTTGGAAAAGCCTGGTAACGTGGTTATATTCCTTTCTGGAGCTCATCTGGGGTTTGGGCTGGTTGGTTAGGTTTGTTTAGGAGTCTTGATTAAGTTTCCACACTGCAGTGCCCTTAATTGTCTAAATGGCACGCTTGCGAAAAACCAAGAATACTTCCAGAGTATGTTGGTGTAGCAGGTACCCTGGTGAAAGTAAAGGTGACCAAGGGACACCCTCTACCTGGAGTACAAACCGGTCCTCAAGAATGAGCCTAGAAATAAAACCCAACTTGTTTCCATGTCGGCAATGTTTGGTCTCTTCTGGCTGAGCCCACGGTGGGGAAGGAACAAAGTTAGATGTGGAGGAGCCCGTGGAGTTGACGATGGGAAATTTTGCTCATAGTTATGTCCTGGTGAGAATGTGATGTCACTTGAATCATTAAAATGACATTTTATGCTCAACAGTACATTTTAGCTCAGCTAAGGTGCTACACCACTGAATGAAGCAAATAGTGGCTGTGATGCTTTTGGATTGATAGAAAGCCGCATCAACGGCTATAACATATGGATGAAAAGGAATGCAGTTGCTGCAAACAGATGCAAGCGCAATTTTCTAAATTCTTAATTTGGCCTTGAAAATGTGCCAACTCATCTCTTTCCTCAAGCAAGAGCTCCTCAGCCCTTACTCATTGTTTAAACCGAGCAGCTCCGCGCCGAGGGTGCGAACGCACCCAGTAGCTGGTCCCACCAGTAGCTGTTGGTGGGACCAGACTTGCATGTCTTGGACTCACCAAGGAAGATGGGAAATATCACAACCCGCCATTAAATTACCGTAGTTTCACATACCATTAAAAAAATATATATACTGGGGTAGGATCGTGGAGTTAAACTCCCAGAAGAATCCAGATAGAGGAGATTAATAGCAATGACTCATCTAAACATAAAATATTTGATTTTCATTTTCACGCTGCACTTGATTTAGGAGGCATTCATTTTAGCATCTGTCAAGAGTAATGTATGTACACAAATAGACTGTCAGGAACTGAATGTGATTGCAAGTTGGGTAATGAATCTCCTCTCTGACTTCATTAAATGGAGGCCAGAACCCTTTATGAAACCTCGCTAGGTGGTTTGAACAAACAAAGGGAGTGCAACAACTGTCTTTATCGAACATTTCCCTTGAGCCAGGGATAGTTACGTGTGGGAAAGGCCCCTGGGAGCTCCAGACTCCTCAATCCCAGAGGTTTTAGTGTGGGATGTTCCTGGAGACATTCCGGAGGCCAAAGTCAACTCTTGGCCTTTGCAGATCAAAGCTGACACCCGTTTTCTGTGGATCAGGCATAAAAGGGCTGTGCATTCCAGTTTCTTTCATGGATCATTTACCCGGGGCCCAGAACTATTAAAAAATGCAAATGTGGAAAGTTTTGCAAGAAAGCTAGATGATTTTTGATGAAACTCCTCATGAGAAATAATCCTCTTTTCTTTTGGCATAAAAACGCAGGCATGTTTGCTTGCATTAGTGTCCTTTGGGCTGAGGTTGACAGCTATAAATACCAATATACTGTCTCCCAAATGATAGCGGGTGACTCTGACATTGAAAATTTCCACTACCTTACTCCTTGTCTCCGTAACTGGGGGAAAAAAAGAAAAGCAATGCACTCTCTGGCACGCTTGGTCGAAGCGTATTAACCTGCAGCGCTTATGGATAAGTTACATTTGTCTTGTGGATGGTGGAGATTTTATTAAATTAAAAGCCTTTCTTAATGGTAATGCTGCGCTTCCTCAGAGTTTTCTTCCTTAGTCCCAGAAGTAGATATTAAAGCGTCTAATATCAAATAGGTTTTTTTTTTTATTGTTTTGTGTTTTTTCTTCTCCTTTCTGCAGTAATTGAGCAGTGAGTTGATCAGGCTTGGGCAAGTACGGAGATATTTAGTGGCTTTTGACTTCTCTAATTTAATTAAGATCAATATACGGTCTGTTTGGGTTCAGTGCTTCAGGAGCCTGTTACCAGAGGTACCAGCATCTCCAAGGCCCATGGAATGGAAGCTTCTAGAATTCTGTCCAGAATCCATCTCCTCTCACCTGATCAGCTTTAGCTGGTGCGATTTGCGTGTGTCTGATAAAATCATGCCTCTATTTCAAAGGAGGAGCCTTTAAAATGACAATAAATCATCTGTCTTTTAATCTGCTCGGCAACAAGGGAGCTGTTAATACTCCTTCCTGGTTCCTAATTTGTGCTGTGAGTTTTACTTCGTGACAAAGGATCACAGATACCACGTTCCACTGATCACAGCTCTTTCAAAGAGTGTAGGTGATATTGCTCAGAGTTATGGTAAAAATAATTTAAAACTGAATGCTCCTCTTAGTTAATAATAATGCTTAAGCACTTTACATCTTCAAGAAGCTGTACAAACATTAACTAATTAGTACCCCCAACTAATACATAATACTCCATCATGGTATGTAATTATGTATTACTATTAGAACTGGAGGAATTATTCATTGTGAATAAATTATCCCACAATTTTTCCTTTTTTTCCCCCCTACTGTTGGGAATTTCCTTGCAAAATATTCCCAGGTGTTGTGGTTGCGGTTGGTATCACCTTTGCCATGAGGATGGTCATAGGTATCCTTTATATTCCACGTAATCCATTCCTTTGGTCATTGGCTGCTGGTTTGTGGCTGTGATTTATGCCCAGCCCAGCGCGAGGTGCTGTACGTTTGTACTCACTGACCCACGGGGAATTGGGACGAAGAGGAGGAAGAAAACGGTGAGAAGGGAAATGGATACAGAGGGAAGGAATAAATGATTGGCCCACGATCACGGAGCGTGTCGAGTAAATCCATTCTGTGTGATTGTATTGGATTTAAATGCAGGTTTCTTGAAATCCATTCCCTTAGACCATGCCTTTTCTCTTAATTAGGTCATAACAATTTATCCCAATGTCACCGTAGCTGCTTAAGTCCCCCACCTCTCGGTTTTCTTATCTCTAAAATAGGTCAATGTTTACTGCCTTGACGTGGGGGTGTTGCGAGGCGTGAAGGCACGTGGCTTTGGGAACAGAGGGAATATTCAGATAGGGCCCCTGTGTTTCCCGGCCCCGAGTCGCTCTTGTGCTGGAGATGGCTGGCCTCTGGCTTGACAAGCTGTTTGCAAATAGCCGAGGTGGCAACGTGCCTGGACATCCCGAAGCAGTTCCGCGTGCCCGTTCCCAAACTGCTTCCCCCACGAGCCTTGCCATTCAGCAGCCCACAGTGATACACACACACGTGTGTGTATATATATATATACACACATACACATCACCAGCAAACTATTACCTGTCAGTACTTCTAACGCCAATGCCTCTAATCATATTTGCTATTTAATTGTTGTTGCTTTCCCAGCCCTTTTTCGGAGCATGAGTGAGAGTGGACGTGTTTCATCTTAGAAAAGAGATGACTAAGATGAAGCATGATTAAAGTATTCTCAATAATGACTGATTTGGAGAAGAGTTATTTGGAGCTTCTCTGCTCGCTCGTTACTCAAAAATTAGAAGATAGGGAAGCTGAAAGATTTGAAACTAAAGAAAAAAAAGCAGAAAAAATACTTTTTTTCACTGAAAGAAAGAAATCTGTGGAAGTCATTGTCAGGAGATGTCCGTAGATTGAGATTTCCTTGCTTTAAAGAGGATTGAACAAGAAAACCTAAAAAGTGTTATAGGTAGTGTTTTAAAAATATGCATAGATAGAAAATTTCATTCTTCACATTTAAGCCAGTTTCAGATCAAGAGGAAAAAGATGACTTTCTTGTTTAGTAAAGTATTTTTATCATCTTCTTGAAGAGCTTCTTGTAGCCTCAGCAGATCTCTCTACATTTGTATGATGGAGCCGAAAGGCCCTGGCTCTTAAATACCCTGGTGGTTCTTTTATGTCAAGCAAGGTTGTCTCTTTATGGAAAATGCCACTATATATATATATTTCTTATGGCACCTCCTCTTCTGTCTGCCATATTCACACTTTCTGTTAACAGTTGCTCTGATTCTGGTCTGCTTTTCAAAGCCTGACACTAAAAATTGCCACTTGAATTTTCCATGTTGGATGCAGATGGAACAGAGGGTAATGGATCTGCAAGGAAGTCTCTCCTTTCTTCCCCTTGTCTTTTTTTTTTGACTCTATTTTAAAGAACAGGAGGTGAAAATACAAATATGGTCCAAAAAGCAGTATGTTAGTCTGTGAAAGCTCCGGGGATGGTTATGGTGGGCACAGCAGCGTTAGCGTAACCACAGCAACTGGGTGGTTTGTGCGTTCTCTGCAGTGAGTATCAGAAAATGCCACTTTCTTGTCAAACACAGTGAATTTATAAATACCTGCCTGGAACGTACTTTCCAGAATTGTTCCTTGTACTGACTGATTTTAATGGTGTTCCCTTAAAAAAAAAAAAAAAAAGTATGAAAAGATTTTTATTGAGAAAGCAAAAGGAAGGGCATACATTCCCTTCCTTCAGAAATAAATGTGTCTGATCTGATTGCAGAATTCATGTTCCCTCCACGCAGGTGTAGTTAGCTGTCTCATCCTCCAAGAGTTCCAAAGGAAAAGGCATTAATTAATCCTCAAAGTAGCCCTCATGCACGGATCTTGTTGAGAAGTGAACTACTCCGTTAAGTGGCGATGGGTCAGAAGTCTCTGTGCCTGGGTAGTTTCCTTTCCCGAGTTACAGGAATGGCATCTGGAATCACATCATTAGAAGCCGGAGCATCTTTTTGGCCGTCAGCAGTTTCTCTGAGGGTTGTGGGTGGAAAATATGCTGTTTGGTGGCCAAAGAGTAGGATTTGACTACGATGAACGAGCACTCAGAGACAGGCATCGGCTCCTGGGCCTTTGGGGGAGCAAGAGCTGATAAACGAGAAGCCCCAGCTGGAAATGGTGGGTCTTGTCATCAGGGGAACGGGTTCTGTTGAGGGAGGGTCCCCGAGTGGTCCCTGGGTAGGTGCCACCCGGGGTGTCACTGCTCTGCCCCACGGCGCGAGCGAGGCAGGAGAAGAAACGCTCTCCTGCATTCTGGTTACTGCTGTTTTGGCACGGTGTGTCTGAAAAAGATGTTCATAAATGCCTGTTTCCTTGACAACCAAAGACTATCAGATGATTGGTCAACTGATAAATATTTTTAGGATTAAGCACAATTTGTGGCCTGTTGCCAAATTTCCCAGGGAACAGGAAATTGGAGAAGATCTGAGACCTGTTCCCAGCTTTTGCATGGATTATCTAGACTTGTCGAAATCTAAATTTGTTTTATCTTAGTTTCCTACTCCGTCCTGGTTCTTGAAGCTATCAAATCCAAGAGCCTTCTAATTAGCAACAAGAAAAAACCTCCACGTATTCTTATGTACATGTGTATGCACAGGCACGCTTTGCGTCTTCCACTTACAGGAGTAGTCCCAAAATGATCATGGGAATATTACAAAGGGCTTACTCTGACAAAGTTAAATTAAAGAAATGGATGCTTCTTAATTTTCCTGGCTATGAGATGAGAGCAATCGTGCTTATTTCTTTTTGTCCATATGGAAATTCACTACTACCTGCATCTGTCATGGATACTAATGACGGCTACTTAAAAACTTACGCTTTTGATGAAAATGTGTGAGAACATTCTGAATTTCCTGGGAAAAGGGGGCAAAGGTAATAATTTGGGCATTTTTTTCTATCCTGTCCTACTGAAATATTAAGTTAATAATATCTCTAAAATAGACTAAAATCTGTGATACCTGCAGTTGCTGGATTTCAGGAGTCTTTTGAGTCTAGTTCTCTTCTAATTATTTAACCCTTAATGTTAAAAGAATAATGCTAGCAATAACAATATCCAGACTCAATTCTTTTTCCATAAGCCCTTTCCCTGCCTTGTTTTGATTATTTAGCTTATAAGTTACTTGGAAACAGAAAAATTCTTGCTGTGTGAGTGGCACAAAGGGGAGTCCTAATCTTGTTCAGTGATTTAAATCTGCTTTATTTAAATTGGTGTTTGAATAATCTTTGCCCATTGTGCTTTTTTCTTTTTTTTTTTTATGTGTTGGTTTGTTTTTGTGGCTCTGATCAGCTGAAGTACAGGAAAAATAAAGGGTGAGTCTGCAGCGGTGTCTCAGTATCTGAGTTCTCATTGGTTTCGATGGGCTGATGAGAGCCAAATAAATGAGGGTTATTTGCTCAGAGCAATTCTGGGGCTCAGCACAGAATGTTTGAAGTCAAGACTTGTTCCCAAATGAGTGGGTCATCCTTCTTTTCGAGCCACCCATGCAATACAGAATTCTAAAAAAACTTAATAGAGTAGAAGGTGAAGGGATAGGCAGCTGAAAGCAGGAAGATCTGTAATTTTATATTCCTTTTAACAGGTGCATTGCTTTTTCAAACAGAACGCTTTGGCACAAGGAAAGACTGTATTTCCCGAAGCGCACGGTGCTATCGATGTTATGGTTGCACTTCATATCTTGGGTCAAGCTGCTGTAACACCTGGCTCAAAATTCAGCATAGTTGAGAGAATACAATCACCTTATTTTCTTGCATGAGTCAACAACTAGATTTCATTAAATAGACTGGAGAAATGTAGGAAAAAATCCAACTGCATAAGGCAAAGGAAGCTTTCCTGGGTTAATTCTCCCCTTTCTCTGCTTTGAAGGGTTTATTTAATCAAGTCTCGTTTCTTTTGGCATTTAAACTTTTATTTGATGTGTTTTGGTTCCTTTAACTATCCAAAAGACCTTAGTTGATCAAAAGTTCATAAAAGTGGTCCGTCTTGGCCAAGTGGAAGTGGAACTGAGCAGCAGCACTGAAAGGTCATATTAATTAAGGGATGGAACTCAGCAAAGCTATCTTAAATCGTTTCAAGCTAATAGAGTCATTGTCGTAACAAATTAAGGCATATCTCTGATTTTCGGTACCAAGCTAGCATTTCAGTTTTAACAGGGAGTTGCGAAAATAAGATTCCTTTATTTGCTTCATTATCTTATTGCGGATTGCGACTGGGGGATTTCTTAAGGACAGGTTTACAAGTTTGGTGTTGAGCACTTACAAAAAAAAGCCCAACTGTGTCTATGTGCTGGGTGCCAAGCACTTGGAATTCAAGCTTCAAGTCTGCAGATTTAATTGACTTTCATAACCTAATTTTCTAACAGTGTAAAATCATTCAGTCACTGTTTTAATTTAATATTTTATTTTTACATTGAAAAATACGTCTAGCTAGGGACAAATCTATACTGGGCCTTGTCTCGCTTCTTCCAATTAGCCTGTAACTTGCTGCCCCTAAATAGCCTTGCAGGGTTTTTTACTTCCATCAGGCTCTTTTACACCATGGAATTGATGCAGGAGTTAGAGAGAGGGATGCTTCAGTTCCCTGGAACCAGTTTGTACAGCAGCTGTTATCACCCAATCACCCAGAGCGGCTGGTGGGAGTTGGGAGCTACCAAAGAGAACCAAAGGAGGTCAAGGTAGCCGTGAACCTGCATGGCCCGGTCTCCTTGATGACCAGGTGTAGCAAAACTCACCAACTTGTGTCCTTGGAGAACACTCATCCACTTCAGCAAAAGGCAAACACAAGCATCAGAGTTGTGTCTTTTCAGTTTTCTTATTAGGCTCATAAGTATGTAAATTAGATGACACCTCTGGGCTTAAGGAGCATTTGTAAGGAAGTCTTAATTGGAGGAGCGTGCACATTTTCAGGGTACTACAGCAGGATCTTCAGAAGAGTTTATGTGACTTTGGAGTACAAGGCCTTTTATTATAATCGTCAAGAATTTTTAGCACTTTTTAATTTTGTTTATCTGCAATTTAGTGGCAGATAAGGCAATCAGGAGTTAATAATTAAGCAAGACTCCCCTGTACCCATTAACTGTAACACTCGTACCCTTCCTGCCCTGTGTTTGGGTGTGTGGCTGCATCGGGATCCCGGCTCCAAATGGAAGGTCAGTTCCTGCAGAGTCTCCTTCCATCCCATAAACAGCATTTTTAAAGCTCTTTTGTTCCCTTCCTCTCTCAAGGAGGCTCGGATAATGAAATGCGAGTGCATAAAACCATACAGTGACAAGGAGGAGAGAAAAAGCAAGTCCGCGAAGATGGCGTGAGAAAAATCTGCCTTGGGAGAGCGCGATGCATCGCAGCCCGGGGTGGGAGCCCTAATCCGCCCCACCACACCCCGGTGGGAAATCCTGAGGGTTTGAAGCCTCAGAGTGCATGAGCACTCTGTTTAGCCCAGCTCTTTGTACAACTGGGATGCATTTAGAACCAGAATAAGCACGATGTTCGATGGTCCTCACGTTTCTGCCAGTATCTGTGCTGTGGGCTCATCCTGACACCTTTGGCTGGCAATGCAAACATACTGCAGGAGAAGATGGAACAGCTAAAGGTGGAAAATAAATTAATTATGATGATCCACCTGGTTATTATAAAATAGAGAATCCATTTTACAAAATATAAGAACAAGAACTGGTGAAAAAATTTCAGATAAAACATAATATTTTTTTTCCCCTCTAAGGGAAATGAAAGTTTTGGGGTTCTGAAGTATGAATAAAATATTTCAAAATGAGCCACAAAGTTCTTGAGAGCTGCTGCCTGGCAAGTGTGTTATTTGTCAGAGACTGTAGGGATTTCTGGGGGACAGGAGGGTGACCGTAGTCATGGTTGGGATAAAGTCCAGCTGCAGAATGGGACCCTTGGAAGAAGGGGAGGTGCAGGGTTTCCTGAACTACAGACTCCAGAAGGGGCTGATTTGAACTGAAATACTTTGGGCATTTTGCAATAGATTTTTGCTGAATTTCTCATTCTAGGAAATGTTTTCTTTCTTTGGTTTGGGTTGGTAAAAAATGCAAAAATAATTTGAATTTTCTACACAGCAAAAATTCTGTTTTTCAGTCGACCATAATTACAATAGATTTTCATTCTAGCTGGTGCTTGAGGAGATAGAGTTTGACGTTTTACTGATATAAGTTGAATACTGTGATGGGGAGACAGGAAGCAAAGTAGGAGCTTTGTTCTATTTAAAACCATAGAGAATTAACACTGGTTAGATTGATTTCGGGTAAGATTGGTATTTACCTGGTAAGACTGATTTCTCTTGAATTCCAGAACCCGAAAACTACATGTTTTATTAAGTCTTTTCCTTCTGTATATATCATTTAAGGACACAGAGATATGTTAAACATAAGTACTCCTTTGCATTGCTAAAACCCAACGATAATTCATGGAGATGGGATGGTTTCATAAAGCTGGGTTTCTGTGACGAGAGCCACAGCTGCTCACACGAAGTGTGAACTTGACCTGGAGGCTTGATGGGGCTCTGGCTGGTGCTGGGCTCCTTCTTGTGTTGACTCTGGGCTTCTCTTTGCCTCCATCCACATTTTTCCCCGCTGAAGGCAGCGTGTAGCCCTGTCTGTTGCGTGCCATGTCACGATGGTGTCACACAGCACTGATGCTCTGAGATCGGGAGCGAGCACCTTATTTCCAGTTAGACTTAAGGTGGTGGCTTTGACCTCTCAAGTCCGGAATGGCTTGAGATTTGCCTGTGAGCTCACCTCTCTCCCACAGCTGTAATCAAGAGAGGAACTCAAGCTTGAACCCTCCTGAAGTAAATGGGAGGGAGCTGCTGGCAAGAGCACGTTTTCTCAGAGACACAATTATTCCTAGAATCCATTCTGTTTTCATCTAAGGCAGGCAGAGTTTATTAAGAATTGGAATACACGGCGAGATCTATTTCTTTCGCTTGTGCAGAAAGGGGGGCAGGAGCGAGGCTAAACGCTTGTGTTGCTCAAATTGGTTTTGATGGTCTTAATTCTGAACAATTATTTCCTGGATATAATGGAGCAGATATTTTCCTTCTAGCTCCTCTGGCTGAGGCTGCTTGAGGTCGGTCTGAGGGATCTCAAGACAGCTATTCGAACTCAAACGGTTTTGTGGTTCTGCGGTGTCACCTCTCCTAGATCTAGTATGTAATTTTGGGAGTCTGTAGGAATAAGTGTTGCTCATTCTGTTGTCTTGGCACCTTCGGGTGTGTGTGCACACACGTTTGTGTTTGGCTACTGATTCGTTGGTGTATTTTTGCCTTTCTGTTTGCCGACGTGAGGCCGGTGATTTCACCAGGCTGATGACTGTGCTAGTTCTTGCCTGGCAGAGAAAATTTAGACCCTTGTCCAGGTGAAGGTGAGGAGTAGGTTGTGCTGGTGAGGACCTCAATCCTTTCCCCTTCCCCCATGACGCTGGAGCTGAGATATGGCTTTTTCCGTGATGGTTCTTTACCACCTCCATCATACTTTCCTCCTGCTTTTATGTTGGGATACTGTAGAGAAGCTTCTTTTCCTTTGAAAGTCTTCACCTGTGTTTCCTGGGGATGGAGAAGATGAAAATGAAATCGCGTGTCCGAGAAGTTTTATTGTTGGCTTTAACGGAACCAATATTCCAATTGAAGTGTGCAGAGGAACAATAATAGTCCAGTAGGGAATTCCGTGAAGGAATTTATGTGGAAGGGAATCGATTACCTGCCTGTCCTTGCTTCAGAGAGCGCTTCTCATTCCGAAGCTGGAGCCAGTACCTGTTGGGTGGTTTTAGCTGTACTTGCCTCCTTTGATGAAGAGATACAAAACTCTCTTTTATTTCCCTAGTAGCTGCCCTTAAACCTGCATTTCAGTGTTAGAGCAGCTCCTCTTCACACAATATAAATCATCATTTGCATGGAGTGTCCCAGGTGTATGAAGGAGAAAAATCTTACGCTGTTCAAATGATGAACAAGTTACATTTCAGAAGGCGGAGGAGCGAGTTAAGGTGTTTACCAACTGAAACGCGTTAGGGATATCGTTCTTCATCGCTGACTGTAGATATTGGTTACACCATCATTTTCGCACCTACCCGTATCTCTTGGAGCTCGTATTCTATTAACTTCATTGCATATTCTTTTTTTGTTCTGTCATTCTGTTGTCAGGAAAATATCACTAAAAGGGTGAACATTTACAAAATCAGAGTGCGAAGTAACACAAAAGTCATCTATCTCGAGTAGAATAATATGTAAGACAATGAAAAAAAAAGAAGAAATGTATTTATTTTACTGAAACCTGGGCTGGGTATCGTTTATCGGGGGAAGGTGTGGTAAATTATTTCTTGTGTTATTATTAACATTTCAGGGTTCTACCTCAAATTGAATCACAGAACATAAAAATAACCCATGCACTGAAATCAATTGCTGACAGCAAAAGTGAGAGGACTTGAGCATACGGAGAATGCTCAGGCAAGATTTTTAAAGTTATTTGATCAGGAATTGGGGGATCTGGTAATTAGTCCTTTGAGGAGTGTAA
The DNA here is from genome assembly GCA_025774025.1 of Xenus cinereus. Classification (NCBI taxonomy): domain Eukaryota; kingdom Metazoa; phylum Chordata; class Aves; order Charadriiformes; family Scolopacidae; genus Xenus; species Xenus cinereus. The sequence continues at coordinate 1,725,994 of JAOXJK010000015.1, read as the reverse complement.
TGCTCTGGCTCTGAGCAGCACCTCTAGCCAGGCAGGCAGTGAGAGGGCAGATTCATTATTTATCTATGGACCAGTTAGCTTTTAATTATAATAAAGACTAGCTCCTGACTCAGATTTCTCTTTAATCCTTATCGAAAACTTAACACAGTTCAAAACTTGGTCCGAAGTGATTTATTTAGATTTAACAACAATGTGGGGCTACAAACAGAAATTTTTTAGCGCTAAGGGCCTAGTTCCTGCTTTTTCCCTTCCGTCCTTTGGTTTCTGCTCATTGACAGAATTTGTCATCCCTCTCACAGCCCTCTGTGGTACAAGAATTGCCCCCAGGGCCCTGTGGTTGCTCTGTCCATAAAGACCTCCTTTTAGTCAAAGCCACTTCAGCTCAAGCAGTAGAGGACACACGCTTTGCTGTCCGTTGCTCAATGTGAAGTCCTTTATGCAAGACCAAGAAAAAAAAAGTGTGAAATTTGTGTTCTGTCAGAAAGATAATGATTAACATCCTGTTTTCACAGCTCTAAAGAGAGCTCAACGTCTAGGGGCAATGAATAACATGAATAAAATAAAGAAATAAGATATTAGCTCAGCTGCTGCTGTTCGATGGCAGAAGTGACTCCAGCCAACGCGTTACCTTGCAGTGATGTGCAGAGGCCAAAACTGACCAGTATTTAGAGCCACAGAATCACAGAATCATTCAGGCTGGAAAAGACCCTTGGGGTCATCGAGTCCAACCATCTACCCTACTCTATGAAGTTCTCTCCTACACCATGCTCCCCAACACCACATCTAAATTTGATGAGAGACTGTAGGAATTAGGTCTCGGATACTTTAATTCTTTCAGTTGCTAATTAAAAAATAAGTCTGGAGCACATATTTGGTGGCCATATGCAGCTGTGAATGATGAGAATCCCATTATGTCCCTTGTGGTCGCATTTCTTCTATGTTGGGGTTCTGTGTGTGCCATTTGGTAACTGCCGTAGTGTTACAGGGAGTTTGGTTCTAAGCCAGACTTGCATTAAATCAGCCACCTTTAAAAAGCAAATAAAGCAAGAAAACCCCCCAAAACTCAATCCCAACACAATCATATAATTCATAGATAAGCCAGAGAAAGAGATAGAGTCAGTTGGGGTCAACTTCCATTCAGATCTCTGAACCCTCCGAACCTTGCAGAGATACCCTGGGCCTCAGTGCTCTGTGTTTAAAATAGAAAAATCAACACATAATGTTCCAAAAATGGGTGCTGTTAATATTGCAAGACTCTTGGTTGATGGAGAGCGTAAAAGTACATAGAAACAGGCAAGTAGAATGGAATTCAATGAAGGAAAAGGCAAAAAGTGTTTGAAAGCTTGCATGTGTAAATTCAAACTCCTTTTGGATGTAGTTAGTTTTCAGGGCTGGGGGAGGATAGCTGTTAAAAGAATATGAATTGTAAATTCCTTTAAAGAACACTTAGAATTGTTTTTCCTCTTTTAAGAAATAGGAACAGAGAGGGACCCTCTATAAATCTGACATAATGGGTGAGATGCGTTCCAGAAAATGCAGCTGTACTGTTTGATGCCTCGGGATGGCATTGGAAACACTGCAATCATTACCAGTGCTTCTAGTTTTTTTCTACTTACCGTTCTGTTATAGTAGCGATAGGAAAAAAGACAACCCTCAGACAGGTTCTTTGAAAAAAAAAAAAATCTGTTAAGTACCATCCTTCAGTTACACGGGCTGGGTTTTCCATATGTTGTGACTCAGGCAGGCTTTGGAAATGGGAAGAGACTGTTAGAGGGGATTTATCACGGTTAATTAGGAATATCAAAAATTATCGCAAAACACTGGAAACTTTGGGTATTGCTCCCGAATCTTCCTTCAGTCCAACGTAACTTGGATTTTTTTCAATAGGCTGCCTCTTTGTGTCCCCACACGGCCAGAAAGAGGCATCACTGTTATGAAAGTGATTTATATAATGGTATTTAACACTGCTAGGATTGCAAAAAAACTATTTTTCCATGGGGTCTTTAGGTACTTTTGAAACATTAAATGTATTAAATGAGCTTTCAGAAATACCTTTCCCTCTTCATCTCCAGAGAAATTAATCGGAATAGCAGGTTTCTCTTCCAACATATAGCTGACTTCTGGCTCACAGGAAGAAAAAGATCTGATGTTCAGACGTGTTCCCTAGAAAGCTCGGCAAAACTGGTATCCCATGGTGCTGATGTACTGGAGGATCAAAGAAATTATCAACATGTATCAAAGGAGAAGGAAGCCTTGACCGTACATTATAGATTCAGATTTTAAGCCATCCTTAATTAATGATTGAGATAAAACATGGCTTGGGAGATGCAGTTAAGCAAGAGGAAGTAACTCAGCCGAAGCCACAGACAAAACGGTGTTGCCGCAGCTTGAGCTCTGCTTTACAGGGGATCGTTCTTGTTCTAGAGCGGTTGGAAAAGAGGTTAGTAAGGAAAATTTGGAATTTCAGTGAACGTTCAGAATGAAATGTGGTGACTCAGAGAATGTCTTCCCACTCTGAGCCAGCACTCAGGGACATCTAGTGGGTCAGCAATGAACTTACAAGTAAACTTAGTAACGGAAGCTTGGGAATTCTAAGGGGGGGCTGCCTGTATATTGGGACTACCAATGCTGGATGCGTATGTGCCCTTGTGTTTCTCTTATTACAGCATGTGGGGGCTGGCTCTCCATATGTCCTAAAAGGGTTTAAGTTGGTTGAAAGTTTCACTGAGCCGATTGTACTGTCAGCTCCCACCGGTGATGTCCTCTCTGTGGTGCGGGGAGTTGGCGGTTGGGTGTTCTGAACGTGCAGGACATCTCCCATCCCCACCCCTACACGTCAGGAGTTCACGTTTTCAGGACTGAGTTAGAGAAATCGGGCAGGTGATAAGAGAGTGGCTGAAGTGCCACTGTTGGCCATAAGAAAACCTTGCATACAGAGAATTTGAGGTTACAAGTAGAAGAAGGGGACAAGTTTCTGGTCTTTGAAGCAGTAAGTGATGCTATTTGACATTAGTCCTTTTCTACTTAATGCAATGGCTTAGTTTTATTTCTAACCCTGGAAAGGAAGCGTGTAATGGCGTGTGTACAGACTTCTCATACTCAGTCCTCGGGGAAAAGTGTAACCTAGACTTTTCCAGATACTAATTCTTACCCCTGACCACATCTGCTCTCATCTTGCGAGTTCCTGTCAATTCTCTATGTTGCCATCTTTGAGCTGTTAAGAATCTCTTAAGCAGAAATCCTGAGATCAAAATGTATGTTTTTTGCAAGTAGTTGTGCTGTTCCAGTACAGGCATGAGAATAGATCTGCTGAACAAGGACTTCACGCACCGGTCAGAAAAGAAAGCGTTTTCCACTCATCCATCGTTCCTTGTCACCGCTTTTTAATACTAAGGCTTATTTCATTTTTCCAGAAGGTATCGTATTTATGATTTTTATGCATGCATTAAACAATAGGGCCTTTTAAAAGTAAGGTGATAAATTTGTTGGCTTCACAATTAGTGGAGTCCTGGGCATCCAGCTTGACAGACTTACCAGGCAGCGACTGCAGAATGCAGCTTTTGAGAAAGGCTGGGGATGGAATGAGATCAGACTCGGTAATTTGGAACTCTCTCATGGAGGTGAATATTTACTTAGGTGCTGACTGTTTATCATTAATTTTGCAGTCGTGACTTGAAAGCCTACAGGAGTTAGAGGAAAATATGAGAAAAATACTCTTCACCAATAAATGAGAAGGCTGATGTTTGGTTTCCCTGCGGGAAGGATAGGGACTGATGGGTTAGGAGATGGAGAAATCCCTTTCCTGAGAGGGCAGTTGCTCTGTGCTAAGGGTAAAACCTGCAGGCATTGGGTAAGGATGGTGCAATCTGTTGATCTGTTCCAAATTTCCCTGAGGAGCTCCCAAAGGAGTTCTGTATTCCCCACAAAGACAAGGGCAAACCTGTCTCCTAGAAGTGTTTTGCAGAGCTGCTGGGATTCGTGAGAGGAATGTTGGTGATACGGGCAGTGGTGGAACAGGGGCTCTTGAGGGGAACGCGGTCAATGAAGAGCAGGCTTTGAGGGGCTGTTATGAGGAGCATTAGGAGGACCTTTTTTTCTCCCTCTTCTCCAGCACCAATCTTGTCTTGGCACTTTAGATCCAGATTTGATCGTTCACTTTTTCCCCACCATTCGGGCTGGCAGGCGGGGTGACGTGTGGGAGATCTCCAAGGAGTTAAGTTGTAGAATAGACTGGAGAAGGACAGTTTTACAATGGGATCCTGAGGGGTTCTTTTAAGATTTATAATTTTATAAAAGATTTCTTTCCAGAACAGAAGAATTCCTGGAGAGAAGTAATTAAGCTTCAGATATAAGCCTTTAGATTCCTTATGCATGGGTATTACGAGATACTTTGTCAGGGAACTAAGTTTGTGTTTCTGTGCCCCACATTTGCATGGTACTAATCCCATCCCTTGGGGTTTTGATGGTTGCCTGCAGAGACCAGGAAGAAAATAACCTTCTCCCCCTTCCTTGATGATGTGGCAGCTTCTGCAGGGAGCTCCATTTCGTTCCTCTGAAGTACCTGTGGTCAGCAAGGGCCACAGATCCAATTTAGGGTAAAATGTTTTAGGTGTCTGTTTGGTACACACTGTACCTGGGCTCGGAATTAAGCCATGGAGGAAGAGTATTTCCTTGAGGGTCAGATACCAGCCATATTCTGCCCTCCTTTGTAGCGTGGGACAAGGCTGGAGCGTTTCATTCCTCCTTGTAAGCAAATCTCCTTTTCTCACAAGGACCCTGGATCTTTGCCCCTTCTACAATGTTTTTTGTCTAACTACAAAACTCGGGTTTTGTTCCAGTGTTTTGCCTGGGAGATTTGTAGGAGCAGAATGGTTGTGAGGCTTTGTCTCATACAGATTTCTGTTGGGTGATTGCCCTCGGGGTGTAAGGGACAAGGTTTTCTCACCCCCAGTCTCATGTTGGTGGTATGAGCATCCCCACCGCTGGAGATCTTTGGGATTCAGGCCTTTTTGAAGTCAGGTTTATCAATACTATAATGAGTCATAATATTCAGATTGGATATTAGGAAAAATTTGTACACTGAAAGGGTTCTTAAGCCTTGGAATGGGCTGCCCAGGGCAGCGGTTGAGGCACCATCCCTGGAGGGATTTAAAAGCCGGGTTGACATAGTGCTGAGAGACATGGTTTAGTGATGTGGGGGTTTTTTGGTATGGTTTTCTTTAGTTTTTTTTAACAGAGTTTGGTTGATGGTTGGACTAGATGATCTTAAAGGTCCCTTCCAACCTAGACGATTCTATGAGTCAAATGAAAACCAGGAATGAACCTATTTTGCTTCAAAAACTAGAAACTTTTCCGTTACTTGTGTGCACAGACGTGGCTTCTGTGTTTTTAGAATGAGCCCCTATTTGCAGTCGTGGTCCTACCCTCCTCTCTGGACTCAGGTCAGCGATGCCGGGGGCACACGGTCCTCGGTGTTGGGGACTGTCCCAAAACCTTCACTGAATACCAGTCCCGATATTCCTTTGCATAGAGCGTTAATAGTTGAAAAATAAAACCAGGGAGTGGATAAGGTAAAGCTGCCATTTTCTGCCGCCCTGTTATTGCAACATATGCAATGTCTTGTGAAAGAAAAAGTGATTTCAACTGTTCTGTTGAATTTGTTCTGTTTCATAACTGCGTTCATGTTCCCCATTTCAATAAAAGCCCTTTGCTGGCAGTGCAGGAAAGCGAGGGGAGGAGGGAAGAGAAGAGAGAGAGAGAAAGCAAAGTGGCTCCATAGAGTTAGAATTAGCATAATCAGGCAAAGCATAATAAAATGCTTTTTGCAGTGACGGCTCTTTTGCATAATGCCGTCTCCTCGGGGTGCTGAGAGGACGGACTGTGGGGAGGGGAAAGAGAGGACCCTGAAGTGGGGGAGTTTGCCATCGGAAGGAGGTCTCTTGGTGTTCTCTTCTCAACCCTGTTTTCAGGTGTAAAACCCAGCAACGAGATGAAACTTCATGTGAAACGTCTTGCTCTCGGATGAAGTGGTGGGTTTGCTTTTACCAGTTTGTGTGTATATGTGAGAAGGAGAGAAGAAGCTTTTTTAAGGGACAGTAGCCTTCACAATAATTAAAGTGATTAGGTCTTATAGACTAAACTGGGTATAGAACCATGTAATCACACAGCCTGAAAAGTTCAGGACTTTTAGGTGAAAGAGAAATTGGTGAGTTGACAAACAGTTTATTGGTGCAGCTCTGTGATACAGGTTTTTAGAAAACAGACAAACAGGAGACAGTTTTGATGCTCACCACTTCCAAGGCTGCATTTTCAGCAGGTCTTTGCTTCCCTCCTGCACAAATCCATGTCCCAGCTGGCATAACACTCCTTTGGCTTCTTGGAGTCAATACTTTACGTTTCCTATTAGTCCCCAAGGAAATCCCATTCATGTGGCCAAGCTTCTGATTAGCCTTTGCCATCTTGCCTCGGCCCCCTGTTCCTCAAGGGCTCCAGGAAAGCTGGGGAGGGACTCTGGATGAGGGAGGGGAGCCCTAGGAGGAGGGGGAAGGGTTTGACCCTGA
>JAOXJK010000015.1:1683298-1699437 GCA_025774025.1 Xenus cinereus | reverse complement strand
AACTTCTTCACTTTGAGGGTGGCAGAGCCCTGGAAGAGGCTGCCCAGAGAGGTGGTGGAGTCTCCTTCTCTGGAGACTTTCAAACCCCCCCTGGACACGTTCCTGTGGGACCTGCTCTGGGTGGGACCTGCTCTGGCAGGGGGTTGGACAGGGTGATCTCCAGAGGTCCCTTCCAACCCCATGTGATCCTGTGGAAGAAGGTGAGACCCAGTTGAAAGAAATCCTATTCCATTTGAGAAGCGAGTACCACAATGGGCTGTCCTGGGAGGGCCTGGACCCCGGCACGGGGAGGGGGAAGAGCTTAATCCCACCTTAATCCCGCGGCGCTGAGGCTTGACCACCCCGTCCCAGCGCAGTCGGTCCCAGCACATCAGGCTCCGGAGCTCCAGAGAATTAATCATCCAAAGAGTTTCGCACGGAGACGCCTTCTTTTGTTGAAGCGCAGATTTGTGGGAGAAATCCAACTGGAAAGAAGCTTTTCAGGATTTTTATCAGGAGGAGCCTGGAAAGCAAGGAAAGTACTTCAGTTAATTAACTTTTTATTTTTTTTCCTAGCTGTTGTTTGGCCAAAGGGCTTCATTTTTAATGAAAACCAGATGAGTGTTTTTGACAGCAGTGACACTGATGCAGAAGAAGTTGCCCAACCGGGCTCCAGGTGTGACTTCTGTCACCGAGGTGACACAGCACGACCCTAAAACCAATGGGCAAAAGCTGCCAGGAAAGGGACTAAAAAATGGCACTTTTTTCCTCATCTGTTCCCTTACGGGGCCTCCCAAACACGGGATTTTGCAGGACGTGGAGAACTGCAGGAGAAAGGAAGGCTGAAGGCATGGGAAGAGGGAGCTGGAGAAGGGATGTCACCGGGAGAGGACTCGGGATGAATCCCCCCCCGTGATGCTCCATGGGATGGAGCTGTGAAATCCTTTCCATCCCAGATGTTGGCGAGGCAAAAGCAACCCCCCCCTGGCATGGCCAAGGGGCTCTTTTTGTGGTCTAGAGCAACTTCTCGGGTGGGAACGTGTCCTGCGGATGGAGGGGCTGTCTAAACACAAGAACTCTTTGGGTAAATACCACCTGGTGCTCCGTCCATTAGCAAATAAAAGCTTCTATTTCAAATTAGTGTCTTTCCAGGAAGAACAATGTTTAAACAGTTCCATTTTCTTCCCCGGGAAAATAAATAACTGAAATACCAAGGGGGAGGGGGAGCTCCTGGGGAAGATGCTCTGCTCACCAGGAGATCTGCATCCGTGGGGACAAGGGGGAGGAGAACGTTTAGGACGATGGTGAAAGGAGGCGCAGGAGAATGTGTGGTTGGGGGTAGAAGCGTGGAACGGGCTGGCAGCATCCCCGCTTGGGGGGAGTTTTGGAGAGCCCCCAGCCCACACCTCCCTCCACACCTTCCTCGGAGAGCATCTGTGGGGCTGGGGTCTGCACCCACCGCTGCCCCGGCCCTTTTTTTTCCCCAGGGTTGTTGCAAATTCTGATTTTCTATGTATTTCATAAGCACTAGAGGGCTGCAGAGAACTGCTTTTTGCAGCCGCAGACACCGCTGCAGGCTCCAACCCTCAGCTGCTGCCGCTTGCTCTGCTCCTCAAAGGAGAAGGAGGACGCCTGGTTTGGTTCCCCTGACCCAGGAGGAGGAGATGGTGGTGCCGAGATGCGGCAGTTGGGAAACGGTGCCGAGAGAGGGCTCATCCCCATGAGGGAAACAAGAGAGGGGAGGTTTTGCTGCTAAATCATGAAATAATTCAGGTTTGTCCCCAGTCCAACCCCTCCCTGTCCTGTTAGCTTTTGAGTATGGCCAAGAACAATACTCTTACCTTATTTTTTTTTTTTTTAAATTAAAAAAACCACACCTTTCTCTTGTGTGTAAATGGACGCCCCCTATCTCAATATTTCAATTTCTTGCCTCTTCACCTCTCAGCGAAGGTCCCTGAGAAGAGTCTGGCTCCGTCCTCGGGCTGCGGCCACCACGGTGCTTGGATCGAGGAGACCGTGCTGAAGGGCAAGCTCTGCATTTCATTAGAGGAGAAGATGATGCCTAGAAAAAGTTGAGGTACCGAGTTAAAATCAGGAGATTGGTCTAGAAAGGGCCTCGTGAGACTGCGAGAGCGACCCTCGCCGCCTACACACTTGTCTGTGCTGATGGCTTTTCCTAATTTCCAGCCTTCATCCCAGTCGTGGTGGTGCCAGCCCCATCACAGGATGGTTTGGGTGGGAAGGGACCTTAAAGCCCATCCAGTCCAGCCCTGGGCAGGGACACTTCCCACCAGCCCAGGTTGCTCCAAGCCCCCTCCAACCTGGCCTTGGACACCTCCAGGTTCCATGTTTCTCTTCCCTGGGGATGCCCAGAACCCGGAGGTTCCTATAAAAACCAGTTGTCCAGTTCCTCAGCACTGGTTCTGCTGAGCTGCACCCACCCGGTTTCCCCTCAACGCAGCCACTCACCTCCCTGATCACTGGCAAAGTTCTTGTGTTATCCTCTGAATTTTCCCTTTTCAGTCCTTTCCATCAAAACCACCTTTTTTATCCATTTTTATCCATATTCAAGTTTTCATAAGGCCATCCCTCTGGGGCAGCTTTAAAAACTAGGCCTCGCAGGTCGTCTTAGTTTTCCACTCCGACACCAAGAAATTGGAGGACCTTTATAGACACAAATTACTATTTCCAGCAAACAAATTTTCCTGAAAGCCCCCCAAATTTGAGGTGCCCCCACCCAGCCCCTTCCCTCATAGAATCACGGAATAGTTTGGGTTGGAAGGGACCTTGAAGATCACCCAGTGGGTGGTCTAGGCAGGGACACCTCCCACCAGACCAGGTTGCTCAAAAAATAATTGAGTTTTTTTTTTAAATCGAGTTTTGTCTTGACTAAAGTCATTTTAATGGGAATTTCTTTCCTCCAGTTTGCCACCAGATGGCACGGACACACCGGGCGAGCGCAGAAGGAAAGCGGGGATGAGGGGACAAGGGGACAAGGGGACGAGGGGACAGGTCCAGGCTGGGATGCTCTTTCTGCTGCTGGAGCAGAAAGAAAGAGGCTTTAAGGTTAAGTTTCTCTTCATAATAATTGCGCCAGAATATATTCCCTTTGATTAAAATGATAATAGAAAAGAGGTTTTCATTAGATCTGGGGAAGAACTTCTTTGCTGTGAGGGTGGTAGACCCTTGGCCCAGGTTGCCCAGAGAAGCTGTGGCTGCTTCTCATGGTTTAACCCCCTCCTAGAAGGATGGGGAGGATAAGGGAGAAAAAAAGGATGGAAAAAAAAAGCCCGAAAAAAACCCTTGTGGGTTGAGATAAAGACAGTTTAATAGGATCAATAATGGAAAAGGCAAAATAATAACAATAACGATGGGGTCACTCACCGCCTGGGGAATTGGCGCCGTCCTGAGCACCCATTCCTGCCCCCGTTTCTACGCTGAGGGTGATGTCCCTGGTGTGGAATATTCCATTGGCCATTCCATCCTTCTCTCTGTTCTCCTGTGGGAAGCTGGAAAAAGTCCTTGAGTAGTGTAAACATCACTTAAACAACAACTAAACACAACAGGTTATTATTGATGTTCCTGTCGAAGCAATCCCCGGAAAGAAAATCAGCTCTTTCCCAGCTGAAACCAGGACGATGCCCCATCCCTGGAGGGGTTCAAGGGCAGGTTGGAGGGGGCTTGGAGCAACCTGGGCTGGTGGGAGGTGTCCATCCCAGGGCAGGGGGTGGCACTGGATGATCTTTAAGGTTCCTTCCCACCCAGACCATTCTGTGATTCTCTATATGTCAAACAGATGTATAGGATGATATGCTGCATATACCCAATCAAGGATGATCAGAACCTGTTGTGTTTGGCTCTTCTTCCTTCGAGCTTTGGCCGTTCCGGGCGCAGGGCTGTCCATACAGTATGTTTAGTCAAAATTCCAGAGCATCCAGTGTTCCCGTCTACTGGATAGCAGGGGGTAAATGTTGTATGTTCTGCTCAGCTGCTGCTGAGGACTGTGCATAAGGGATGCAATTGTTTATGGTAAATTTTCCCCTTTTAATGAGGACACACTCTTAATGAGGCAGTGTTTTGGAGCAGGGTTCATTAGTCATTTACTATTCTGGTCACAGCTCAGAGTGAAGCTGGGATGGTTGGCTTGGCATAAATGCATGCTGTTGTACCTCTGCGTTGGAATGTCTTCGGAGATGTTGTGACCCAGGGCAGATAGGCGTGTTGGCTGGGGAGAGAAAAGGAAAGCTCATTCCCCACTGCTGTGGGTATTTCTGCACGAGAAATTAATATATATAAAATGCAGGTAGTCATATATGCATTCATCTTTCATCTGGGTAGCGATGGGTTGCAGAGAAGATTATCCTGTGCTGGACTTTGGTCTAGGTTGGATGACCTTGCTGGGCTCTCTGGGTATTTATCCCAGTTACTGACTTCAGACCAAATGGGAAAAAGCTAGTTGTAGGAGCCACGTGTGCTGGTTTTACTCTAGTTAGTGTGGAGGACGATGGTAGTGAATCCACAGTGACCAGTGGGTGTAAACCAGTCATCTGGGTATCTATGCACAGAATTATTGAGCTTCTGTATCTTGCAATTGTGTTGTGAGGGTAAGTCCGGTGAAATGTGTGACGTTGTCTGTTACCATGGTAATGGAAGCTATATAAGTAAATTAGAAGGGTCCTTTAGAGACTGAAAACATGGAAGAAATAGGCTGTTGCTGATCAAAAACAGTGTATTTGTACAGCAACTTTCAGCTTATTGTTTGGAAAGGCTCTGGTATATTGTTCCCTTTTTATTAGCATTATTATGGTGGCACTCAAAGGTAGCATCCGATCCTCAGCCCGCTGTGGTAGAAGGTCTACAAACAAAGATCAAAGATGTGCCCTGGCCCCAAAAGCTCGTGACGGCCGTACTTTGTGTATCTCTGCACAAATACCTACTTGACTCAGGTTACTCTGTGGGGTTCCCGTGCCCATCCAAGCGAGTGAGAACAAGCACCTTTACAGAGGAACAAGCTAAGGGCAAACCAACGCCTGCCTCGGATACGTGTGGAAACACATCACGGAGAATTTCCCCATCGCTTAATAGGTCCCACACGGGAGGAGGAGGTGACAGTTGGGGAGCCCTCTGTGTTCTCAGTGTCCCCATGTGCTGAGGCAGATAAAGCAGAAGATCATTGCCGTGACTGGGGACACAGGGAAGGATGACAAACCTAACAGATTTTTATCCAAATAGAGAATGATGGAAAGAGAAGAATCGTTCAGCTCCTCTGACATGATTCGTTAACATATGTTTAGGCAATTTAAGGTGCCTCCCTGAGTGATGAGCAAAGGCCATCCAAGTAGCTCTGGTGGGGCAGAGGCAACAGATCTTTTTGTAATTCTCAGTAAAGGAAATAGATTGCTACGGACTCATCTTTTCTGCATGCACAGCACCTTACTGGGATGGTCTGGACCTTCACTGGGGCGTTCTAGGTTTTGCAAATCATGTCCTCGTTCATTTGCTGTGGGAGCTGTCAGGGCAGGGGAAGAATTCCAGAAAAACTTAACCTGTGCTTCACTGCATTTTAGTAAAAACAAAACCCAGTACCCTCTAGATTTTTGTCTGTTCACATAATGTAGTGGTATAAATCGACCAAGCCCCACTGAAAAGCAAAGTACCGCAGGATATTTTCAGAAAACCTGAGCATTTTATATGCGTCCTGCAGCGTTCGTCACTCTCATAACAACTTCATCATTTTCTTAGCCCTTTGTTAATTTGCCACTTTTAAAGTGCAGAAGCCAGTTGGGTTGTTACTTTAAAGAGTACCTTGATACCTAACAATGAAAATACTTTTTCATCTTGCAAGTGTTTTAATGACAAAACCTATGACTTAGTGGTTTGCTAAGAGCAATACCACGTTCACTGGTGTTGCACCAGAACAGTGACCTCCCCAGCCATGGCACAGGTTTCTCTTGAGATACCTGCGTTGTATGGGTTGGTGAAATGAGAAAGCTCAACCAACAAAGAGCTGATTTGAGATGCAAAATTAGAAGCTATTTTCTGGTTCACAGTTGGTGATTGTATCGCTCCAGCTGATGTCGTCCCACGTGGGACAGCTTACAGATTACCCTGCGAATGGGCTTGTGCCGGTGTTCGTGCATTTAGAAGGAAAAATGTGTTTTCTCTGCCTCTAACATAAAGGTGTTTCTGTGGAGACCCATGTTCCTCTTGACTTCCTTTTTGTAGGTCTCACAGGAGTAGGAATTGTCACGGAAGAGAAAAAAGCGGCACCAATTTAGAGTTGAGGATATCTTATCTCGTAGGAGGACGCCGACGATTCTGGCTGAAAACCACCGAATTGGCCGTGGAGAGCAGGGCAGATGATGGATTCACTCCAAATCTGGTCTCTTAACAAATGAATGGCATTTGAATGTTTAGTGAATAGGTTATACGTTGTTTCTCTTGCTTCAAGATGTTTTGTATTTGGATAAAGTTGGATAAAGCAAACATTTGTGAACTGACATGAGAGTAGAATTAGCACTGAGGAGAACAGACCTTTGAAGTCTCAGTGTGGTGACCTGGGGACTGGGCACAGTGCCTCAGAAATGTGAGGTATCGTACAAAAACTCGTGCTCCTGTAGCCTTAGGGTAAGTTTTACTGCAGCGATGGAAGAATCTAACGCATGTACGTGGTTTTGTGCAAACCACTCTCCCTATGTTTCTCTCTTCCCAATATTGTTGCTGTCGTGATACAGTTATTGATGGAAGCTTCCCAAAAAATCTGGTTTAAGCAGGTGGTATGTGCTGGTGAACACAGGAACATGGAGCTGAAAGGAGCAGTGGGGTTGTAGAGCCCCATCTCCCAGAATCATAACCAAGAGTGAGTCACAGCCCCATCTGCTGCTTCCCTGGGAGCCTCAGCCGTAGGTCTTATTAAACCAGTTTATTGTTTTAATAAGATTACAAGTTTGATAAATGCAAGAACATCAATAATGTCAACGTAATGTAATGTGATTATGAGCTCAGGTTGCAATTATCAGCCTTGAAGGGAGCAGCTGGTGAGGGCAATTGTTTGACTCTGCGCAAGGAGAACAGGAGTTGGCCTGACCTCGCTCATCCCCACCACTTGGGTGGACTTTCCAAGTTCTGACCTGTGCTCTCTGCCTTCCATATCTTGTTACATCTCCGTTAAATGCACACACCTGGAACTGCCGTCGCTTTGGAAATCACTGTCCTTTCCAAATAATTTAACCCAACGGCGCACATTGTAAATAAGGTGGGTCACGCGGAAAACTAATTGCGTTTCCAGTGGTTTTACAAAATGTTGTAGAGGTGACAGAGATCACACGGTAATTACCACAGTAATCTCTCTCCTCTGTGTTAGGTCATTGAGGGAAATCTTAAATTTACCTTTCATTGCAGTCAAATATTGGAATCTAGCTGGCATCCCCCAGCCATCTGGCGTGCTATAAATCTCGCCAATAACATGGCTCTTCATCATGAAACTCTAATTATTATCCAAACCTCTATGATGAGGCCTAAACAAATCGCGTTGAGCAGGTACAAATCTCAAGGGAAGGTTAGGGCAGGGTATCAAAAATGCACCAGGTTCAATCCTTGGAAAGATAAACAGAACAAAGATATTTTACCCAGCCATAATTTAATCTTCCTTGATTGCTGATTGATTGGATGGACACCACTAAAATATGACACTTTCACAGCACCTTGGTCTCTCATCAGTCATTTTAATCTGCACTCATATATTTCAGATATGTTCTCAAGGTGACTCTATGTAATTTTAGTATTTTTCCTCTTCACAAATTAGAACTAGAAGAATAATGGGAGGACTCAAATTCAGAAAGCGCTTAACAGATTAAGATATGTATTTTTTTAAGCCATAGTAAAGAAATGTTAGTGGAAAAATGAAATGCTTTAAGTTTTAAGAATTTGGACAGGAAAGTCCACTTTGATCAGGATTTTGGTTTAACACTTGAGCTAGAAGAGATGTCCTTACCAAAATACTACAGAAAGTGTCAGTTCAAGGGAACAAACTTTCATAAAAACAGTAAAAATACCAGTTCGGGGAGCAAAATGAAGTCTGGGTCTTGAGTGTGGATGATGACACTCGACTCAACAATCAGCAGCGGTTTAATGGTGCGAGTCAAAGCAGATCGCGGGTGCATAACAGCAAAGTGCATAACAGAAAACAACAATTTTTGGAAGCCATAACGTGGCTGTAACACCGGAGGTGTGAGTAGACAGTGCGAAAAATGTAGAGAGGTTTTTGCATTTTCTTAGGCCTTTCCTAACTTGTATGATATGTCTTCCTCGGGCAACTCATATTAGCTCCTGCCTGGAATATTGTAGCTTGGGGAGGCTGGAAAGTCATTTTCATTATTTTCTGACTGATGTTTCTGTGCTAGATATCATTGTTTGCACAGGTGATACAGTTGTGGAAAATTGCAGCCAGCCAGAATTGGTATGAAATGCAGATATCTGTATAGCATTCAAAATTGTAGTGTTTGAGCACCTTAGAGATGATAGGAAAATAATAACACATTTTACAGAGAAAGTAATTTGATTTGCTCGGAGGATACGTGTCGGACTGGACCAGGAATTGAACACAGCAGAGACCTGCACTAGGAATCGAGAAACTTGGTTTCTATCTTCGGCTTATTATTTTGGGTGAGCCTGATCTGCTTATTGCAATGTCTCAGTTTCCCCATTTTTAAATGATGATGATGTTACAGTGCTCCCTTGTACAGCACTTGGAGATGGACAGACTGATTGAAACTGAAAAATATCGTTATTACTGTTTCTTTTCCAAGTTACAAGCTGGTGGTTCATTCATCTGCCAGCACCCTCCTTCCTGAAAAGAGTTACAAAAATAAGTTATAATTCTAATTCTGACAAAATTCCCGATGTAAATATCACAAGGTCTTCAGTATTTGCCTCTACGTGCTAAAAGAGCAAGACAAATAAAAATTAGATTAATAAGTTTTGACATTGAAAAGGAAACCTTTTTGTTCACTTTCTTGGTGTGGATGATGTATGCATTACGCTGGAAAGAGATAATTACCATGGAATGGCCCAGGGCACTGCGGGTGCTGGTGGGAAGCTCTGAACTCTATAGATCAGCAGGTGATTTTAGTGTCTGAAAGAGTTTCTTTCCCTTTCCTTTGCTTCTCTTGTTTCTCAGACATGGGTGTTTTTGAAGCTTTGAAATTCTGAAATCTATGCATCCAGCCAGACTTTCAAGTTCTGACATAAACCAGAAAATAATTTGGTGGAAGATGCAGGATTTTACCTTCTTGCGTCTCCTAAGAACCCATTTTTGAATTGTCTCATCAGAGGCTCTTTAATTTTTAAAAATTCAATATATTTTTTATCTTGTCTTTTTTAATGAATAATAGATCTAGATCATCCGTGGTGGACATAAACAATCTCTACATAGTATGCTTTTTGGGTTGTGGGGCTCGAGCTGGGCTTGAAAATTGGGGAGCTTTCGGGCCAGGACGGGGAAAACAGCACCCATGGGTCAGTCAAGTTCGGGGCACTAAAACTTGAGGGCACCCTCCTGTTTTCCAGTACGGTCTCCTTTTGCTTATCCAGTTCAAGCAATTGTTAACTCTACAGTTACTTGTTTCACGATGTAAAGTTACGTCTTAAAATTCCCCTGTCACTGTGACACACACGCGCTGGATGAGGAACCGGAGTGCTCTTTTACATTGATGAGAGCTCTGAACTCTGAGTTTGCGCAGAAAAATCTCTTTCTCTTGTTCCGGTGAACACTTAACTCCAACCCGGTTAATGAGAAACAAGGGCAGCTCTCCCCGCTGTAAAAAGGAAAACAAAGAACTGGGATTATAGTCTTTGGCCCCGATTCAGAAAGACATTTCTGATTATGCTCATCTTAGAGCTTCAGTAAATGTGCTCATAAGTATTCATGTGCGATGCAGCCTGGGAGAATTTGAAGTAGTCTTCGTGGGCAACTTTGATCATCTTCAAACTGTAAAATTTATTTTTTTTTCCCGGGCTTCAATAGACGTGAGAAGTCATACCAGATTTTTTTTTTTTAAAGAAACAAACTGTAGAATCAAGAGAGTCTGGACGAGTTGTAGCGTAACAGGGAGATGTTCTGAAACTCCAGAAGTGCAGCTTTATCAAGCTCATGATATTTGAGTTAGAATAATACTATTGAATACTTCCTTTATCTACTCCAGGGTAATGCATGAACTAAGTCAAGTAGATTAGAGGGTTTCTTCAACCTTTTACATCTTTAGAACCTGTCTGTAGCTCTGCGGTCATTTGTACTTCGTCTGCGCGCTACCAGTAGTACCAGTTTACCCTCCAGCAGATGAGGGTACAGGATTGTGTTTCTTTCAAGGGGGAGAAAAAGATGATGAACTTCCTCCAGCCCTGCCAGTTGATGTAGCTGCTGTGGAAGGACAGGCAGAACCCAATCTGACCTAGGTTTGGAGCAGCAGGGGTAGGAAAGACAAACAGTATCCGATCTAGCGTAAAGCCTGTAAGACTCGCATGGTTTTAAAACATCAGGTTTTTTGTGATCGAATTACGCTCACAAGACTGAGTTTCTCCCACATCATTGCTCTGCATCATGCGGCCACCGCGGTTTTCATCTGCTTCTAGAAGCCCTAAAGCTAGATTTGCTGTATCATTGAACTGTGGCCTCAATGTCAGCCCTTTCTGTTTCTCTACCAAACCACAGATTATCTCCTACGGGTCCTGTAAGACCATTTATGCTGCCTGAGAGAGAACAGACATGATTTTAGCCAGGAGGGATAGAGGGAGAAGATCTTTGAGATGCAGAAGTTTTAGAATTGGAGGTACGACCTTCCAAAATTTGGTTTTAATTTGCTTATTATATGTTCTGTATATGACAGGAACATGCTGTGATTCTAAACAGACTTTGGAAATCCGTTGTTTTTTATACTGGTCAAACAAATATGTATGCTTTCAGGACTTTAAAAATAAAAACCCCAACAAAGCACTAGGGAAATCCACTGGATGGTATAAGAGCAAGAGGTTTGTACCCAGCTCTGCAGCTGATCTCTCATATGTGCCTGGAAAAAGCCCTTCACAAATGTGCTCATCTGATTCTTTTAAGATTACAAACACTCTCGAGTGAAAATTCTTCTGTCCTAAAAATTTGCACAGTAGCTCTCATGATACATGAGCTTTTATGCTTTAGATATTAGTATTATTTATAAATAATAAATGAAAATGGTATTTTCTACAGTTTGCATTTGTTTCAGTGAATGTTCCTTTTCCTCCTTGTATTACAAGAACAAGCAAATAGGAATATCTGATTTATTTGGCTTCTGTGTAATGACACATCTGACAACTCTCTCCAGCAGTCTTATGCAGAGCCTTGATTTCCAAACACTAAATGAATAATGCCATTCTTTATTAATTATTCCTTAATATGCAGATGATATTCAAGATGCCTCGTTGGCTTCTGGTATTTTATTCGTTCCCTCATTTTTCCATTGAAGTTTTAAGAATGTGTTGATCATTCTGGGGGCATATGACAGCCTCGCGAAACTCGCTGGGAAGCAGAAAAATGGATAAGAGGTGTGTTAATGGAGCTTTGAAAAGGCAGCATGGAAGCGTTGGGAAAGAAAGTGTGTTGACTAATGAGAAGTATGTGGATTGATCAGGCGGGAGTTTTAGTTTTTGGCTTGGTCCCTGGCTCCTTGTGCGACCTTGAATAAATAATCTCGCATGTTCCTCTCTAACATCTTGAAAATAAGTGTAAATAGAAGTCAGAAAGGGAGTGACAATTTAATTACTGCCAGTAAAATGCATGGTAGTGTTGCAGAGAGAGGTGCTGAAGAAACACAAAATAGTCAGCATGTTCCATCAGGCAGAGGGAGAGGATGAAAGGAGTTCGGAAGCGTCCTCCACGGTGGCTTAGGAGAGGTGGTGGTTGATCTGTAGGTGACTTCCACGTTGTGTGGTGCAAGCACCTGGTTCCTGGGTTCTCGAGGCCAAAGCTGAACCCGTTCAGCCGCTGGAGTTTTCCTGGCTCTCACAAAGTGTTAGAAGAAAACTCAGAGTCTTGAGAGTCTTCCTTAACTCTGATTCCACAGAACATTCAAAATTTTAGCCCAAATGCCCCATGAGGTCACTGGCAGAAACCAATCACCATATAATTATCATGATAAAAAAGCCATAAGAAATCTCTGACTAGTGACTGATGGGCAAAGGATTCAACACTGAATTTAAGTGTTCTGCTTATCTGAAACTTGGGTAAGGTTTTGCATCTCGCGCGTTGCTGTGTCACTGGTGGGATAAAGCCAGCTCTGCCTTTGGTGGTTGTCTCTGGAGTCTGGAATTTAAACAGGGTTTTATATTGGGTGCGCGTTGGAAACCTGGTAGAGAAACAGCTATGAGCATAATCTTCCACTCTTTAAAATTTACTCTTCTTTTTTAATATTGTCAGAAGGCATGTTTGTATACGAAATTTACAGCTCACTCAAGTTTTCCCTTGACGATTTACAAACTGCCTACAAGACGTTTCACCACTGAGAGTAGCTTACAGGAGCCTGGGGACACATTGAGGAAAATCTGAAGTAACAAGAATTAAATCACGTTCTGACATCGTTTATGAACTGCTGGCAAGACGGACATTGATGTTCCCGAGTTTAGTACTCGTTCAGAACCAGTAGATGGAGCTTTTAGTAATAGAGTTTCTTGGTGTTCCTCAATTATGAAGGCTTCTTGAAGCACTTTGTAAGTAGATAAAAGGATATTGAGTATATACAGCTATAGAAAAGAGAATATTACTTGTATCACAGGCATCTTATGCTGAGTCCAGCTTGTTTTGAGAAGGGAACTTCCACGGTAGGAGTATTGAAAAGCATTTACACCCAGGTTTCTAGGTAGTAAATAACACACAGGGAGTTAGAAAGAGCTGAGCTTTCCCGTGAGCTGCGAAGCCAGAACTGTACCGTGGTCAGATTTCCAGAGAGCACTCTGATACTTGGAAAATCTGCCTTGTAAATAAGCAATCCCAACTGAAAAACTACTCAGCATTCAGCCACTAGTAGAAAAAACAAACACTGTGATTACATTTTATCGCTTTGTTTAGATGTGGGAACAGGAACTGGTGACTGTTAAAACTGTGCCTATAGTTGGGTATTTTGAGGTCTTTACTGTGACGTAGCGTATGAAAAGGAAGTTTGCACTAGGTTAAATTTCTATCTGTATCATTTTGTTGGTATCATTAGGTTGGTAGAACCCATAGAATGGCTACATTGCTTCTCTGTAGAATAAATACATTTTTTTTAGACCTAGTGTGTGATGTGGCGTGGAAGATTGAATTATTTCAGTGCTTCAGTTTCAGAACAGCGTCTGATGTCCAGACATTTCTAGCAGTGAGCGTTCTCTGCTCTGCCGTGCTTTTTATGACTACAGAATTTATTATGTTGCTCTCTGACAGTGAAACGTTCTAGTGATTACCCTGTCGTCTCCTACGTAAGGGAGTGCCAGAGACCACAAGCGCGTTCTGCAGCAGAAAGATTTTTAAGACCATCCAGACCACGTTGGTGTCCTTTCCTTGCTACTTCAAATTAACATTTTCTCTAGCCTGAGTCTAACAAAACATCCATGTGTTTTCTGGCTGCTGGGCAGTGGTGAGTGTGGTAGATTCTGCAAACTTTCTGTTTAAAACAAAATAAAACCCCCCATAACAAAACCAGCTTTAAACTCAATGACCTCCAAGTGTAAGCCCTGACCTTGTCTTCTCATGGTTTGATCTATCTCCAGACTGTTGACGCTGTGAAGGTGCTTCCCCATTGCTCTGTGCTTATAACTGCTTTTTGGATGAATGAACGGTGAATTCTGCTGTTTATAATGCTTTATGGGTAGGAATTGTCATCCGATGCATATAATTTTTCTAGATGAAATTGTATCGGCTCGATTTCTCATATGTGATGCGACAAAAGTAGCTCAATACTGAAGGATACCACCGTTTCTGCCACGCATCCTTTTGAAGGGGGTTAATTTATCAGAAGTGAATGATGAAGATGTACCCCTGGATTTTCAGGACAGATCATTCGGTTCAAGTCATGGCAGAAGTTCCCAGCGGGAACTGGTGTGTCTTGTTCCTGTTCAGCTGAAGCCAGTGTCAGTTCTGGCCCCGACAGCTTGGTGTTTGGCTCCCGTGGCCAGTATCGGGGCTAGAGAGATCAAAGAGGTGTTGCCTTCACAACCAGCACTCGGCACTACAAGAACTAGTAGCTCATTTTAAGGAGTAATGAGCAGATCTGGGAAATATTGGTTCCAAATATCGGTTCCAAAAGTCCGTGTGCGTTTTGGTGTGGGGAAGTGAAAGAGTCAGGGGAGAGTAGTATAAAATAGATGCGATTTTGTGGAGTCTTGAAAGGGAGCGGGCAGAAGGATGGGAAGGACCTGATAGTATTAAAGAGCTAAACAGCAGAAAGGGAAGATAATTTTTAGTCATTATGCACCAGATTTTCCAAAGAGAAAAGTATCTTCTGGATAAAGCCTACTGAAAGGAAATGGGACTTGAGTATTTTGAATCTCTTAATTCCACTTTGGATTTTCAAAAGAGTTTAACATGTGGGATGTTGATTAGAGCCTACCAGAAAATGAAAGGAGGTGGGAAAAAAAGGAAATTATTTTCCTCTTCTGAAAGTTTTGATGAAAATGAAAAGCATTTTGCTTTCAGATTTGATTTGCTTAAATTTAGGAAACACAGGAAGGAACAGGTTTTTTTAGGAAGAGGAATAATGATGTACAAGCAACATAAAGAGCAGCAGACGTTAGAAAGAGTACATTTTTTGAAAAGCAGAGAAAGTCGATCCGATCAAGTGGACCTTTTTTTTTTTCCCCTGGCTGATCAGATAACTTCGTGGGGCAGTTGTTTGACCTTGGAGCACCTTCGCCATGAAGCAACACGTAGCTGCACAAGGGCATTTTCAAACAGTGCTCTTCATTTAGAAAAATGCTGAAATATATAACACCTGAAATTTCTAGGTCTAGGATTGGTGTTTCACATAGTCCATAGTATCTGTGTTTTATTTTTTCTTCGGGAGCAGTATTAATAATGGGAGAGCCAAGCTTTAGAACAGTATTAACATATTGTTTAATTTCTGTGTCATCTCACAGCCTGTCTGCCAGCAGCCGATGACAAGGGATGGGCAACTCTGGGCTCTGCTATAGAACTTTCATAGGCTGCAGAATTTATAGATCCGCAGAGATTTATAGTACCATCGGCTCAAATCCTCTCTCCAGGGAACATTTTCCAGAGCTAGGTAATTACCTGAGTTCTGAAAGCAATGTGCCATCATCAAATACATCCTGATGTTCTCCTTCCCCTTATTCTTTTTACTGTAACTATCTCTACTTTGAAAGCCAGTTTCTTTTTCTTTGTGTGTGTGTGTGAGCCCAGAATAGCTTCCCTGCAGTGTTTGTCTCGGGTTGTGAAAAAATTCCAAATGCCGGCAAAGAGCGTTGCTAACTGGAATTTACCTGTATGACTCAATGAACAGAACCATCCCGCAACCATATGATCATGTAATTACTGCTGTCACATATAACAAAATACGGGCACGAAACACCAAATGTTCGTTTCTGACTGGAATTTCTTGATCCGTGTGAGCAGCTCCAAGGGCAGCTGAATCGATGGGCTTGGGGCTCGCAGTCTGGTAGACGGGCTGTGTGCTTGGTGGGCAGAAAAAGCCAATTATTCTCAGGTGGTTTGGTGGACTCTTTTCGTTCTTTGCAGAATGTTCACATTGTTACTTGAGTGTTGTGAAGTGTGGTTTTGAAGTTTATCAGGTGTTTCTTCGTATGTGCTTTTTCACTCGAGAACATTCTCAGGACTGTGACGTGTCCCATTTTATTACCTAGAAAAATGACCACATGCAGCAGGGCAAAACAGTACTTGGCCCAGTTTGAATTGAAAGGCGGGTATTGTGTAAGCTAAAAATCAGGTCCAATTATTAAAAGCATCTATTAGCAAACTGGCAAAGAATCACAGAATGAGAGATTGGATGGGGACCTCTGAAGATCACCCAGTCCAACCCCCTGCCACAGCAGGTCCCACAGGAATGAGTCCAGGGGGGGTTTGAATGTCTCCAGAGATGGAGACTCCACCACCTCTCTGGGCAGCCTCTGCCAGGGCTCTGCCA
>JAOXJK010000015.1:1645882-1657705 GCA_025774025.1 Xenus cinereus | reverse complement strand
GTGGCTGCCCCATCCCTGGAGGGGTTCAAGGGCAGGTTGGAGGGGGCTTGGGGCAACCTGGGCTGGTGGGAGGTGTCCCTGCCCAGGGCAGGGGGTGGCACTGGCGGGGGCTTTAAGGTCCCTTCCAAGTCTAACCGTTCTGTGATTCTTTGATTGCAGGACTTGTTTCTGTACTTATTCCTGTTTTCACACACACTAGTTCAGAGCAGAATTCGAGTGCTGCAGCGGATGGAAGTGTCTCTCTGTTACCTTGTGTCTGTCAAGGGCCTGTGAACCCGTTTTTCACTAGAGATTTCTGTGCCCTGTTGCAAAACTAGGGCTGCTGTAAAACTAGGATGCTGCCAGCATCACGTACAAATTTCACACGTGCCTTTTTGATAGCCTTTGCTTATCACTCGCCTTATGAGATGCTCGTAGGTCTGTCGCTGCACTGGAGACCTCATCGAGATTGCGGCCGTAGGTCTTCCAAGGTTAGGTGCAGTTAACTTCTTACTGAGCCAACTGAAAGCATGTAGGCTTTGTTTGAGGAAGTTAAAATCTCTCGGCGTATTTATCCCCTACACAGGAGACTGGCTGCTTCCTCCTCTCTGTGATCTACACAAATTACACAAAGTGAGAGGGGTGGAAAAGGTGTTATTAACCCTTGATGCGTCCCCCAGCTCTGGCAGTGTAGGACACACTCTCACAGCACGCTGTGGTGCGCTTGGGCACCGGCATCGAACTCGGACCAGGCTACTTGCTATGGAAAAGAGTTCTAGTGAAGAGGTATCTCTTCTCTCACCACTGCATTCAAAATTTTGTTCATTTTTTTGATTGTCCATGGATCCTTTACAAAGTGTTTATCTATGTTGATCTCAGAATCTAATAGTCAATTATATTTCAGAAAAAATGGGAAAAGCTAGTACAGGTAAAGAACTCTATGTAGTAGTTAACTGATAAAATTTGTTGCAAAAATTCTTTCTTGCAACTTTTTGTTTGTTGTCCTCTTTTGAGGACAAATTTTTGAAAGCTATCTAAATAGAAGGCCTTTAATTAACAAAGTTTTGCCTCAATCTACTGCCGTTCGCAGCTGGGACCTCAGAATTGTATCAGCTTTAATTAAATGTTCTCAACACCTCCATAAGATGGCAAGACACGATAGTGAATATATTGAATATGGGATTTCTAAAATCCCACTCTGTTGATCTAGCTCTCCTCTGACTGAGGTTGACAATTGCCACTGTCAGCGACTTGAATTTGAGCAGATAGAAGTCAAAACTGAATGTTTTTTGCAAATCTTGCTGTAAATGAAATCTTCGGCTCATGTGATGCTCAGGCGATGGTCAGGGAACCCAAGAATCCACATTCTGATCCTTCTCTTCTTACCTGCTTTCTTCTCTTTATGAGACCATTATTCAGTGGAATCAAAAGAAAATAAGATTACAGGCCCAGTGAGAGCAAACAGGGAATTCCTTCCCCCTCTGGAAGTGCACACTTAGGAAAAATACAAAATACAGTGAGAAATTATGAGCCAGAAGCTTCATGCAAATGCTACGAGAAACGTAAATGGATCTTTTGGATGGAACCAATTGGGCCTGGTTTTTGGAATTTTATTATATCTACCAGTGAGGGGTGGGGAGAGGGTTGCCTTTTGCCGTGTCCTTTCCTATGTCTGTGTAAGTATCCCTGTATAGTAAATCAGCTAGATTTTTGGCCTAACCAGAACTTTTAATGACAGTAAGCGCTTAGGACAGCTGGATTTCATCCATTGGGGAAAAATGTAGCATTTCAGGATCGTGTGGGGCACAAAGAGAGATGATGTGAGACCACAAAGTTGCAGTCATGCATTGGACTGTACGTGGCAGTAAATCGCACTGTCTAAGGCTGAAGCCAGTTGGAAAAACTGGCTGCAGAATTCCACAGGGTGACACCTTGCTGGGTGTATTCCTCTGGGACGCGGTATTCTTGCTGTAATCTGTTTCCTGGTGTTTTCCACTCATTTTAAGCACTCTAAACTTAGGTTTCCACACCATATTTATTAGTGCTGTCTGTACTGTGCTATAAATAACCTGTGGCAACAATAATTATGTTTTTGAACACAGAAAATTTAGAAATTCTTCTTTAATAGTTTTTCAGCTCCTATCAGGTAGTTTCTGCTACAGCCTCGCAGTCTGGTGTATCTGTGTCCTCGAGGTGAGCGCCCGTCGAGTCAGAGGCTGTTGTTACGTGAAGGGAGATGGGGTCCAGATTAACTACTTACCTGATTATAAGGTGAATTTGTCCATTGCTTGCAATACAAAAAGTATGAATTCTGAAATTATGTAGTTACAGAATCATCTGTGATTTTTTATTTTTCAGCTGAAAATATGCATTCAGTGGTAAATAGCTTTACAGCATCAATGGTTTTCGGATAAACGCTGAAATGGACTTAGATGCTGATATCTATAAAATAAACTTGGACAGCTAGGAAATTGAGGAGGAAAACGGATAATTTTCTTGCCTAGGTCCACACTTATAGTCTGTCAGATTTTAAGTTTGGATCACTACATTTTGTTCTTGTGATCTAACTGGTAGGATGTGAAACTTTCGTCAAGACTCAGGGGGTTGGAACTCAATGATCTTTAAGGTCCCTTCCAACCTCAATCTTTCTGTGATTCTGAGCCAGCTGTGCTTGTCCTGGAGCTTTTAATGTTTGGCATTTAAATAAATAAATAAAGTGTTTGTGCTTCTGATTGGATAGAAAATAGAACTAAAATGATGCTGAAGACACTTTTAAAATTGAATTTAAACGAAGTTATTTGCTATGAAATGCTGAAATTATGGAGAACGAAATGTGAAATATTTGGTTACGGTGCTGTAAAAGCAATACAGGAAAGAATACCAAAATAAAATTAAGAGATGAAGCATCAAATCTATGTTGGAGGAGATAACGTACTCTGGCCTGGGATGCAGGACTGCTCCAGGAGGCTCTGTTTGTAACCTGGTGGTCTCGATGCGCTCATCATTGAGAGAATGGAACAGAAAAAGCAGTATTGAAGGCGAGCTGACATAAATACGCTAAGCTATAGTTGAGGAGCCCAGTCTGCATTGGGGTTGTGAATGAGAAGGTGTGATGCTTGTCACTGCTCCCCCCGTGCCCTCTGGGGGGGTTTCTTCATTTAAGGTGGGTGTCCTTGTAACAGGTCTGTGTCCTCTCGTCAGTGGAGCAGCAGAAGGGAGTGAGATGCTCAGGAGACATCAGCTCCGCTCTTGTTCTCTGCACTAGAAGTTCCGGAGAAGAGAACTGACCTCTTGAAATCTGCTCTAAACCACAGCAGGCAGCGGTGGGGGGAAGAAGGGGATCGTTTTGCAGAACTGCCACTTGTGTTATTTCCTCCTAGTTTTCTCGGTGGGGAGGTTTTCAACTTCCATCAGTTTTTTCAATCATCTGAAGTACTGGCATGTGTACAGAGGGGTTTTTATTTGGTTTTCCCCGCCTTAAATTGCTTGTTCTGATGTATAATGATGCTGTAAAATGAATAGTAGCAATAATGCTTTCTTGACAGATTCTGTAAGCCTGGCTTTATTTAGAACACATCCATCACGGGTGATATTAGCATTCTCCGGCTCTGTCTGCAATATAGAAGAATCTGCTGTGCAATGGCCCCGAGTTATCAGTATCATTATGGACAATACACAAGCATCACCCTTTTTTGTACTCTTTACAACACAGAGCTTCCTAAACTATGACATGCAGGTCAGTGTTGGTTCATGGAGAACTAGCTGTTCCCGTAGGATCAGCTCCTCCTCTTTATTTTCAGCACCAATACTGCATGCATAGAACTGTATTTATCTTAGATCCTTCCTTAACATCGCTGCACAAGCAGCTGCTATATATGTGACACTATCATCTCATCAGCCCTAAGAGGAGTGACTGAAGGAGGGTGAAAGAAGAAAAGGAAGAGAATTGTTCCTAATGTTACAACAGCCAGGTCCAGAAAGGGAAGCTTTCCACTAAAAATGTGTGTGCACCCTGCTTAGAAAAAATACTAAAAGCCTTATTCTAATCCTAGTCAAAGATCAATCTCTTAATCTTTTTGACAGTGGGAACTGACTAATCATCTGAATAAAATTTAGAGCCACTGAACCACTGGCAAGAATTAGAACTGGGTATAATTTGGAGAAGGTTTGTTTACTTTGGCTGTTCTCCATTGTCCAGAAAAGCTTCCCCTTTGCCTTAATTCACCGTTTCTTCCCCTAGAACTAGAAATGAAAAGAACTGTGGAAAAAAGGTTCTAGTGTTAAGTACAAGTGCAACAGCTGGAAAACTGTTTGGGAGATGAAAATCATGCAAGACGTTCATATGAGTGTTTGAGGTCTGTTTTTTTAGGGCAGTTTTGCGTAAGAAATAGGAGTCAGAAACCTTGGGCTGCCAGCCTGTGGTCTGGTAGTAGCTCCTTCCACATTTGGGGAAAGACATTCTTCCTGCTTGTATAATTTTTAATCTGTTCTTTAGGAGGTGATGGATTTTGAATCGGCATTATATGTCACCGATTTCATTGTAGAGAGAGTTTCTGAAATGCTTTTGAATTTGGACAGAACGGGTACCTTAGTTCAGGTCTGCTGAGCACGGGGCCTGTTTGCAGCCCCCGAGTCTCACTAAAACAGCTGGTTAATGGCAGAACCTTTATTTTCTGCTTTGGTGTTTGGGAGCTATTTGGTTGGCTTTGTTGCCTCATGTAGCAAAGGCATATTTGTTTATAGGAGTTTGTGGTAAGTTTAAATATAAGTATTAAGAAGAGATAAAGAGGAGGCATGATTTACTTGCGAAAAATTCTGTTGTAGATTAAGCACAACTTTATAAGCCTCAATCTTAAAGTGATTCTGGGAGTCACATAAAATCTCACCAGCCTCATCATCTAGTTGACACTGTAGTGAGAGGAACTGGTGTCAGTGTTTGGTAAGAAGGTGAAGGAAGGAACTGAGCGTGGCAGGCTACAGACCATGCCGGCCGGTGCGCTGGGGGAGAGTCTCGGTAAATCCTCGTCCTGTTCAATACTAGCTATAGGGAGGAAACAAAACCAAAATTCAAGCCTGCTCTGAAAGTTTTCTGAACTCAGAAACATTTTTAGAAGATTTATGAGAGTTCTGGTTTGGGAAGGAGAATGTGCTGCAGATATCTTAAGGGAATGGCTAAACGGCTTGTTACAAATCTCTCTGCAGAGTGAGTGCTCCTTTGACCTGGGCGATAGAAAAGGCCTAGAGACAGCTTTAGGGTATTCATTAACCATTTTGCTTTCATAGACAGGGTGATGCATTTCTTTTGGAGTTGAATCCACGTAACTCTGAGTCTACAGTTGCAGGAATCAGGTTTTAAAATCTGGCTGTATGAGGGAGAGCTGGAGATGAACCCACCTACGTCTGGAAGTGTCCGACCTCTCCTTAGCCCCAAGACCTGAGGTGTTGATTAACCTCTCGTACCTGTAGGAAACGAGTGCCTACTTCTGTAAATATGTGCAGAGCATAGAGTTTATGTTCTTAACAGAGGCTGAAATCCTATTTTTAAGTAAGTAGATGAGTCTGCTGAGACATGGATAACGGAGCATGGAATTAGCGGCAACACAGGTGAGGAGAGATGCTCTCAAATCTCATGCAATTACAGCCAGCAAGACTTGTTTCTTTAGAGAGTAGAAAGCTGATGACTGCGATTACTGAGGGAGATTGTATCACTTCATAGTTAATTTAATGTTTCTGATAGCTCATGTACAAGTATCACGGTGTCTGTTGTAATTGAGAATAGATGGTGCAAGTTGTAATGGATTTAGATAGTGCTTTATTCAGGCTGGTGTATAGTAATGGTATTATTTTACCTAATTCCAGACTGACTTAATGCATTGCAGTTTAAATGAACCCCAGTTTTTCAAAGAGCCACATCCCCTTTGGATTATGTCTATCTTTTTTGACTGCTGGGAACCAGAAATATATTAACAGCATGTGGCAAACACTCCATCTATTACAACAGACATTTTGCATTTGAAATGTCCCAGCGAGCGTCAGGCCTAGAGTACTGCTGTGTCTCCCTGTGAGAGCAGGAGGTAGTTGTTGATACCTCCTTCACGTTCACCTATTCCAGAAGGAAGCTGGAGATAGAACTGTAGATGGTGGAGAGTAAATTCTCCACTTCTTCCTACTGCTTGTCATCCTTCGTACCTGCACGGTTTGTGGAAAAGAGCAGATGGAAAATCTTGAATGGGAATAGTAGGCGTTCACAAGGCATAAACCACGCACATTGCAGGGCTGAGAAGTCAAGGTTTTGTGCTTGTTTTTCTCATTTTCATTCAAAGAAGTAGAAGGATGGAATTGCAATTTATTCCACTCTGTCCATCTCCAAAATGGATCGATCTGAAAATGTGTTTTGCAAAGGTGGATCTCTAGCTCTGCGATAGGGCAGAGGAGGAGAAATTGCAAAGTATAGCTGGTGAGTCCCCTTCATAATAGGAAAGAGTGGAAACAGGTTTCAAAAAAATACAGATAAGCACCTAATGGAGCTTTTAAAACTACTTCAAAAAATACATCAAATAACTTGAGATCTCCCACTGAAAGCACACAGGAGTTGGATAATTTAAATTGCATAGTGTCCTTGTAAATGGTGTAAAGATGTGAAATTACAGACATCAAAATATCTTTGTAAACTTGGCTGTGGGTGTTTTAAACTTTATTACTGATGTGGTTCACTTTTATGTCCTTCTTTTCTTGCCAAAGTAAATAGCTTCCCAGGTTTTTGGAAGGAGACTAGAAAATACCTTGAGTTGGATATTTCGAAGGTGTCTTAGTGAATTTACTACATCTTTCCTTAGATACCTGGAACCTTTTTCTTTTCTCCACCGCTAAGGCCCTTTTTGCAGTTACTGTCAGCATTCCCAGTTGAACTGAATAATTTACCCTTTTAAACTGACAGCAGCTGTCATTATGAAAATTGCAGGGCCAAGTTTGACAGTATTCACACAATGGGGGAACTTAAACTTTTAACAGGCTTCGAGAAAGCCCAGACTTTTCAGCACATCTTGTCAGTCAGTACATGAGCTCATCTCTTCCTTGTGAAAAGTTGGCAGATTAGAAGATTACTTCTGACAGATCTGAAACAGCACTGATGACATCCTGCAACAATAATATCTCGGTGAGGGGTGGGGAGAAGAGGGGAGAACGGTATAATGAAAAAATTGTTTTTAAAAATTGGGTAAGCACTTTACAAATGGAAGGATGCTCGCTGTTCCTGGCTATCTGTTTATAATTCATTCCTCTCGTGTGGGCTAAATATTCACAGCTCTTAATTATGCAGAGATTTACTGCTCGCTCTCTCTCTGCAAAAGAATTTTTCTCGGGTTTGAAGGCTTCTTGTAGTTGACGAAGTTGTGTCCTTTCATATTCATTAGTGGCTGGTATTTTGACATGAAGGATTAAGGGTGGCACGTGTCTGAGGCAAATACAAGGTAGGTGTGTAAGGTGTTACCGACTTGGCTGATGCTGCAGAGTCTCTCAGCCAGCGGCAGTGACACTGGCAGAGGATGCTGCGGGGCCATCCCGGGGCTCCTGCTTCGGGATTTTCCCCTTTTTGGTGAGGTTAGTGCCACAAATACTCTTTTCTGCTGGGTTTCCTCAAGATTATGGAGGTTTTTGTTTATGTCTGCCCTGAGGGCGGGGAGGGGAAGAGGACCAAAACCGTAGATTTCTGCTCTCTGCTGTTCTTGTGTTTCCCAGGCTAAAATCCAAACCAAGGCCTGAACTGAGGAATGCAGCGCAAGTGAAAATAGGAGGCACAAAATGCTTTAGCATTCTTGTCAGCATCTTTAAAGTTTATCCTTTACCGTGTCATCCCGTTTCTTTTAGTTTATCTTTAGCCTTGCTTCCCCTTCTGAGCCAGAAGTACTCTTTTGTTATCACTGCTTACTGAGTAAGAGCATGTCCGGGGAAAAAAACCCACTTTTTCTGACCGGGTTCATGCTGGGGAATGAAGAGGGGGGAAAAAAAAAATCCACTTTTTCTGACTATGTTCATGCTGAGCAATAAAGAGCCTGCCATTTAGAAATGTGACAAGTATTTGTGCCTTCTCTTGCAATATTCCTATAGTAATTCCCTTTCTAACAAGCCCAGTACTACCTCTCATTGTTTTACTGCCATGCCCAGTATCACCCTTCACAAACTCAACAGTGATACAAGAAATCGTTAAGGGACGTTAACGTTAAGGGTGTTCCATGTTGAACTCCCTCTTTGTTATTTCAGATCTTGAATTAAAAAAGAGATTGCAGGGGTTCCAAGTCGTGTGAGCCATATTTGAAGGCACAGAAAGGTACTGTACAAGCAGTTCCCGTTGGGTGCACACTAAGAAGTGCACTAGAGCCCTGTTTGTGCAAGTTGCTATTAATTCTCTATTTTATTCTGTTCCTAGCACACCAGAGACTGACCCAAATCCACACCTCCACCCCGAGTACTCCAATAGCTGGCGTTCTCCGCAGCCTGAGAGCGCTTGTTGCAAGGACAGATTAGAACTAGGGGTTTGCTTTGCTTTGCTTGCAAAATTAATCCCTTTCAACTGGACATAAACCAAATATGTTTTATTTTTTATGGAGCAAACTTTCAAAAAAAAATATCAACAAACCCACCTAATCAGACGGATAGTCTCATCAATAGAAATACTAAAATGAATGGATTGGAAATACTTAAACCAAATTCTTTTGTCTCAACAAAACCAAATGTCCAGATATTCTCAGAATGAAACGGGAAACCTCAAACAAAACATTTTGATTTAGGAAGTTGCTCAGCCAGTATAGACATGTTTCCGTGAAATGTTTTCGATTTTAATGAAATTGTACTTTCTGACAGAAAACTTTTCCCTGGAACATGTGTTGTCATCCTCCCTCAGTACTGAAGCCTCTTAAAAGCCAGGAATGGGATACTTTGAATATTTTTCTTTCAAATGCGTAGTGTAAAACCCAAACTGCCACCTTCAGTTTAGCAGTTCCAGATAAAAGCAAGGCCCTTTCAATCATTAAGAGAAGGAAGAAGGTTTCTGAATCCGCCCAAGGTCTCGGTGCTCTGTATCAGGCACTAATGAATCCCGTTATGCTGATGATGTTGCTGACTATCTCCATAGTTACTTTTTCCCCACGAGACAAAAGAAACCGCCTGATCATATCACTGCTGCTTCCCACAACCATCAGCCTTCATCTCACTGAAGGAATGGAAGAGGAAGGTTTCTCATTCTCCAAAACATTATTAATGTATCGATTGTTTTTCTCAATTTTATTCTTTTCCAAAAAAAAAAAATCCGTATCCAGTGCAGAATGGTTATAAAGTGCAAAACTCATCGACTACCTTAAAGTCAGAGATATGTGGCTTCCTTTCCTTTCCCTTGCTAGGACCATTGTAGTAACTTTCTATATTTCTCTATTTCTATCTTCTATATTTCATACATTCGAGTGAGAAGCACCCTGATTTCAGATCCTATAAAACCCTCTAAAGATTTTCCTCAAACCAGGACAATCTCCCTAAGCAGAGTAGCTGGAAAGGTGATTTCAGTGTCCTGACGCTGTTGAGGAAGAATTTGTCAAGTGGACGGTTGCTTTGGTGCTCACATCTATTTGGGATTTACTGTCCCCAGAACACATGACTATCACGGTAGTATGTGGACAGAGCAGTAGTGGACAGGGTGAGTGTGTTTCCAGTAAATCAATTAGTATGGGCAGGATCAGAAGGGGGTAACTCTTACCTACTTCCCACATTGGAAATTGGCAGCTCTTAGGAACAACTCATGGTTCTGTCATGAAGCCATGAAGGTGCTCAGCACGTTGCAGGAGGTCTTCGTTACCCAACTGCACTGGACTTGAAGTGATTAAGGTCATGTTGTGTATTTTAGAGGTATTGTAGCAACTCATGTTGTGTATTTTAGAGGTATTGTAGCAATTCCAACGGCTCTGTCTTGGATAATTGTGTTTGTTTCTCTATGTTAAATTTATGAGCACTTTGATGCCTTCTCCCCCTGTGCCTGTGGATTTTACATGGTAATTTGCAAAATAACCCTGATTGCTCTTTCAAAACTCTTTTAAGCATGCCATCTGCAAAAAAGTCTGAAGTGGCATTTGGACAGTGCTTGGAGCTGACAGATCATCATGCAGACTGCAGCTCCTTCACCAATATTGTGTTTTCTGTCTTCTTCAGTCTAATCATGAGCTTGAAAAAAAAATCTCTTTATCAGGAACGTTCATTTGTGTTGGTGCATTGCCAGAAGGTACCTTGATCATCTTACACCTGCCGTTGGAGTATACGTGGTCATTTGCTAAATGCTGCAAAATTGTCTGTGTTATTTTGTAAATAATCCCCAAAATATCTGCACCCTCTCTCGTTGCTGTAACCACGGCATTACTCTCTCCCAGTCCATCCCGACTTCTGGGGAGAAAATGTTCTCTGCAGAACGCTTCCCGCGTATTGTAGGATATGACAGTCCCCTTGGCCCTCCGAGTGATGAATGGCTCTACTTAGGCTGTATTGTATTTGCTTTAATTTCAACGGACACACATGATTCATTCTGTTCCGTGCTGCGGAGTCCCTGCAGCACACAAGGTAGCTGCGAGTTTCATTTTGGCAAGTTGGTAATTGCCTGCCCTCGGTATGTTTATTGTGGTATCGGGCCATGTCCGTTTGCGGGGAGAGGGGAGGAATTCGGGAGCGTGACTGAAATGAGAATACAGGATGAAAAAAAAAAAAAATGTGGCCAGAGTTTCAAATAATTCGCACCTTTGATGAAAGGTGTGAAAAAAGCCAGAAAGAAGCTCCAGAAACTGGTCATGACCCAACATTGCTGGCTCTAGTGCTGGGTGCTAGGGTTAAAAATCTAGTTTTTTTACTTTGCGTGTGTGTGTTGTGGAGGTTTTTTTTGTTGTTTTTTTTAAGCCAGGTCATGTTTGGTGCCCCAGAAATATTATTTCCCCTGCCACCTTTCTTCTGTCCCTTTCGTCTCCTTCCAAAGACCCTGATTTGTTTAATTTTTCTCCCCTTGCTGCCTCGTAGGCTGACTCCAGACACTTGTATTTCCACTGCTGCTTGGCCAACAGGGTAAACCCAAGTAGCTGGTAGTTTACATGTGTAAAGCTAATATGGTGACAAGAAATCAATCTTGGTAATAAAATTAGCTGGGTCTTTTGCTTGCTCTTTTACACATCTGAAGACCGTATCATCTGCATTAAGGCAGTTTTACAGCCTAATTTTTTAGCGGAGTGTAAACCAGTGCTAATTGTGTGGGGAGGGGTAGAGATATCAAGCATAAATCTCTAAATCCCTAATGATTTTCAGTGTATGTAACCACATAGAGATTATGAAACGCTAACATATTAAAAAAAATTTTGTACTGGATGTCATACTTGTGAGACAGCTCAAGGAACAATTGCTAATGCTCTCCTTGCATTATTCAGTTAAAATATCAGGAACAGGAAGAGTTAAAAGTCTGAAGGTCTGATGGCTCAGCACCCCTGGAAGAACATAGAATCATAGGATTGTCTAGGTTGGAAGGGACCTTAAGGATCATCGAGTCCAACCATCAACCCAACTCTGATAAAAACCATCACTAAACCATGTCTCTCAGCACTATGTCAACCCGGCTTTTAAATGCCTCCAGGGATGGTGCCTCAACCACTGCCCTGGGCACAGGGCAAAAATTTTTCCCAGTACCCCTCCTAAACCTTCCCTGGCACAACTTGAGGCCATTTCCTCTTGTCCCATCGCCTGTTCCTTGGGCGAAGAGACCGACCCCCCCTGGCTACCCCCTCCTTTCAGGGAGCTGGAGAGAGCGAGAAGGTCTCCCCTCAGCCTCCT
>JAOXJK010000015.1:1550738-1565752 GCA_025774025.1 Xenus cinereus | reverse complement strand
CCAGGGGGGGGTCGGTCTCTTCTCCCAAGGAACAGGCGATGGGACAAGAGGAAACAACCTCAAGTTGCCCCGGGGGAGGTTTAGGATGGATATTGGGGAAAATTTTTACCCTGAAAGGGTTCTTAAGCCTTGGAATGGGCTTAAGGGGAATGTTCCTTAAGGAGAACAGATAATTAGCCATTTGAGATTAAATGGCATAGAAGTTTTTTTAAGAAGAGGGACTTTTCTCGCTTTCTTTCAGCAGCTCTGAGAAGTGGAGTTCCCAGCAGCCGTAGCTTTCCCATGGCATTGAGTGAAGAGGATTCCTATTAATACAACCCTGAGCTCAAAAAGCCCTTGTTTTCCTTATCTCAGTAGCCTTAAGTGTTCAGGAGACAAATGCCCTTCATTACGCTGTGCCAAGAAGTTGCTGCTCTTACGTGGATTGGATTATGTTTTTCAGTGCCACAAAAGACTGTCCTGTCAAAGCTTATTTTGTGTTAATTAGTAAACACATGTTTAATTTTACGTGTGGAAATAGGTCTGTGCGCTTCAAGGAGTGATACCTCCATTTCCTTTAGTGATGCTGTTTCCCTTGATTTAAAGATAAACAAATTACCTAACTTTGAGGGGGATGAAATATGTCTAAATGAATCGCCGTATCCAGTCCAGGCTGGGAATCAGTAATGCTGTTTGATGGAAATGGGTGACCAGAATCCTGAGCTCCCTCCAGCAACTGGAAAACTTTGCGTTGACGAAACCCAAGTTGTTTTGCACCGGGGGCTGGTGGATCGTAGCAGAGATTTAAAAACGAATCAATAACTTGAATGGCAACAAATTACTAGGACTTGATGGTGTTCACCCCAGACTTCTACGGACTGTTGTGATATGAAATTGCTGAACTAACAGCTCTATTGTGTCTATTGCTGGTATCAGTCACTTAATAACAAAAGTAACAAATGTAATTAGGTGATGGTTGGACTAGATGATCTTAAAGGCCCCTTCCAACATAGACAATTCTATGATTCTAGAAGATGTTTTGTTTTTTTTTTAATGTGGCTCTTAAAAACTACCTAGAAGTCAGAGCTGACAGTCGAGGAGATGCTGGAATCACTGTGCATAGTTCCCGGCAAACAGCAGGGCAAATATCTAGAGAAGAAGTTGAGAGCAAACCAGAAAACATCACTATTCCATCCCACTCACTGCAGGGGAACGTTTCCTGAAGTTCTGGTCACTTCACCTTAGATTTAGTAGAACGAGAAAACAGAGAGAGAGAAGCAGTAGGAAGATCAGAGGTATGAAGAGGCTTATGTAGAGGGAGATGGTAAATGAATGACATCCCACACCTTGGAAGAGAGATGGCTGAGGGGGACATGGGAGGAAATCTATAACGTTATAAAATGCTCATGCAACAGTAGCCGAGGAAGGATTAGACGCTGTTTCTCGCACTACAGGAAGGGGTAACATAATTTTATCCACATCAATTATTTTAATTCATCTGTAAAATATAAAACAAGTCAGGCTGAAATGTCTGAAAACAAATTTCAACTGGTTGGAGTTCTCTAAAAGAAGGCCCTTGCTGTCGTAGTGTCTCAGTTCCCTGCTCTTTAAAAATGATGAGAATCTTTCTGTACCTTTTTAGTGTATCAGCTCTTTGGGGATAGGAGTATGTTTTCTACAGGGTTTAAGTGAATGTAGTCATAATCTTGGTATGGACTCCACATGCTGCTTAGATTGAGATGGAGATTTATTTAGTTAAAATAATCCAGTGCGGGCTAACATTGCCATGGAGTTATTTTGCTCGACAACAGAATAATGATTCCCTAACTGTACTAATTATATTAGCATATCTGTGCTCTCGGGCTTGGGTAAACACAGACACAAAGGGAGAGTCAGGGACAGGAGAGATTTGCAGTAGTTTGTTTTCACAGTGGGACATTTCCCCTGGATGTGTTTTGTGGCTGTTGTTTTTATACAAAATGTATTTACAATTAATATCCGCTTCTGAGAGCGCGTCCGTGGGTGGGAGGGAGAGAAGTTTGTGTTGTGTCCCATCATTACGGTTGTTTATCAAATGAATATTCCTGTTCAGGAAAGCGTGAAGGTTGCAGCGTTGCAGAATGAGGACCTTGCCTCACACCTGGCTTGGGTAAAGTGCAACTTGTCAGAAGGGAAGAGATACCATGGATTGATAATTGCATTTACCGCTACTTGAAAGGTCTGATTGCCGTAAAAAGGAAAGGAAAAAGTAATTTGTTCTTCTTTCTTGCCTGAGAGGGCATCCTGCAGCCAGGCACATCGATTGCAAAGGTCTCGTTAGTCTTCAAGAGGCCCAGAAGGAATTGTTTGGTGTTACTTGAGCTCCTCAAGGTCTCAGGCTGGGAGCAGAGCTCCACCGTGGCAGCTTCTGTGCCAGGCACCAGATCCAGCAGCTTTTCTGAGCTTGATCTAAGCGATGTTCTCTACCAAACCACCCCATACTCCAACAAACCAGGCAATTCCACAGATATACCTGAGTAAGCAGTGGTTAATTGTTACCAGTCCCCTTCCTCCCTTGGTGTGCAGCCAAAAAAAAAAGAAGCAAAAATGCTTCGCCGTGTATTTGTCTTCCTGCAGTTTCTGCCTAATACACTCGTATAGGAGCAGGTTTGTATATATTTAATAATAGACTCTTCCTGAGAATGCTTGGAAGACCAGGCAAGTGTTTTCTGTGTGCGGGTCCTTCGATTCTCTTCTGTCCTAAATCTGTGTCAACTTCTAATGTTTATTATTCTGTTGCGTTGTAAACCTTTCTTCCCAAAATTCATAAAGTTCTTGCAACTGAGTATATCACAAAGGGAACATAAATTATTAGTATTTTATTCTGTTTTAAAAAACTTAGGCTTAGGCTGCAGTATATTTTGGGTGTTTGGTTTTGGTGTTTTTCTTTCCAGACTATCTTGGGTTACACCTGTAGGAAAAAAAAAAGCGTTAATATATGTAGAGCAGGGCAGGTGGAGTGTGCTATTGCAGAATTCTATAGAACTGACCTGGAAACCAAGGTTTTTGGAATAAAATATCCACTAGCTTGATATCAAAGGAAAAGAATGAAGAAAATAAGTTCTAAAAGACCACTGAAGGGTTGAAGGGACTGAATATCAGTCTTTCAGCAGCGACTGAGTGCAAGAACTGTCATCACGGCATTAGTGCACAAATTCACGCGGCATCAGGAACGCTGAGAGAACTGTCATTTATGTCAAGAGTGGCAGCAGAGCCCTCAATGGAAGGACATTTTGTGAGGATAGATGTACTTTATTATTTTTCTTTTGTATCATCATACCTAGGCCCCACTTGGAAAGTGGGGAAAGAGAAAAGATTGAAGATAGTCCCCTGATTTGTCAGACAAAAACCATATGGTGGAGGCTACAATTGAGCCATGGTTGATCACACTCCCCTCTAATCTGCAGCTGTTTTCTTTCTGATAGATAAATATGTGTTTAAATAATGCACCCTACCTAACTCTGTCAATTTTTTTTTAATGTTCCCTTTGACAGCTGAATGTTTCCATTATGCTCAATAAACATCTTGGAGACTGACCCGTTCCTGCTTTAAATGCACATTAAGGCTGCGTTTCCTTCGTTTCACCTTCCAAAGGAACCACTGCAGCTGTTCATTATTTCCAGCACTTACTACAAGAGACTCATTTTCAGGAGATAATTTTTTTTTCCCCTTAGAACTTCATAAAAATGTTTTAGTTCCTGACCACAAAGCCGCCGTGAATAACTATTGCAGAGGAGTGCTGCGAGCTTTGATGGCAGAGCTGTTCTGCTGTAAAAGGGCACAGGAGTCTGTCAATGGCACATTCTTTTCTTCCATGGTAATGGGAAGAGACGGCGTCGCATTGTGCTATATTGTAGTCGGGTTTTGAAGCCGAACTTACTACATACCTGTAGCACAAAAAGGAAAAGGGTAACCATGTCAACCATTGTCCGGCTGGCAACCGGTACACGGCACCGCTATCCTTCACCGTAGCTCGTCATACCTTGGTAGCTTGTTTATAACGAGGAGGCGAGGACCCCGAGGCTCTTCCTGGGAGCATTGTGTCGAGGCAGTGAATAGCTGGTTATAATTGCTGGATATGTTGGTCTTTCCGATCGCTTTTGTGTTTTGATGCAAGTCCCTGTACTTTATTCCAGGGTGAAGAATAGGGAGGGGAACAACATAATTGCTGGGAAACTAATGGATACTTAAATAAGCTTCCCCTGTTTTTATTTATATGAGTGGGAGAAGAGGCAGGCCAAAGAAAAAAGGCTGTATTTATTATTTAAACCGAGGTCGCACCCGGAGTGCTCAATTTTTCCCAAGGACCCCGTTGTTTGCGTCCCTCCTGTTAAGTATTGTGTTTATTAGTGAATTATAGCAGATGCTGCACTTACTGAGCCCCCAGCCCCGTCTGCTGGGCACGCTCTGTGGCTGCAGTTAAGGACCAGAACACTCACAGCGCCTTATCAGAAAAGTCCTATTGATTAGATAAAGGATAAAACCACTTGAACTTGATGGGGATGAAATAAAAGGCTGTCTGTTGGGCTGCAGAAACAATAGAATAGTTTGCACTTTGCTCAATTGGAAGACCATCTCTAATTGATTTAATGGCCCTTGATCTGCAACACTGAGGGCACGTGTTAAGATTTTGAGACCTCTGAAGCCACTTACGGTGTGTCTCCCCCGCCTCCAAAGCCTTTTGTCAACGTGGTCCTTATGATTGACTGTGTTTGGGTCATATCACACAGTAGAGCCAGGTATCTAAGTATTAAATGAGCGTCAGCCCTAGCCAGTAGAAAGTTCGTGGATTAGGGACATACACAAATATTTTAAGTATATGCAGAAAATATTTAGGAACATCACAACATCTATATCAGTTGTGCTGGATGAGCAGCAAGGCCAGTTCTCCTGCTGTCGGGTCCTGAGAACTGGCAGAGACAGCCGAGAAAACAGCCGGAGCTGCCAGGGATGGACAGGTTGTACCAGTCACACCGTCAGGAGCCTTCCCCGCTCGGACAAGGGGCACCAGGGCCGAGAGGCTGGAAGGAATATGCTCAGAAAAGGGAGGCACCAGGCAAACAGTGCCAGAAAGCAGCGAGAAACTATGACCAGAAACTCCATCTAAATATATAATTAATGTAGAAAACTCATCACTTGCTTTGCTGGAAGAATATAGCAATCAGCAAGCACAGGGGTGCATTAAGGTGTGATAAATTATTGTGGTTGTTTCCAGATGTATCTGATAGTAGGTGTTAAATTGGGAGACAAGTCTCAGGTGGGGTTATCTCAGAGACCAAAGATCCAGAGGCAGTTATCTGATGCTGGGCTAACGGCTCCAACTCCTCTTGTCTCTGTTTCCTTGTCTTTTTGGTAGGAATAGTGATACCAGTCTTTGTTAAACCCTTTGATGTAGGTATTTAACTCCCCAGATTGCCTTGGGGGAGTTCTTTGACCTCTGTTTATTTATCTATAAAGTGAGGGTAATGATATCCGCTCGTCTCAAAGCAGCAACACAAGACTTATCTGAATAATGATTGCAGAGCCCTTGGATGAGAGGTGCAGCACAAGGGCAAACAACCGGTGTTTGTTCTTGTTACTACCATGGTTTGACTTAGGAAATCATGGGTTTCACGGGCAGCCCGAGAGCATGCTATGCATAAAATTGTGCAAAGCCCTGATGGGTGAGCGCTGATGGGACTGCACTATGCTCGCTGTGACTCGTGGCTTATTAGTATTATTATCCGTGTTTTACTTTGTGGACGATACATATGGAGTAGATCTCGTACCGTGCGAGTCTGAATTATTTCTGATTGCCAAATGCAAACCATTCAAACAGTGTGAAGAGGATGGGTGATCGTTTCGCTCCTGAAATACCCAATAATCTCATGAACCCATTCTGTTAGTGGTTGAAAAACACTATTATGTATAATGTTAAAGGATGTGGAGAAATGGCCGGTGTTTTATTCTCTTTTTTACAGAGCTCGGATCATTGAGATAAATTGCTTTTCTTTTATTCCACATCCATCTTCATAAACCTATTGCTATCCCTCATTTGCTCCATCCTTGTTTTGGGGCAGAGGGAAGATGAAGAGTGTATCTTTAAGCAGCTCTGTGTTTCAGGGAGCCTGGCCGGGTCCCCCTGGTGAGAATGAAAACATTCTCAGAGAGATTTTGCTTTGCTTTGTTTTCCAGAGGCCCTGCAGGCAGGACACATTTGATCTGACCCTTCTGCTCATTGAAGGTTTTCCCACTGCTCACTGATGGCAGTGAAAACCCTCCACGTAGAGTGTGTTCTCAAGAGTGTGCTCCGTGCTCTCGAGAGAAACCTTGGTGCAATAGAAACCCAATGTCTTTTCCACAACCTTTTGTCTGTTCCCTGCTGCAATTACTGCGGGATCGTTTTTTTTTTTTCCAGCCTTCCTCTTTCTGTCTCTTCAACAGAGAAGTGCACAGACTGTGGCCTGGAGTCACAATGTCACCTCTGTTCCCTTTGTAGTTTGGAGGGAAGAAAGGAGAAAGGAGCAGAGGGGTCTGAAAAACCCTCGGGGCGATGGCAGCCACGGTGCACCACCAAGACTCTGCTCTCCCAGGTTATCTCCAGCACCTACCCAGGTTTTTGGGCTGTGTCTCCAATTCAGAGGGGCTCTGCAAAGAGCTCTTCTCCTCGTGTTCTGGGATTTACTGGGATTGCTGGGTGCTGCCTCTGGAAGGAAGCCCGGCATGACCTGCTGAAACATCCATCTTTGCAAGTGCTGGGTTCTCTGAAGGCTTTGTTGATCTTGGATTAACTGTGTAAAAGAGGACTCTTAGAAGTAACAGGAGGCAAACCCTTTCCATGGAGGTTTGTAGCATCACCTTAAACTATGATGTTGAAGCCAAAACCACCTTTAAACTGGGAGGTTTGAGTTCTGTTGGGCTGTCTTGGGACACCAGAGAGCTGAATCCCTTCCCTGGCCCCTGAAGGATGTATTTACGTTGCTGGATTAGTTCAAATCAGGATCGCACTTTTGAGAAGGATTTTGTGATCGTTCTCCCTTAACGCGCTTCAATTAACATCCCAGAGCAGTCAGAGAGAACAGAGACAGGATCTTTTTGATATGAAGCTAAACTGGATCTGCTGTGAGAGTTTATGGGTCCAGACTGGAGCTGGTCTGATGTAAGTCCTCTGAAACGTGTGTGTTGTGGACCCTGTGTACTCAACACCACCTCTTGTGCCCTGCAGATTTGCTCATACTGGGCTGTATCACTTACAAATATATACACAGTCGCCGTGGCCACATGATGAGGGAAGTCATTTAGGGATAAAAGATCTGTATTCATGTATTTAGCTCGTGGAAAAATCTGTCCCTCAATCTGTGCATCAGTTGAGAGATCTTTTTCTTGTTTGCTATTTTCCTTTCTCCCACCCTTCATCTGTCATGCCTGTCTGGAGTACAAGCTCTGCAGGGCAAGGACTCTCGCTAAACGCGTGAGCATTGGTTTCCTCCGTGCAGTTCCAGCTTTGGTCGAGGCCTCAAGGCACTGCAAATAAACAACAGATTTTGGATGATGAGAGGCTTATTTATCTCTTTATATTTCTTCTCCCAATCTGTTTCACCCTTGTGTAATTGGGGGGTGGGGGGGTTCAGGTCGTGATACCGCCTGGATCTCAATGATGAATTAGAAGTTGGGCGTTTATTCGAGGTGGCTGCAACTGGTAGAGACCCATCAAAGGGAGAGATCCTGTGCAGGAGGTGGGTAACGGTTACAGCCCCACGTTTCTCCACGCCAGTAATGCATCAAAGCGATACCACACTCCAAAAAAGCTGTATGACTTGCCTTTTCGCTGATCCTTTCCGACACGCTGGCATTACCCTTCCCAAACAGAACAAGTTTAAAAAATACGAGAGTAGCTGGAAACCCTTTGGCTCATGCTTGGCCAGCTGAGGGGCTGTTCAAGCGCGCTGGCTCTTGTTGACATGAGCTGCAGATATTTCTAACAGCAGCTCCTTTGCTTTTCCAAATCTAGCTCACGGGGCAGATTTTCTGTTCCAGCAGGATTCTTTGAACCCGGTTCTTTCCTTTTACCCTCCATCTCTACTGCTGTGCTCCAGCGTAGAGACGGGCCGAGGGGGCGACAACGATTTTTTTTGCTTATTAATGTTCATGGCGTCAGAATAGGTAGGAGCCCGTTTTGTTTGGCTTTCCTGAAATGCCAGGGTCTGTAGAGTTCGAGTAGCCAGCCGGCACCAAAGTCCGTGTGCTCGACAGCCCTCTCCTGGCTAGAGTCTATAGTGCTCAGCTCCACAGGCGAGACGCGGGGTTTCTGCTTGACTGAATGTTTCTGGACGCTTTTTTTTTGGGGAGGGGGGATTGTTTTTCAGAGCTCGGCTCAGGCTTCCGGTCAGATTTACACATCACGATCTGTTTGCCAGGAATTACAGCTTTGGCTCTCGCCAGCTGCCGGCTGTTGGAGAGGGGAGAGGGGGGATCTCGACACAGAGGGGTCCCAAAGCCGCTCCGTCCCGACCTTCTCCGTCCCGACCCTCTCTCCGCAGCGGCTCTGCTGGTTCTTAGACGTGGGACTAAATTAAGACGACTCCCCGCTTTCCATCTCCGCAGAGAAAAGGCAGCTCGGAGCATCTGTCCTTTCCTCTGCTTCTTAACCATCTTGACCGTGTAGTTTCCCTGCCAATTCTCGGTGGGTTGACCACTAAACCTTAATTTCTGGCATTTCAATGTCTTCTTTGTGTAGTTGCTGCACTCTCCTCTTAAGGCTATCCAGGGGCTGTTTGGAGAATTGAACATGTGGTTTGTCTGGGTTGTTTGGTTGGTTCTGGTGGTTGGTTTTTTGGTTTTTTTTTTGAATGTCATCCAGACATTCCTTTCTGCTTTAAAAGTGTCACTAAACTGCTGTTGCTCAATAATTATTTCCATTGTTTTTGCTTTCATGGAGTAATTGAATTGATCCGCTTGGTTTTGTAGCAGCAAACATTGCTAAGCCAAGAATATTTTCTAAACCATCTTTCTTCCAGTTTTCTCAGGGATTCTGAGTATGTCTTTAGTGATGATTTCCCTGCGTATTATACAACTTGCCCAGAGGAATGAAAAAGTCATTTGTTTTCTGTGGAGTATTAAAAAATAATGCTATCATTGTGAGATGTCCTTGCCTGCAATGCTGGACAGTCTTGCATTAATTTTCTGCTTGCTTGATCTCTGATATACAAAGATTCTATAGAACATGACTGCAGCATGAAACCCCTGTTTGTTATTAATTTTCTAACGCTGTGTACTGTGCGAGCCCCTGCCCTGCCTTTTCTCTCCCTCCCGTTTGCCATTTCAGGAGTCTGTGGAGAGAAGCGGTAACGATGCTGCTGCTGCTGCTGCTGCATCCCTCCTCTGCGCGTCACAGCTCCTGGAGGAGCAAAGGCAGGATGTGGCTGCCCTGTCCCAGCACGGGGAGGTTTTAGGAACACAGTTCGTATCCAGGCTTTTTATGAGCTTTAATTGAAGTCCTCGTCTTACCCCGTAGTGTCTTGTTTTGACAGAGGTGGGTGGGAGGTGATCTCCGTACTATACCTACTAGTTATATATTTTTAGCTGGGCAGACAGGTGGCCTCTGAAGCTCAAGGTAGGTTTTCCCTGGAGCTGAAGGGTTGAGCAGCATCGCCCCGAACACCCCGGTTCAGGAGCTGAACGTGCTCTGCCATCACAGTTTGTGCGTTCGGTGGGTTTAGCAGAGGAGCTGGGACGAGACTTTATTCCCCATCACTTCGGAGCCAGGCTGTCCCCAGGGTCCGGGCACGCTCCATCCTCTCTGCTGACCTAAAGCCACCTCCTTCAAGGAGCCCTGCCACCAGCTCCTCCAGCGTGTCACCCACAAATAGGCAACCACCTGCCAATACTCCATCCTCATCCCTAAATTATTTTCCTTCCCTCAACTTAAAATAACCATTTCCCTTCATCTCTGCCCTGCTCTGCCTTAACTTATGGTGCTGCAAGATGCAGAGACTGTTCCATAACCTTTCAGCAAAGATGGTGATTATATAAATCCTCGCCCCAATATGAGT
This sequence comes from Xenus cinereus, assembly GCA_025774025.1. NCBI lineage: Eukaryota > Metazoa > Chordata > Aves > Charadriiformes > Scolopacidae > Xenus > Xenus cinereus. Next base: position 1,555,703 of record JAOXJK010000015.1, on the reverse strand, counting down.
CATATATTGGTACTTTTTGGAAACTGGGGGGCTGCAGTTTCCTCTCGGCGTGGGCGCACCTCTCCCATCAAGCGCTAATGGAAGTGACACACGCACATCAGGAGGAGAAGCTGTCCCTTCTGCTCCTGGATTAACGTTCTTGCCAGTACATTTGTGCCACCATAGACACTGATTTCTCTGCTAGGAGACCATGGAGGCAATTAAAATCTTGTAATTTCTCATGAATAGAATCCTGCTGAGACATTCAGTATAATAGGAGCTCCCTCCCGTGTCCGAGGAGGTCTGTAGTGCCAGCGGTTTCTTTCTTCTCTCCCATCAGAGTGAATTTATCTCACTGTTTTCTCAGGAGACATGAATAATTCCTTGAATTTGTGCTCAGTTTACGGTCATGATGCTTTGCTTGCTTCTCTTCTTTTGGTTTAAGACATACCTGATCAACAGCTCTGGATGTTGATGGTCTGACGTAGACCATCTGATCCCCACATCAGGTGAAACAACAGTAGCCTGGGCATCTTTTTCTTTATTTTTTTCTATCAGTTACTCTTTTCTTTGGCAGCCGTTTTCTGTAAAGCATGACTCCCTTCAAATTGCCTTGAGATGGCTGAAAAACCCAAATGATCCGCTCTCTTAGGTCAATGCCATAATGTTGAGCCTTGAATTGTGAATGATGACAGAGGAGAAGGACTCTGGCATGTTATAGCTTGTTGGGGATGCAGGGGTTGGATGGTATCTGTATATTTAATATTTTTATATTAAATGAAATTAGTGCCAATTATAAATGTAGTTCTGCGCATTTTTTTAATCGAAATGGGGTTGAGACTGTCATCTGACTACAGCCAAAGCCTTTTGGATATAGTATAACCAGATAACATAGAAGGAAAACATTCCATTTATTTTATTAGTCTGATGAGGCACCCAGTATCCCTTTCTTCTAGCACCGGTGTGGGTTTTAATCATAAGCCATCCTGTTGCCTTGTTTAGACCTACTCATGTCTTAAGGACAAAATATTGTGCAATTTGAGTCACGTTTCTCCAGCATTTTGGGTCTCTTGATATACAGAATCCACGCACAACTTTAAATAGTATTCAAAAATCTTTAAAGAAGCCATCAGTTTCTGGATAGCTCCTTTGCACTCTATAAATTCCAGGCAGACCTAATGAAAAGGCAGTATTTTAATATGAGACAAAGACTTATTTCACTCATTCTCCAGTGCCTTCATTTGTCACTCTGGCAGCAGCATTATCAGATGTTCATATTAAATACTGTACTTATTTATTGTGAGTAATGGAGGGAGCAGGTTGCCATCTTTATGATCACTGCACGGAAAAACAACTCTACCTTTTCCTTTATTCTTATCACTCTTTTTTGACAGACGCAATGTGCTCCATTTCCCAAATGCTGCCTTGGACTTAGGGCCTGGGAGGATGCTTCAGGCTCTGAAATACCTTGGAACGTCCAGGTCCATAGCATTTCTGGGCTGAAATGCCAGCAATTTGGAAAGCGAGCTGGAGCTGGGAGAGTTGGGGGTCAGGAGGATGCTCTGAGGGAGTTATTAGCGGGTTGTTGGCCTGTGCTCTGCTCTTTCTTCTTGATCCCTTGGGGACGTGGTTAGACAGACCTTTGACTTGTCCTGGTAGGTTAAGTACAAATGATCCGCGCCTTGCGGCTCTTAATGCAGTGCAATGCGTAGGGAGCAGAAATTCCTGGTGAGAATATAGCTTTTTTTTTTTTTTTAAGTGCCTAAATGCAAGCTGAGGTGCCTTAAAAGAGACTACGTTTTTGAAAGTATGTATATTTAGGCACCCAAAGAGATGGAGAGGTACCCAAAGGGATTCTTTCCCATTTAGATAGGTAACTACTGCACCGTGCCGTATCGCTTTTGAAAATCTAATCTTCTGTCCCTAAGCAATGTAAAAGCCACCAGGCTTCCATTCCTATTGAATTCTATAGGAAATTATCCTAATAGAACTGAAAGTAATATTAATGGCTTTCCAATTAGAATATCTAAATAGTTTGTTTATTTTATTGGCCTTCCGCGGCGGAAAATCGAAGTTTACCGTGAATCTCACTTTCAGTTTTTCATCAGTGGGCCTTTTTGTCAGGAGCCAGATACTCCATAAAAAAAACCAGATAAAGCGATTTAAAAGAAATATTTTGCCCAAGGAACAATAACAAAGCTTAGAAGACTTTCTTCTTTCTGGGAGTTTCCTTTAGGGAAACCTTTTCATTTACAGATTGAAAGATCAAATCGGCCCATAGAGGGAGCAGTGGGGTGTGGATGATTTTTCTCCTGATCTCCAGAAAAGCACACTTACTTAGAGAGTCCATCGAGAGGTTCGGTTTTAAAGGGAAAGGCGTTTGTGTGATTGGATAGAAGGATTAGGAAGTTATCTGTAGGGAAGGAAAAGAGAGCTTAAAATCCAGTTCATGGTGTCAGCAGAACTGGCAAGGTCGTGTTATAGAGGGGTTTAAAACGTGAAACACGCTCTGCAAGGATGACTGAATAAATCATAAAACTCTGTCTTTATGGTATACCCTTCTAGGTGGTTTAAAAAGTTGGTGAATATTTTAATGCCACTTAAGAAATTAAGAGATATATTTTAATTAACTTCATTTTATTCAAAATCAATCAATTTTGTAGAGTATTATATAGTGCCGTATATCTATGAGTTGCTTGTTAAAGACATATAATTTATTAGGTTAATATGCTTATAATAATGTTTAATACAATGATGTTTGTTTAACTCCTCTAGTTATTAATTAAGTTAACTTTTTACGAGCTGTAGTAGGCCATGCCGGAGTAACTGATGGTGGCACTGCCTTCTCCCTGGGTCTCCTGCCGTTTCTCTACGTTTCTCATACCAAGACCTCTCTTCTGACATAGCAATTTTGGGACCCCGTATTCCCAGCCAGAAATATAAGAATTGAATAGGACCACTGACCCCACCTGTCAGTCATCTGTAGCATTTGGACTCCAGATTTCCCCTGCTACCAACTTTTTGTACTAGGAGATGGTCTCAGACCTGCCAACCACAACCGTTTATCTCCAGGTTAATTTTTGATAAAGAAAAGGCTTCTGTTCCATATGTTGAAGAAGCCGTCCTGTGCCCAACCCCTACAGCCCTCAAAGGATTTCAGGATTGGTTCTAAACCTTGATTTACTCTTCAGATCTGATTGCCAGGGTGGTTTTTGTCCTGGCTGCTCTCTGCTTGTTCTGACAAGGAACCTGCAGTCTCTGAAACGCCCCGTCGGCGTAGCCCAAAGCCAGGGCACAATTCCAGCTGGACCCATGGGACCCAGGTCTAAATGGATGTAGGAGGCTCATAAGAAGAGTTTGTAGGACCGTTACGGTTGACATAAGACAAGGCAAAAAAAAAGACTGCAGAGAAGTGAATTAAAGGAGATGTTGTGTTTTACTTAGAAGAAAAGCTTCCTTGGTACAGCTTAAGAACATACACACAAATTTGTGTGTACGTGTACAAGCGTGTAAGAGATTAGGACACAATAGGACAATATTAGCCATCCCCATGGAATGGGGCAACATCCCTTCTGTGGGTGTTGAGCAGTATGTCCTTGCTTTCTTGGGGAAAACTGGTGTAGAAACAGAGTTGTTGGTTCTTGTGGCGATGCTAATGATTTTGGGGCAGTGGGCTCAGGACCACGTCGCGTGGGACCTTGAGCTACTGAGCTTCCTTCTTCTCCCTCTCATCTCCAAGGCGAGCTGCAGAGCCCATTAATCTGATTTGGCAGGAAATAGATAGAGGAGGCAAAGAAGTGGGTTCTGTCTGGAGCGGGATGGAGATTGAACATGAAATTGCAGGAAATTGGTGGTGGGAATTGCACCTGCAATTCAAGCTACCGAAAGACTCTGGCTCAGTGCTTCACGCTGAATGTAGGCATACCAACCCCAGGCTAAGTCCCCGGTGGGAGCTGTACCTCTTAGAAAACCTGGGCTAATTAACAGTTTTGAAGACCTTCACATAAAAATCAAGTTGACAGGTTTTTTTCTGAAATGCTCCGATGTCACACAGACAACCTCGGTAACAACAGTGCTCATAAACCCCCGTACCGCCTCATAACCGAGCACTCGGACTTCGGAGGTCGGGATTTTTTCATAAATGAGATTTTGATTTTTTGTCAATACGAGGATTACCGTAGGAAACACGATTTTCAGAACAAAAGGCTTATTTTAAAAAGCAGCCAGCCAGGCGCTTTTGTGTTTGTTCCAACTGGAAACAGAAGAGAACATGTTCCCATTCATATTTCAGAAGTGACTCCAGTGTCTGCATTTGTCCCTTTTCATGGGTTCAATAGGAAGTGTAGGATTGTGCAGTTTCCTGAGTGGGAATGGTTTTCTGAGCTGACTCCAAAGGCGTGTTCCAGGGTTGTTAACTGTGATTTTTCAGCAGCATGAAATCCACTGAAATTGTTTATACCGGCTCTATCTGCCTAATGTGCCTAATCAATCTATCTCCAAGGTAAGCTCTGTGCTTCACCAATCGTAACGCTGTGATAGTATATCTTGCTTATTTTTACTCTAAATTATGATAGGGTTTGAAATGAACTCTGAATTTGATTTATCAACAGCCATGATGCTAATTCAGCAATGAAGTCATGGTGTTCTGAGACTAAATATTAGCACTAATGAGAAAACATAGCTTCCATATTTTCTAACTCTGAGTTTCCACCACATATGGACAACTTCTAAAGTTGCGTGTAATTTAATCATGTAATCATTAACTAGGCAACGCATAAATCAGTTTACCTGGATTATAGAGTACCAGCAAATGCAAAACCAGATGATCATCAACTGCCAGAGAATATTCGTGCTTCAGTTTTGTTTCGTAGAAGGAAAATGCATCTCAGGCAGGCCAGCGGTGGTTGCCTGTCCTGGTTTGAGGTAAAACAGAACTCATTTTCTGTTCAGTAATTTTACTTTTCCAGCTAGGCCTCTTCTAACGAA
>JAOXJK010000015.1:1523456-1533548 GCA_025774025.1 Xenus cinereus | reverse complement strand
GGGGGCGCACTGGTGTTTAAATGCAAATTCATGTTTTCAGCAGTTATTTTACTTGCCAGGTGAGTGAATTCCTGCTACAGAGATCAGCAGGTGCTTCCTATTAGCCTTCCACAGGTGCGTGTGATTCCACGGGTAACAAGGCAGGTGGGTCTTGAAACTTGAATCAAGTCAATCTTCACCAGTGGCTAAAATACACTTTTTTGTTAGTAGCTGTGATGGATCGTGTACTGTGAAGAGGTAGAAAGCAGCTGTGATCCATGCTGTCAGGTAAAATCTTTCATCTTATCCCCTCCCTACTACCTTTTTCTTTTATAGACCAAATCCATCGAGTTTGTAAGTGTGTTTTCCTTTAGGGGTTGCCTCTCCAGCACTCTGTGCCTCAGTTTCCCTTGTGTAGCTGCCGGCCTGAATTAAATCTCTGCGGAAGGCATCCATGGAAAACATCAAAAGCTTTTACCTCCTCTTTGCGTTAACAGGGCACGCAGAATTCTAGCATATTTTCAGCACTAGCCTCAGTCTCAAACTGTGCAGAAAAGCCTTTAAGAAATGGTGATGGGCGATACCAGTGGGTGGAAATTGTCTTTAAATTCAAATTCTTTATATTTTAATATACTGAGCAGCGAGCGGTTTGAGCGAGGCTGGGATGGCAGAGGGAACCCCCAGGAGAGCCTGCGAGCTCCTCGCCCCGGCGCTCTGATCTATATTTGTCTTATCTCTTGTGAATCTCAACCCTATTATGATCCGGTGGTTGGCTGGGAGGGTGGGGAAGGTTGGCACACGGCGATGAATATTCATGTGGAAATATTAGTGGTTGTTATAGTGTAAATAACAACAGCGCAGTTGAGTTCTTCCCAACAAAAACATCTATATTCCCGTTAAGATTTGTAAATATTATAAAAGCCTTTTCGACTGCATAGAGTAAGCTGACTACTTATCTGAGAAGATTATCCGATACTTGTTTATACCGGATCTTCTTGGTGTGTTCTCTGAGGTAATTGATTTTTTTGGCCATAGTGGGAGTGATGTTACTAAATTAAAGGCTGTTGGCCCCCTGAGAAAATTTCTGAACTTGCAAGAAAGTAAGTTTAGGAAAAGAGAGCAAGTCCTTTCTGAACAAGGAAAAGAAAAAGAAGTTGATTTTTTTTCTAGAGAGAGAAGTGGAGGACCGTGAACATCAGCTTTTAAAAACCGTAAACAGCGCCTTGTCAATTAAGAAAAATAGTTTTTGCTTTCGTATGGATTAAGCTGCAGTATTTTCGGCTTCATATGTGGAATTGAGGTTTTCAGTAGAGGTTTCAACCTTCCGAAAGGCATCAATATTTCAAAAGCTCAAGAAAGTTGGTTTACAAACAGTTCAGTCGTATTAAATAATGTATATATACTCGTGAAGAAAACAAAAAATCAATAGCTATTGCAAGTTTAGCTCTGAAAGAATCCTAAGGAAATGTCAACTGTGTTTTTCTGTGCTATTTCGATGGTGCCCATCAAGTGGTTTGGGCTCTATTTTGAAATGATTTTTCAGTATCAGCTTTTACTTTGCGTTAAGCTTTATGCTGAACATCCTTGGAGGAGCCTGAATTCGTGTATTTTATCCTCAGTAATGAGTTTACAGAGACCTTTAAACGTTTCTCACAAAAGCGGCAACGGAGTGATGGGTAATGAAATGTAGTGGCCTCTTCATGCAGCAGGGAGCCCAAATCCCAGCTCTTCCCTTATGTTGTCCTTGTTTGAACGCGGGATGCTGGTTCCCCAGGAACGTGTGTGCCAGGGGTTTGTTCCATGTGGTCCCTGATGCTTAGGATGGATGTGCTAATACAGGATTTCCTCTACTTGGCTACTTATTTCCTTTGCAGAAGAAAAGTGCTCCTTTCTTGTTTGACTTCTAAAGAGGACTCCAAGTAGGAAGAGAGAACTTAGGTAGGTGCTTACCGTGGGAATGTTCAGTGTACGTGGGCAGCGTAGGCAGGTTCTGTGCGTAGCTCATGATTCTCAAACTTCATGCCAGACTATCAAAAAGCGGTCAAAAGGTCAAGTAGTGGGTTTAAATATGTTTACAAACTCGCCTTTGTACAAACCTACAACAGTTTGATGAGACAAGATCTCAGGCTGTAGGATGGTGGATCCTATCGTGACTATTTCTTTTTTGCTTACAATACTTAGATGCTTTTGCATCTGTAAAAACAGAGATTATTTCAGAAAGACTGCCTAACATTGAGTATATTATTCAATAATCTATTCAATAATATTTTTGAAGATCCTCTGACCTTTTGGGTTTTAAGAGCAGCTGTAACATCTCTCACTGATCCATAATAGATGCATTTTTTTTAATAAAATGAGTTTATAAATGAGCAAGGGTTACCACCTGTGACTGTAATCTACCTTAAAGTACATCTATATGCCTCAAAGTTTGATGTGGAAGCTATCAAACTGTAGATTGCAATGCAGATACTGGTGCTGAACGTCACGAGTGCTCTTGGTGAAATTAGTTGGAGTGTGTAAAAAAAGTCAAGCACTACTTGTGGAGAGCAAGGGCATCCTGACCTTACTCCAGGAGGGAACAGATATGGTATCCCTAAAAGTAATGTCTTTGCAGGCTCTCCTGCAGCGTTGTTGGTACGTCAAATCACTTCCTTCTGGCATCAGTTTGATTAATACAGACCTACCAGTTTCAAAAGCCATATCTTGCTTGGTTTTGGCCAGCAGTTGAAGTACACGGGATATTAAAGACAGGAGAGGTAATGCTCATGTGTGAGGGCCATGGCACCTTGTTGGTGGCAGAATTCATGTTAGTAGCCCATTGCTTCTCCGTTTATTGCCCCAACGTACCCGTTTGTGTGGCCAGTTGGTAAACTGGATGGCAGAATGGTCACGAATGGGAGGGGGCAGCAGAAAACAGCAGCAGCACAACCTAGCACCACAGCTGAATCATTCAGCTTTAATATCGATAACTGCCTTCCTGCCTTGTGAATTCAAACAAGAAATAATGGGGAGTTTCAGCTGCTTTGCTACCCGTTAATGCCTAATATCACAGTATGAAAAATGAAGTTGACATAAACTGGTAGTTTCCAAATGATTTGTAAGTATCGAGTCTAATGACTGAGTTAGAGCTTTGTAAATATTTGCAGATAGGGACGCGGAATTAGCTCGTGTAATGCATGCAAGCAATGTAATTTTCAATTTACTTATCAATGTAAACATTAATTTAAACCTGATGCTACCGTTGGTTTACATAACTTTTCCTTTCTGGGAAAGCGCTGAGATTTATAATTCGCATCCGTCTTCGGAGCGAGGTCTGGGCGCAGGTATCGCCCGCAGAGGTTGAGGGTTAAGATTTTCTGGCCGGCTTTGCAGAACCCTTTGCTGACTCGCGTGATCCTGGACGCGGGAATAATACATCAAAATAGGTTGCTGGAAAGCGATTGGAATGCGGCAGCGTAACCTACGGGAGAGTGCTTTAAATGAGAGCTGGGGACACTGGGTTCTCTCCTCGGTCCTCTTTGATCCCTGTGCGCTCATGGGGTCTTCTCTGCTTTATCTGTGCTGAGAAGAGCCCGCGATTCAAACGCAGAAGGAAGGCAAGGACCTCTTTTGGTTTGCACGTACGGTGCCTCACACAATTCACCACGTCGCTCGGAGTCTTTAGGCATTACTGTCGTACAAATAACGTTAACCATTTTATTTTAATGCTTTGTTTTGCTAGGCAGAACCCCGCTCTTTCAGAAACACTAAATCAGGCTCTTGCATCCCAGCGGAAAAAGATTTGACATGTTATTCCAAATATTTTTTTTTTCCTTGTATAGCGTGTGCTTTTTCTCTGAGAACAGTAAGAAATCTTTCACAAAGCAAATCTTTTTGTCGCTTTCTGTTTCTCTCCCTTATTGTTTAGCAGATCGCAATCTTATACATAATGTATATGTGACTGAAATATTCAAGGTAGTTAACATTTACCATTGTTGCCAAGGGAAGTAATTCTCTTCCAAAGATACAACTTTAATATAAAAGAGTAATAGCTGATATTACAGTGCTCAGATACAAAAACTGATAATGGAGCCCTGTTGGTATTTAATATCAGCTGAATTCAATGAATCTTGCATTACGATACTTTTTGAAGGTTGGATTTGTGGTTCTGTGATGAATAGCTAGAATAATTACATCCATATAAAATATAATGCCCGAGAACTGTATGTCATGAAAATACACCTCTGATAGACTGCTTTTCCATTTTAATAAAATTGAAGAAATTTTATATTTCTGGAATATGACTTAAATTTAACTTAATCTGGCAGAGAGGTTCAGTTTATCCAGAACTTATTAATGCAGAAGAACAGAAGGGGTATTTTGGATAGCTGCTTAAATCAACATTCCTTCTGTGTATCTCGGTTAATATTCTCCCGGGGAAGAGAGAAAATTGCTCCTATCAAAATACGTTATCGTTTGGATTCCACGGTTTGGAGTCTTTCTGATTGGGCCTAACAGGGAGAGGTGAATTATCTCGTGTCTTGCTGTACGACGTAGACACCACCACACCGGTTCTCCTCTGGTTCCTTGCTGAGCTCCCTGTAGCTTTTGTTTTATGGCAGTAACTGGCATACTGGTGTCACGCTGAATCTAAGCCCCGATGAAATTTTACTCAATGTGAGCGCATCAAAACCTGCTGGAAGTGTTTTCACCACGTGGGTGGACTTTCTGGAGTTCACACAGCAGCCAGGTATGAGGTGAAGGCTTTGGTGTCCTGCTGGTTGGGAGAGGCTTGGGCAAAAAGGAAAACAGAGCCAGGGAAGGGAGAAAAATAACCTTTTTCAAGGTTTTTGCAGTTAAAGTGAGAGATGGAGGGCTTTAGCGTTCCCACATGAGGAGGCAGGAGAGCAGGAAGGCATCCGTCTGCCTGTGACAGAAGGGAGAGCCGGGGGAAGAGCCCGTCTCGGGGGACCAGCTGCTGCTGAAAGGCACTTGAGAGAGTAAAGCAGGCATCGGCGTTAAACATCTGTGCCGTGTATCGACCAAGGTGGGAAGGGGGGAAAGGAGCTGGCAGCGAATCAAGAGCGAGGCACCACTCTGGGATAAACAACTGTTCCTTTTTGTGCCCTCTTTTATGTCCGTTTCTTAGTACAAGCGAGCGGAGCGGCGGGGACGGCGGTGAGGAAGGGATGGGAACGAGCTGAGCATCAGGAGGTAGAACCTGCTGGCGAAGGAAATGTTTCTGAGAGCAACAGGGCTGCAGCAGAAGATGGCTCGCAGGCTGCCAGCCGGCGTGTTGTTGAAGGCTGAAGTTCTTGCCACAGGCTTTGCAGCAGGTTTCTGAAAACATTCTGGGAATGTGCTCTGCAACACACTTTTCTGCTTGTCTAATCTAAGAAATCTATTTCTTTTCGTGACCGTATGTTTTTTTCCCCTTTCCAAACAGCCAAGGATGTTTCCCCTTTGCTATTTCATCAAAGCTGGAAGAGGTCATTTGTCCCCGTCTTCAGATGTGAGGCTGTTCCTTGATCTTCAAATCCTTTCCCTTGAGTTGATGCTTATAAAGGTGTAGGAGAGAGGTTCTCAGCAGGATTTTAGGAGCAGAGCAGCGGATTGCTCCCTGTTGCTGTTTGATCAGCAAGTCTCCCTCTATTCCCTAAAGTATTGGGGCAACAAGTGGTTGAGTCTTTGTAGTTTTGACAGCACCTTTTGTCTTAGAGACACTGAACTTGGAGCTTTGATGTGCCTCTCCACAGAACCATAGTCCAGCTCCATATTTAACCATTAAGATGAGACCAAGAAGGGCCCAATACCCTTTAAAATTGCCTCTACTGAGACCCTTGGGTATGATGTCCCCTCGTGCACAGTTCTATGAAGACTCACAGCACTGGGTTTACAGACTGCTGAGATGGTTTTCATCCAGAATATATTAAATACCCGACTTCTGTTTGGAGCAGAGATGAATGTATTGGTTGCTTAAGTGGCATTACCTGTAGGGCAGGTCTGTTTGAAAGGCTTCACGTGCCTCTCTCCCACCCAACTCCTATTTTGCTTCTTGTTGGCACACAGGGATCTCATCATAAGGTGATTAATGCATCCAAGTGGTTATTTATTCTGGCATATTGTTCACCAGGCACTTTCAAGATCAGCATGGGATGACCAGGCAGGACTTTTTGTTTTCTTTCCCTGCTCAGGTTTGGTTTTTCATGGAGGAGCTGCTCTCATCCTTTATTTTTGTTTCCTGTGTTTGACAGAGAGACGAGAGGGAAAACCTTGTTGTCGCTCTCCTGCTCCCACACCTCTCCAGATGAGGTGTTTGATGTGCATCGCGCCGGTGTCGGAGCCTCAGTGGAGCAGATGCTGTAGCACAAACATTGCAGAGTGGAGCTGGGTGCTCCTTCTGGAGGAGGGAAACTGCTCATCACAGAGCACTGGAATGGCAGTTTGAGTCCTCCTGGCTTGTCGCAGTGACTTCTTTTGCTCTACTGGATGAGTCAAACAGAAGTGGAAAGACATGAATTGTAGAGCATCTGTTGTCTACCCTGGCTTCCTGCATCGGCTGCTCCATGTTTATTTGGTGATTCCCCACTAGCACTAGTGAACGTGGAATTCACATTCCATAAATTCATGGGCTGAGAAGCAAGGCACAGGACTCTCTCAGAACTCAGCCCCACTTTTTGCAACAATATTATCCCAATGAAAAAAGCCTAAATCATTTCTCAAACATCATTACAGCACTGGGGAGCTTTACCAGAGAGCTACAGGTACTGAAATTCTGGCTGTATTTTGCAAATTGAAAGTGGCTTCTAAGGCATGTAGGTGGGCTTGGAAAGTATTGCTCTTTGTTTGGTTTTTTAGAGGTTTTGGGTTTTTTTTTTTATTGAAGTCTGTAGCTGTGTCTGCAGGTACAGATGGTCGTTTACCAGGAGGCGAAGGGTCATGTGTGTTGTCCAGCTGGTGCTCTCCACGAGGTGTGCGCTGGGGTTGTGTGATGTGGTAGCAGGTACACCAACCTGCGCGCTTCCCCGTCGGAAGGAATTTAGCGGCTCATCCATCTGTGATAAGAGCAGAGGATGAATCCCTACCTCACAATACCATCAGTTTTCCCACTGGGGAAACCAGCCACCATTTCTGGGTTTGGGTTTTGTTTAACCACTTCTGTGTCTGAGCTTTCGTGGAGCCCCTGCTCAACACCAAAGGTGGTCTTGGTTCCTTTAATCAGAGACGGGGTGCTGCTTCTCTTTCTTTTCCTGTAGAAAGTTTTGAAGATTCTCCAGCACTTCTTAAGAGAGAAAATCTTGAAGTTTTCTCCCATTGCTAATTGTATGGGCAAGAGGGGAATAAGAAATTAGCTGTTTCAGATTTGTCAATTTTAAAATGCTATTAAGCTGCTCCAGTTTAATTTTGGTTAAGAGCCGTTTCATTATTAATGCGGAGAGGAAGTCATCTCTAATGACCCTTGGGACATGCCAAAGTGCTTTAAGATCAGTTTGGGTAGTCAGAGATGTGTGAGTAATAAAACGTCTGCTCCGTGAAGGGCCTTTGCCCACCCTTGGCAAGGGATGCTGGCAAGGTGGTCCCTGCCACGTTGCTCCCTGATCGCTCCCGACCTGATGCCACCTTGAAGAGCCCCCTCCAGATTTTCCTTTTAATCTCTCCTATTGCTTCTCTGATTTAATTTTTTTTTCGTTTCCCAGCACAGAAACCTCTAAAGTTAAGGCACCACAAGATGCAATATGACATAATCAATACAGTAACTTTTCAAGCTTGCCAAAGCTTTGAATTTTTTTTTTTTTAAGTGTCTTGCTATCTGTCAGCATGTGCTAATTGAGCCTACATACCCATATGGCATCTGCTCTCCGGAGGAAAGCGTTTCAGTCGTCCTGTAGAGCACAGCAAATAGCGGTTGATGTGGAGGGAAGCGTTTGCTGTGAATATTGTGTTCTTGTAGTACAAACCTGGATTAGTACCCACAAAACGTACACCTGAGTTCACGCCAGAGCTGGCGTTGGAGCCTTTGCTGTCATTGCTGAGTTAGAGGAGAACCTGAGGGCGCTGATATTGGGTGGGTTGTGTTTGGTATCGCACAAACTTAGAAATATTGAAGATCTTAGCTCTGAGGAGTGTGAGGCGGATGATGGTGATGGCCAACGACCACAAATGGGCGGCCGGTGGAAACGAGGTGGCAGCTCTGTTAAACGTGAGGAATGGTGGTGGTGAGGCCCCATCTGGAGCATTGTGTCCAGTTCAGGGTTCCCCAGTTCCAGAAGGACAGGGAACTGCTGGAGATGGTACGGCAGAGGGCTACGAAGATGATGAGGGGCCTGGAGCATCTCTCTTATGAGGAAAGGCTGAGGGACTTGGGGCTTTTTAGTCTGGAGAAGGCTGAGGGGGCAATCTTTCCTGTGAGGGTGGCAGAGCCCTGGAAGAGGCTGCCCAGAGAGGTGGTGGAGTCTCCGTCTCTGCCTGGACATTCAAACCCCCCTGGACACGTTCCTGTGGGACCTGCTCTGGGTGGCCCTGCTCTGGCAGGGGGTTGGACTGGGTGATCTCCAGAGGTTCCTTCCAACCCCATGTGATTCTGTGAAAGGGGACCTGCCAGTGCCTCGATGCCACATTTGAGGTGTAGGCTCTGCCTCATCTCCCTCGGTGTGCGCTGCCAGAGGAAGGGCTCGATGAGATAATTGTATCATGAGCAGCTCCAGCAACTGTCAGGACGGATAAAGCTCCCAAAGACAAGAGATAGAAAAGACTTTAATTATTTCCATGGTTTTCAAACCCCGGAAAGGCTACTGGGGTGGGAACGGATCGAAGGGGAGGTGGAAGCAGCCGGAGAAGGGAGGTGACGGGAGCAGGGGGGTGGGTTATGGCAGACACACTCATTTTTTTATGTTTTCCACTTAAATTTTGACTCGTGAGGAAGCGCAGGTGGCAGATATTGTATTGATATTTGGATCCCTCGGTGCCGTGCTGGGGTTTGGGGCCAGCGGAGCTGCTCTGTCCTCAGCCAAAACTGCCTTTTTATTTCCTTTATAGGAAATAGAGCCTTTGGCTGCTGCAACAGATGGGCCATTTGTGCAATGAGTTCAAGCTGAGACCGGGTAAAATATCATTGTTAAAGGAAATGGTGACTGGACCACCTGATCCAGCTCCCGTTCAGGATTAGGCAGGGATGCTAAAATTAATGCTAATCCTTATTTTTCTTTTGGAAAAGGGGTTTTTTTTTGGTGATGCAAGGCATCTCGTAACCAGCTGCACGGTGTTGAGCTCGGAGGCTGTGTTTTATCCAGCAAGGTTTGATTAGTGCTGACACAGGTGACTTGCAGCTCTAATTTATCTTAGTAGCTGGAGATTTTGTCCAGCTCATCGTTAAGGGCAATTAATAGTCACCCTGGGTACCTTTGATGGCATTTGCCCGTGGATAAACCTGTATTTTTCTATCTATAACCCACTTTTCTTCTTACTGGGGATTTAATCTCTGGCAATATGGCTAAACATATGTTTGGTGTGTTTGTCCGGAGGCTTATCAGGATGTGATGTCTCTTGGCTGATGCAAGAAGCAGAGATTTATAAAACCTTCAATGTTTTTATTATTCAAAAGCCCAAATAGAGGAGGCACCTCTTGGTGCGGGCTCTGTTGATCCGTACTGGGTTGTAATGGGGAACGCTGGTGGAAAGGCCTCTTGGGTGACTTGTTTTGCATTTGGCACTTCTGCCTCGGGTGGTAAATGGTTCTGAAGCTCTGACTGCAAGTTATTTAGTCCATATTTTCCAGCTGCATGAGGTCTGTACTTGAGTCGATCAAGTGAGCATCGCCAACTGCCGTGGGGATGCAGAGCGGAGAAGCTACTGCTCAAGCAGCTGGTGCAGTTGTTTTGGAGTGTAAGAGGGGGGGAAAAAAGAAATGAAATGTAGTTTAATATTTTGGGACTGAAACTCAGGCCTGGGTGATATTCAAGTGTAAAGGGGAGGAGTAAGGCTGGGAGGTGGCTCCATGTGAGTGAAGTTTTGGGCCCCTCACTCCAAGAAGGACATTGAGGGGCTGGAGCGGGTCTGGAGAAGGGCAACGGAGCTGGTGAGGGGTCTGGAGCACAAGTCTTGTGAGGAGCGACTGAGGGAGCTGGGGGTGTTCAG